>JBAMNC010002118.1:0-257825 GCA_037902135.1 Cetoscarus ocellatus
AATAATATGGGGTCCATGTCTCCACCATCAAGGTCAATTTCATCTGGATCTGATCCAGATTGACGTCACAACAAACACTGAAGTTTATCAGAGGAAATCCTCTTTACGACATTCAATAATTCATATAAAATCAAAATATGAAGTGTTGTTCCCAAAAGTTGTTGTGTTCATACAGGATAACAACCTCCATGTCTGTGCTGAGTCTGGTCTGGATCCTGGCTCTATTCTGGATCTGATGATCTGAGGTGTTTGGTGGAGGTCTTCGCTCTCTGAGTGCTTTTCTAGTTTTGGCTCTTTTACTGTTTCATCTCTTCTCTATGTTCTTAGATCTATGTGTTATGAATTTTTATATCATTTCATAGTTTTTCTGGTCTTAATGCTTTTTTTGTTTTGTCCCATTACTTTTCATCGTTGTATTGAATTTTCCATTCTTTATATTTTTATATTTTTATCTTTTATCTCTGGTCCTCATGGTCTCATTTATGTCACTGAGTTCTCTTTCTATCTGATTTCTTACAACATCGTCAGACCTGATGAATGTTGTTTACAGTGGTTTAAAAAATAAGTTGAAAAAAGCAGCTGAGCTTTTTTATTCAACAAAGTCTTGAGTTACAGTTTGTGATGTTTAAATCTCTACATGTTGACACAAAGATTTTATTATTGTAAATGAATATCAGTTTCAAATATCAGTCATCACCTCCCCAAACAACCAATAATCAGCTTGGGCCCTAAAACATCAACATGAGTCGACCCCTAAAACAAGTATTTTGACTTTGGTCTGCTGATATATTCTCTCAGATTAAATGTGAGCAGAAATTTATAAACATTTTTGTCCAATAAAAATAACAAAAGCTTTAATTATGTATTTGATCAATACAGTGTTACACAGCACTCATTACACTTCATTTTTATTATTTAGGATTATCTCAGTGCTCTCTTCAATGCTGTCAGTAGGGATGTACAATATGCTGAAACCAGACTGAGTTCAGTCGGTGTTGATGCAGATCTATATCCACTGTTTCTGTAATTATCTAGAACACCAGGTCTATGGTGGAGAAGAATTGAGCTCTATGTCTCATTCAGTCTGTTCACAACAAAACAGGAGACACAAGAGTCTAAAATGAATGAGAGATGGATTCTGTTGTCAAATACAGACGTTCAGTCATGAAAAACTGAGCCTCATGTCATTGGATCACATTCAGGACATTATATGTAGAATTTTTGGAGGAGTTCCAGTTGAAAGGAGCTTCATCTGCCTTTTTGAGAGCTCCAAACAGCTGAGTAACATCCTGCTGACAGACAGTGAGACACAGAGCACTGAATTAAAACATCAACCTGTTCATGCAGATTATTCTGACCTATTAAAGTCCATTCTCTTCATTAAAAACACCTTTGTTGGCCGCTCCTCTCAGATAATCCTGAAGAATCAACTCAAACTAAGACAAAAACTCAAATGTTTGTGTCCCTGTAGTTCAGAGCCTCAAACTTCAGTCCTCTAAACAGCCTGAAAGCTGAAGAAATAAGGATGAAGAAGAAAAGAGCTTCAGCTGACGGAGGTCTGTCTGTCCACATGAAAAACCACAAACTTCATGCTGCACTCTAGAAAATCAATCCTACATTCTGCTGATGTCTACATCAAATATTTCTGCTCCACTGATTGGAGGACGTCTTCATTCCTGCACAAACCACTCATTGACTTTTCAAGCTGTTATCTGCCCACTATGACATCATGACCCCCATTTTACACATGATTCTGTCTGGATCTCCACGGGGGCCCGGTCTTTGGCCCTTGGTGGTCTCAGCCTAGAGGAGCACAGGGGTCCTTCATCTTCATCATGAGAGGTGGCCTCCCTAATCTCACCACATTGTGCTCATGTGTTTGTCCTTGTTTTATGGAGGACACCAGGAGACTGACTTTCACACGCCTCAGTGCAGTTTCAACTGATTTACTAATTAATCAATTAATAAATTTATTTATATCTTTATTTAATTCATTCATTAATAACTTTATTGGAACATTACTCAATATAAAAACATTATATCAACATACATTTACATGGAAGCAGGCATGAGTTTAGAGAGAAAAGATGAGAAGTAATAATAATAATAATAATAATAATAATAATAATAATAATAAGAAGAAGAAGAAGAAGAAGAAGAAGAAGAAGAAGAAGAAGAAGAAGAAGAAGAAGAAGAAGAAGAAGAAGAAGAAGAAGAAGAAGAAGAAGAAGAAGAAGAAGAAGAAGAAGAAGAAGAAGAAGAAGAAGAAGAAGAAGAAGAAGAAGAAGAAGAAGAAGAAAAGAGGAGAAAATCAGAAAGAAATTCATAAATCAATTTCTGAAAGGTTTCTTTTCTCAGGTCTGTGTCTTTATCTTGAGTTGGTTTTGCTGTTTCCATGAACTGCTTCCAGAACAGTTTGGTGTGAGAGCCTGAGACAAAGAGATGCTCTGTTGTATCAACGTCTTCTTCACTAAAAGTGCATTCATTGTTTTAAAGTCAAATCTTAATCTTAGAGATTCACTGGATGGATAAATATGAATCATTATTTTGAGATGGATTTCTTTTGTTTCAGGCTGAAGTGGATATTTGAAAAATCTAGTTCTCAGTGTTGTTGCTGTGGTTTGATCAAAAATGTTTCATATATTATTCCTACAGAGTTGAGCCGGGTATAAATCATTAGTTTAAACAGATCTCATGAATTTATTGGAACATCTTTGCTCAAGAAAATCAACTCCATTGATTAGGGGTGTGGGAGGATTGTCTGGATTCTGAATTAAAGAATGTATTTCTTTAGTTTTGATTATTGATTAAATTCCTTCAGATTGCATTCAAAATCAAATTTAAGGCTCCTTTAGCTTTGGAGATAAAAAGAGCATCAAGTTTGTTTTGACGGGCTGAGATGTTCAGCTCCTCCTCTTCTGTGAGGGTGTTTTTATTGAATAGTGTGTTTAGCTCTTCTACCAAATCTCTCTCTGTTTTCTGCTCATCACAGCTTTCTCCTTACTACATGTTCTTGAGTATCTTCTGAGTTTGGACTTTAAAAATTCACATTTGTTCACATATGACTGACTTTCTGGGTTGGTGAGAGAGTCCTGGATCATGGTTCTGATGCTCTGAGAGTAAGTCTCATTGTTTAACAGACCAGAGTTGAATTTCCACAATCCTTTGTCATGTCTTTCATTATTGTCTGCTTTCAGCTCCAGGTGCATGAAGCTGTGATCTGTTCAGGGTCAAATATCCAAAGATATATCAGAGACATTTTCTCATGGATTATGTGAAAGTAGCCAACAGTCAGTTCTAGACTTGCAGCTTCTATCTGCTTTAAACCAGGAGGATTTCAGCATTTCAGGATTTCAACTCTCCATGTATCCTCTAAATTTACTGTTACAAAAGTCCATTATTATGTTGTTCAAATAATGTTTGTCAAATCTTGATGGCCGTCTGTCCTTCCATTGGTCTGGGGTCATATTAAAATCCCCCCACAATGATATTATCAGTGGGATAAAGGCTTTTCATCTCCGTAACTGGAGCACTAACTGTTGACATCAGATCTTTATTTTGGGCCATATTGTTGTCCAGGCATGAACACGGCTCAGGGGTAAAAAAAAAAAGTGAGGAGGCTATGACCTCTCTAGGGGGGTGCGAGGGCATGCTCCCCTGGAAGAAAATGTTGAATATTTCATATTTAAAATCATCGATGAAGAATTGCCCCGATCAAAAAGTGTAGAAAAAAGTCCAGGAACAAAACAAAGCAGAGGCAGCCTTTAGCAAATGAAGTGTGGTGAGTTTATTCAGGATGAGAGACAAGAGAAAGTCCAGAACAGAACCTGAACAAACACATGAGATGGATCTGAAATCTTCTGCTTTCCCACCTCTCTAACAGCATGTTCGTGCATCATTAGATTTTCCTGTTATGGCCATCAGTCCTTAAACTCTCCTGTCCCACTCTGAACACGAACCTGTCTACATGCCCTTCGGCCCCAACAGCATCAATCTGATGCACTTTGAGAGAAAATCAAGCAGAATAACAAGACAGTATGACTGTATAATAAAGTATCTATCTATACATGGTCACATTATGCTATATAAGAAATGGGACTTCTCTCATGAAATGCATTAACAATTAATTTTCCACTGGAGGCTTGTGAATTGTATCTAATTAATTATGATTACATCTACATTTATCTCCTGCTGTGTGAGCTAACGTTATGCATCAATGACACGATGCCTCTTACAGCAAGCTCTAATTCTTCTAGTGATATATTCAGTGCTGATTTTTACACTGTTCACTGAAAACAGCCCTGTGACCCACTTTTGGACCTCGACCCACAGCCACTGCACAAATAGACTGCATTTGGAGCTTGATCCTTCAAAGATTGGTCTTTGAAGGAGAATAAGTGATGGAGGATACCTTAGGATGAGTTTATCATTTAGAAAACATGCTTCAGGCTCACACACATGTTCAGAGTTCACTGATACTCTCTGGCATACCTCCATGTCCACGAATTTTAGTTTTAAAACAGTGAATTTTGCCATAAGGTGAGTGATTTTCATGCCTGATTGTCACCATAAACGCTGGAAAGAATCAAAAGAATCATCTCTGTTCATGACTGTCACTGTCCAATGAGCATTTGTGTGCTGTGTGGGTTATAATCTTTCCTGGACAGGTGTTGGACAAACAGCCACTCTGCCGAGCGTGAGGAGACATGACCAAATATTATTCTAATTCTGACATGTTAGAGAAGACATGAAAAAATAAAATAACTCAGTAAATAAATGATAAAATTGCAGAGCTGACCTTTTCTGAAGTTTTAGTGAACTCTAGTGCCTCTAACTGGCCTAGATTAACAAAGGCAGTGGAATAAGGATTCTCCTGCACATAAATCATCCTCTTGATTTAAGAACAGAGACGGAGAAAATGTGGGTCACTTTTGAAAGACTGTTTATGACAGTTGACAAAAACATGTTGACACGCACACATAAGATTCTCTCTCCCTCGTCAGCCCTCTGTGGCTGTTTGCACCTGCCTTTCAAACATGCTAAATATAGACGCAAACACACAGAGCAAAATCAGTTTCAGGTTTGATCAATCACATTGTGGGTGCTCAATGATCACATTTCCAGTATTTTGCATGTTCTGATTATCTGCATACAATCTGCATATTCATGAATTAAAACACGCTAAATGATTGCGCTTGACGTTTTGCTCATTTGACAGACGCAATCCTCGGTGCACCCTGTTAGTAGATCAGCTTTGTGCGTGCTATCAAGTTTACACAGGTCAGAGGTCATGTTTTCAGACTGAGGTCAGCCATGAATGAAGGACCAGGCTGGTTTATTTCACATTTACCACTGGACACATGCACAGAGTTTGAACCCCTGATGAGAACTCCTCAGATGGACTCTAATGTTTACTTTGTCTTCTCTTTAAAGGAAGTCACTCCAGATTATTCAGGCAGACCAAAATGAACTTTATTTTTTATTTATCTCTTAGTTTTGTTTGTTTTCTGCTCGCTCTTGATTTTTTTCACATATAAGTGTTAAATGATACATCTGTGTGGTATAATTTAATGTAAGACGATAGTCTAAGGTAGTTTAAGCTAACGGCTAACTGCCGCAGACAGTAGTGGGCCAGTCTGGACCAAAAAGTCTAGGCCAGAACTTTTGTCCCGGTGCACCCCTGCCTGTTACTGTTCATGTGTGTGTGCAGTAAGAACTTAAAGGTACATTTACTGACTTCTTTTCTGCAGTGAGAACTCTTTCTTTTGAATGTGATGAACTGAATAACTGTTGAGGCCTCTTACTTTAATTTCTGTATGTAGAGTGGATCTAAAAGGTTCACTACGTACTTTTTCTGCAATGTGAACGCCTTTTATGGAACTACAATGACCTGGATACTGGCTTAGCCCAAATGATCCATATCTAAGTGCAGCATGAACCGAGGCACATTAAAGGTACATTTGCATTTGTAGTTTAAGTCCAAAGACGACAGCAGTCTGCACCAGGAACCATCATTTAACAGTTATTTTCACATCAACAGAGCAGTACTGGTCTTGAACAGTCCTGGGTCATCTATGGAGCAGGAATCAGGTGGTTGTTGATGAAGCCCATGGGCCCGCCGTAAAAGGCTCTTTGTCCACGAGCTCTGGCCTCTTTGACCTTTGACCTCACTGCATCCCTCTCCTCTTTGTCAGCTTTGGTCAGGTCCTCTGAGAAGCACATCCCCAGCTCCTCACATGTAGTTTGGTTCTTGAAGCTCTCCAAAGTGCATCTGGGTGAAGCCTCACGGTGACCTGCTCCATGATTTGTCTGCTTTTCCCCTCGACTTTGTTTCCCAGGCGATGTGCAGAATCAACGATGTGGTCTTCTTCTCTGTCCACTGTGGTGTGATCTTTGATAGGATTTTAATGACCATCTCTCTCACCTCCTCTCCCTCTTTCTCTTTTAGTCCATGGATACAGAGATTCCTTGTACCTCTTGTACCTCTCACTCTCCAGCATCCACTTCTTTAGGTCATTACTTTCCTCTGTTACCGTCTGCAGCTGGTTTTTACTTTTCCTTTGTAATCGTTGATTTCTTGATGGTTGAAATCGAGGCTCTTTGCTAAGTTGGTAATAGCAAGAGTGTTCTCGTGTAGTTGTGCATTAAAGTTTTCAATAATGAGAGTTAAATTATTCAGTGCTTGTAAGATGGCTGTGTTGGATCCCTCATTCCCAGAGGAGTGATCCGTGTAGAGTTGATTGTTGTTTGTGTTCTTTCGTTGTTGGGCACTGAGATTTTAATTGGCGTCTGAAGACAGAGTTTGTTGTTTGGAGCGCTAGCATTTCCATGCTTAAGCTAGCTGTAGCATGCTCATTGAGTGACTTGCCCTCTCCAGTCGACATTTTCTGACCATTTGTTCAATTTGTATTAATTGTAGTGAAAACAGAATCACAATTTCATGAAGAGACTGAGTTATACACCAGATTTTAAGGTCTGTTAAAAGTTAAGTGCGCTGAAGGGTTCAGTCTGGTCTCTACTCTGCTCACTGTCTGTCAGCAGGTTGTTACACTTCAGTTTGTTCATCTGAAGAAGTTTAACTCTACTGTGACAATTAAATCTGACATGAAATGAACATGAGAACAAGAAATGACTTCAGTTTTCATCAATAAATGTCTATATTTGAAAAGAATACATCTGTCATTTATTGTTGAATCAGATGTTGTTTGTCTTGTTTCCTGTTTCTAAAACAAACAGACTGTCACAATAAGAGGAACACATCAGTTCTCCTACAGGACACACTTGCTGTTATTTACAATAGAAGAAGAGTGTAGATATATCAGGAGGAGCTCAAAGAAGTCTGAAATGTCAGCATATCAAATATCAGCAAAAATCCACCATCATGCATCCCTACATATGATCAGTCAAACATCTGGACATGAAGATGGTTCAGTTAATAATCACACACAGAAGATCTACAATAGAAACAGAGAACACATGAACTTACCTCAGAATCTCCAGTCTACAGTTTGGACTCTGCAGAAAATCACACAGCAGCTTCACTCCTGAATCATGAAGACTGTAGTTCTCACGCAGGTCCAGCTCTCTCAGATGGGAGGGGTTGGACTTCAGAGCTGAGGCTAAAGAAGAACAGCTGATCTCTGACAAACTGCAGCCCTCCAGTCTGAATAAAGAAGAGAGAATGAAGAGAAAAACTATTTAGGATCCAATCAGATGTGTCCACATCACACAGTCTGCTCAGCAGAGCCAATCAGCTGCTGCTCTGCCTCCTGTGATAACATTACACATAAGTAGGGATGTACAATATCATCATCATCATGTTGGTGTTGGCAGATATGAGCTCAAAAGTTCATCATCAGTATCACAGATCTGAACATCTCTGCCTAAATGTTGGGCCCATATATCAGCCGTACATCTCAGCAGGATGTGAAGGAGCTGAATCATGAAGATGATGAAGTTTGAATCAGAACCATCAGACCTTCATCAGATGAAGACTTTGACTTCTTCATCCTCATCCTTTAAACTCTACAGTGAGCTCTAAAGACTGAAGTTTGAGCTCTAAACTACAGATAGTTTCATGTGTCCCACTTGAGAAGAATGTGTTTGGATGTTATTTGAAGCTCTTTGTCAGGATGTCCTCAGAGGACCACCCTGCTGCTTCATCAGGAGAATTATGAGAAGATCCAGAAATTCAGATGTTCTGGTTTGAAAGTCTCAGCCTGGTGTTACTGGGGGGTCTCAGAGGTTAAATATATACAATCAGTTGTTTTTATTGGTTTTAAAAACATCAAGAAAGAAAACATCCCCAAAGACTGACTGACAAAAGGATACAAATGAACACAAAAACAAACAAACAAATCACATGGACATGAAAACAAGTACAATGAAATGATATAAAACAAAACTGAGCAATAAGTAAGGCAATAATTACATAAGAGGTAGCAGCAGGCACTAAATTATATTTCTCTTAGTGTGTACATTATCATAGTCCAGGACAGACTGTCATATTTTGTAGAATCCATAAACCGACCCTTGAGTAGTGTATCTAATCTTCTCCAGCTTCAAATGTACCATAACATCATTGACCCATCGACTGTGGCAGGTCGGACTTCCAGTTAAACAAGACGAGGCGCCTTGCAGGTCAGGATGAAAAGGCCAGAGCGTGGGAGTGAGCTCGTGAAAGACCCAGATCTGTCTGAGCCACACCAAATATATCCAACTGTGGCTCCAGATCAATGCTCTTATTACACATGTAAGAAAAAGTCTCAAAGATCCTGATCCAAACTGTCTTATCTTTGGGCATGCCCAGAAAGAGTGGAAAAGCGTCGCTGTGTGCTGATTACACCGCTGGCAGGTTTGATCAAATTCAGGAAGTAACTGTGTCAGTCTGGACCTCGACATGTGGAGCCTGTGTAGTACTTTGACCTGAATAACCTGATGTCTGACACACATGGAGGTGGAGTGCACTGCCTCCACAGCCATTCTCCAGGTTTCTTCCAAAATCTTCTCACCAAAGTCTTCCTCCCATTTTAATCTCAGATGGTCCAGGGAGGGTGAGGCTGCCAAAAGTAATCAATCATAAGTCTGGGATACAGAGTTTGGCTCAGAGGGACCTTCATGAATCCAATCCTCATGCCAGCTAGTCTTGGTTTTAGAAGGGAATGCTGTGAAAAGTTTCTGAACAAAGTCTCTAATCTAGAGGAAGAGAAAAAATCTGATTGTGTAAAATCAAATTCTCTGACTATCTGAGCAAAAGACATGAAAATATTATTCTTAAACAGATCAGACACCCTACTCAGTCCCTGCCTGGACCAAAGCTGGACTGTAGTGTCTAGAAGTGAAGGTGTGAACCACAGACTGTTAGTAAATGGCATGCAGGAAAATGTCTGACTTAGCCCTCGGTGAGTCCTACATTGTTCCCAAATCTTCAGTGAGTCTTTGATGACTGGGTTGCCTGCATGTTTCAGTTTAATAGGGAGGGGGGCACAAGCTGAAGCTCCTGAGTTTGTTTGCCCGTTCAGGCCCCTTTCCATGTTCACCCACTCCGGACTGCTCTGATCCTCCAGTGGGCTAATTTATTTATATTTGTTGCTCAATAATATAAGATAACGTTAGGGAGACTTTAAAAGTCTTTAAGAGTCTTTAAAAAAGGCTCTGGAAAAAAATAGTTATCATTTGAAATAAATAAAAATCTTGGCAGGACTGACATTTTTACTAAATTTATTCTCTCTGCTAAGGATATGGGGAGGGAGCCCCATCTCTGCAGATCTAATTTAGCTTTGTCCAGAGCAGGTTAATAGTTGTAGTTGTTAATTGTTGTGTTTTAAGGAAGTCAGCATATCTCCTGGTAACAGTTTCTCCAAGATATATAAAGTTTTCCCAGCTTACTTGGAATGGATAGAGCTCATATGACATTAACTTAGCTGCTTCATTAACTGGGAAGAGCAGACCTTTAACAGGATTTATCTTGTATACAGATATTTCCCCAAATTCTGAAATAGTGCTCATAACCTCAGAGGTTAAAAAAGTTAAACTGGACTTCCAGGTAATGGTAATGAGGTAATGAGGAGTAGCTAGATGTTTATTCTCTAACTCCTGGACTTTGCATTTTAACACTAAAAGGACCCTTTGAGCACAGAAATGTGTTTTTTTCAAGAACTCAACATTTTATTTTGTGTAAAAGTTACAATCAAGCAAAAAACTGGGTGAATGAATCACTAAGTGAACTAAACTCTCCTCCTAAATCAGTCAGTGAACGAATCACTAAGTGATCTAAATGTAGCAGCATAAAAATAATTTGTTCACTTATTTCTCTGTGTTTGATTGCGCCACTGTTGCCAATCAGTGGCCATTGTATAAAAGGGGCAGCTCTCCCCCTGTTTCTTCCTTTGCGCTCTCCCCTGATGCATCACTTCCGGGTCAGAGGTCGTCTGTCCCCTGACAGGTATGGCTGCTCGCTGCTCCTACTTGCCAGCTTATTTAGCTGTTTTGTTAAGGGTCTAAATGTCCATTTCTTTCATAGCATGTCCCTTGGTGCTTCTCTGAGCTGTCCGCGTGTGCTCCGGTAGTTTTGAGGTGGTAAGTGTCCTTCCCTCTCGGCGTTGTGGTGTTTGTGTTTTGGCTAATGTTAGTGTGGTCACAGGTAATCGCTGGTGGCAGTCCTGAGCTCTCTCCCTCTCGTTCATCCTCCGTGTGTGCGTGCATGTTCGCCTTTGTCAGGTAAATATTAACTATAGCTTATAGCTGCATTATATCATTTAGTGTAGTAGGACTAATATTATTTTTTTGGGTTAGGTGGGACTGAAATCAGGGCCGCTGTGGTCAGCTGTGGGTGACGCTCTGCAGCTGCCTTGTCTCTGGTGACGCACTGGTGCTGCTTTGTCTCCCCTGAGGCTCTGCTGCTTTGTCTCCTCTGAAGCTCTGCTGCTTTGTCTCCCCTGAGGCTCCGCTGCTTTGTCTCCCCTGAGGCTCTGCTGCTTTGTCTCCCCTGAGGCTCCGCTGCTTTGTCTCCTCTGAGGCTCCGCTGCTTTGTCTCCTCTGAGGCTCCGCTGCTTTGTCTCCTCTGAGGCTCTGCTGCTTTGTCTCCCCTGAGGCTCTGCTGCTTTGTCTCCTCTGAGGCTCTGCTGCTTTGTCTCCTCTGAGGCTCTGCTGCTTTGTCTCCTCTGAGGCTCCGCTGCTTTGTCTCCTCTGAGGCTCTGCTGCTTTGTCTCTCCTGAGGCTCCGCTGCTTTGTCTCCTCTGAGGCTCTGCTGCTTTGTCTCCTCTGAGGCTCCGCTGCTTTGTCTCCTCTGAGGCTCTGCTGCTTTGTCTCCCCTGAGGCTCCGCTGCTTTGTCTCCTCTGAGGCTCTGCTGCTTTGTCTCCTCTGAGGCTCTGCTGCTTTGTCTCCCCTGAGGCTCCGCTGCTTTGTCTCCTCTGAGGCTCTGCTGCTTTGTCTCCCCTGAGGCTCTGCTGCTTTGTCTGTGCTGCTGCTTTGACTTCGCTGCTCTTTGTCCTCACGGATGCTCTGCTGCAGCTCCGTCTCCAAGCTGCTGTCTGTTAAACACCCTGCATGTGGCTAGCAGGACAATTTTTAATCTTGTTTTAAGGTTTGGGTATGAGTAGGTGTGGGTTACAACCCTGTTAAGTTTGAGTTAACTTAAGTTTATTTCGATAGTTTTGTGGGTTTTGTTTATTTTGATTATCTTGATTATTTCAATTGCTTTATTAGTTTATTCAATTGGTGGGATAGTTTACATGAAATTTTGATATTTGTTTGGGTTGGGTTTAGTTGGCTTTGGTGTTTTGCTTTAATTGGGCAGTTATTTTGTGTTTCTGTTTATTTTGCTAATTTTATTAGCCCATGAAGCGTTTAATCGTTAGGTTCTAATTTGTTTTGTTTTGGTTGTTCTTTTGATTTTGTTGTTGCAGCCCCACTAATTTGTTTTATCCCCCCTTTCAGGACTGAAGGCTGGTGGGGGTGACGGTGCTGGTGATTGAGTGGTGGTGTCCCCCTCCTGTTTCGTGTGCTGTGCTGTCCTGGGATTTGGGTTATTCACTAAAGGTCACATGTGCGTGTGGGTGATACAGTTTATTTTTGTTTAGTGGAGCACTCCCCCAGACGCTAACTCCTGTCCACCGATTAGCCTCAGTTCCTGACTGGGTCCCCGATTCCCCCCTGTGCGGATGATATTTTTGATTTTCTTTGATTTTAAAATTGTTTAATAAAAATTGTTTTTAAAAAAGTGAACCACGTCTCAGCTCGAGTTTATGAACCTGTGTGTCCTTATTAACATACAATTATTCCCTGGGTGAAATTCCCAGGGTGGCATTGTTGGGCAACAAGCTGCATGTTTACAGTCATATGGTGTTTATCTAGTGTTATCTCCACCCTTTATCTGCCACATAAACTCTCCTCCTGAATCACTCGGTGAACTAAACTCTCCTCCTGAATCACTCGGTGAACTAAACTCTTCTCCTGAATCACTCAGTGAACTAAACTCTCCTCCTGAATCACTCGGTGAACTAAACTCTCCTCCTGAATCACTCAGTGAACTAAACTCTCCTCCTGAATCACTCAGTGAACTAAACTCTCCTCCTCAATCACTCAGTGAACTACACTCTCCTGAATCACTTTCCTCTGAGGGATACACTTTCATGGTGACCGTTGTTCCCCGTTGTTTTAACAGATTTAGTTCCCAGGTAAACAAACTTAAAACGTGAGACTCACCAGCTGTAGCAGGTACTAGGCAGGAGCGACGGAGGGAGATAGGAGTGTGTTGTGTTCAAGTGTACCTCAGAAAAAATGAACTTTTTTTTAACTCTGCTGTATTGCCACCACAACAACTCACTTACAGCAGGACACAGCATGTAACAAGTAATGTATAAAACCTGCAGTTTGAGAAAATGCGTGACTGTCTGATCCTCTCATTGTGACAATTTGCGAGGGAACGGTTCATGTTCAGTGTGAATCCTTCACTGAATGTACTGTGGTCTGACTGTTCAGTGAACGTATCACTCACTGAACGTCGTACTGCAGGAGACACTGAAACAGGAGTCAAGCCATATAAACATAACACACACCTCCCCTTGTTTAACAGATTTAGTTTATAGAGCACATTATGAGTAGCAGAGTCAAAAATGGCAAAAACTGAATAAAGTACAAAATAAAACTACAACAAAACAACTTTTAAGCTTGTACTTCACAGGCTATTTGATAGTTCTCGTAGTTATTAAATTGTTATTATTATAGTTGTATTGTCATGTGATTTTGAAGGCAGAATTTTCACTTGAACTGTCAGTCACATCCACAGAAAGTCATGAATCTGTCAATGAACTGAACTGAAACCTGAACCGTTCAGCCGTGTATCAGTTCAGGAAGATGGAGTCACAGGCTCCTCCCGCCAAGCACTGAATGATTCGGTGATTCAGTGAACGAATCTTTTGAACGAATCTTTTTAGTGAACTGATTCTAGTGATTCAGTTCATCTAAAAGACCTGCTGTGCCCACCACTAGTGCTGTTATTGTCCGCTCAGAGGGGCAACTCTCTGTTTACTGAGGCCAAGAGAGCAGTTTATGTGACTGATGGTCAAGCTGAGCTGAGAGCGCCCTCTGTTGGATGAAATGGTCCACTGCTCCAGGCGCCCTGATGTGGTGCTACACTAAATATTTTACATTTGATTATTTATATATTCTTTGAGTACAAATATTTATCCCCATGCTCGAACGGTTGTTCACATATCGAGTATAAGGTGACAGCCCTATAAAGAGTTAAATGAAAATGTGAAGGGTGAAAATCATTTTCACCTCGTGGAAACAGATGATAGTTTGTATCTGCAGTTTTAGATGAAGAAATCATCACTGATGAGGATCGAAGACTTGCCCATGAAAGGAAAAATTCTGAAAATGAAAATGAAAACAAAAATCTGTAAAACCCAAAATGAGGCCAAACTGAGTCAAACAAACAAGGATGGTTCCTTCTGTTTGTTCTTGTGTTTTTCCAAATGACATCAGTGATCATTGTGTGATTGGTGTTGTTCGAGATACAAGGATACCTAAGAGTATTCCTCGTTTCATCGAAAGACCTAATATGAAAAACTTTGCTGAACAAGCTTTTCTACATGATCTTTGCAGTTTTCGGGGGGACAGAGTAGCCCTCTTTGATGACGTCGAACCTGCTTGGAACTACTTTTATACTGCTTTTATTGAGATTGTCAATAGACATGCGCCTATTCACAGGTACAGAATCAAAGGGTGTGAAAACCCATGGTTTTCTAGTGAGCTTTCAGACCTGCTTCATGAGCGTAACTCTGCCTGGGCCAGTGCACGAAAGTCAGGGAAAGACTCCAATTGGCTCTCTTTTAGACAGCTTAGAAATTAATTTACGTCTTTAGTTCGAAAAACCAAGGCTGACTTTTTCTTGTCTTCAACAACAGATGGTCTCAAAAATCCACGCAAATCTTCAGCGTGCCTTCGATTTAGTCCAAGAACAGCTTAGCCAGCTGCAGCTTGTTCTAAATGTAGAAAAAACTAAACTCATGTTGTTTGCATCTACAAGAGCAACAAAGGGAACACTTTCTGAGAAAATTGTTAGTAAGGCTGGTCAAGACATTGAGCTGGTATCAACTTTTAAGTACTCTGGGGTTTTTCCTTGATGAAAACTTGTCTTTTAAAGAGCACATACAATATGCTGCTAAAAAAGCTTAAAGTTTTACTTGGTTTTTACAACAGAAACAAGTCCTGTTTCTCTTTTAATGTCAGAAAGAGACTGGTCGAGTCAACGTTTTGACCTCCTCTTGATTATGGTGATGTTTTATACATGAATGCCTCTGCTCAGAGTCTGAAGATGTTGGACAGTGTGTATCATGGAGCTCTGAGATGTATCACAAACTGTGGATTTCTGACTCATCACTGTACTTTATAATCCAAAGTCAGTTGGACCTCTTTAAGTACACGTCGTCTTGGACATTGGTACGTGTTCATTTACAAAGCCATTCTTGGCAAAAATCCTGACTATCTCTCCTCTTTACTAATCCCGAAGGATGGATTACACAACCTGAGATCATTGAGCTTGGTGCAGTTTGTTGTTCCCACAGTCTGAACCAAACTGGGAAAGAGGGCTTTTAGGGTCTGTGCACCTTCTTCTTGGAATAACCTGCAGACTGAATTTAAGATGCAAAACTTGGTGTCTCTTAATGTTTTTAAATCTGCAGTGAAAACTTTGGAAGCCAGACTTTCTGAATGTCATTGTTTTAACTGATGACTTACTGAAAATTGTTTCTTTACTTCTTCTGCTATTTTGAGTCTGAGTGTAATGTTTGATGAAACTGTGTGATACTGTTATTCTTGTTCAGGTCTCTCTTGCAAAAGAGATCTGTTGATCTCAGCGGGACAAACCTGGTTAAATAAAGGTTAAATAAATTTTTAAAAAAATGAAATTCAGCTCACAGGGAGGGTCCCAGAGTCTGGACTCTGACAGTGACATCCACAGTTTTAGAAAGAACTAAAGGGAAGAGGCTGGTCGTGGTGGAGGACTTTATCCCTGACCTCCACCTGTCAGCCAGACCTCAGACTCTAAGGTGGTGTTTACACGGCTCTGTTTTCGGCCTAAAACAGAGTTTTCATTGTGTTTTCGCCTCCCGTTCACACGAGACCGATGCCCGGAGTGCCTGAATCTGCAAACTTTTGAAACCAGGGTCCAGAGCGGAGAGTTTTGAAAACATATCGCGGCCCGGCTTCATGTGGACGGGATTCAGCGTTTAGGGTGAAACGCTGACGTCACCGCATGCGCAGTACTCTTTCACATGAAGGCTGTGGGCGCATACCAAGAACAACAACAGCTTCGGCCGTCTACCCAGTAACATGTGTGCTGCTTACTGTGCTCGGTTTGTTATCCAGACAAAACCATCCAGACAGATTTGTTATCCAGACAAGAAACTCCTGCATCTTCATGCGTCCACGCTCCATTGCTGTTTGTGAAAAGTTTTTCTTCTTCATACGTGTGGTTTAACACCGCTGTTTCTCTGCAAAACTACATCGCCATCTACTGGACTGGCATGCACACTACAGCATTCTCAGTCCTACTCTCGTCTCCATGTGAACGCAGAGCGCTTTTCAAAACGCAAAGGACAAAACTTTCCGTTTCTGGTGAAGACGGCCTTGTGTAAACGGGGCCTAAAATCGAGCACAGTGCTGTCCAGTCAGGAGGTCGTCAGACTGAAGAAAGAAGCAGAGTCAGGGAACAGCTCAGTGAGGATCATGATGGTTTTTAACATGTGTCTTTCTTTTTCTCTGACCTGTGTCTGTGTGCTCTCCTTTTTATCCATGTGTGATTTTAATCTCAGCATTTTAATCCTGAATGGAGCCAGAGCTGATTTTAAAAGAGCTGCTCTGTTCAAACTCATGGAGTTAAAGAGGACTGAAGTCCTGTTTGTGCAGGAGACACACAGCACTGCAGATAATGAACCTGAGTGGAGGCAGGCTTTTAATGGGGAGCTCATTTTAAGACATAAGTCCAACCTGAGTGGGGGAGGGGGATTCTGTTCTCCAGAAGCTTCGTACCAGCTCCTTCTGATTTAGAGGAGATCATCCCGGGGGTTTTACTAAAAGTTTTAGCAGTTTTTGAAAATGTAAAACTGGTGTTTTTAAATGCCTATGATCCCACGAACGCCCTGGAGAGGATGGCATTTTAAAATATTTTAACCTTTTCTAGTTTTCAAAAGTGTTTTATCCAGCCTGTGGGTTTTACTGATCACTCTTTGGTGTCCTGCTCTGTTTTTATTCAAAATATTCATTAAAAAAGCACTTATTGGCATTTTAATGCTGCTCTTTTAATCAATCAGGACTTTAGAAATGCTTTATAGTGTCTCTGGGTGACCCACAGAGAGAGCAGGCCTGCCTTTGCCAACACTCAGCAGTGGTGGGATTTTGGTAAGACACAAATCCAACAGCTGTGCCTGCAGATCACTCGCGGTGTCACTGGAGAGTTAACCCGGTCTTTGAAAAATCTGGAGTTTGAGGCTGAAGAGCTGCAGTCTTTAGCAGAGTCCTCAGGAAATCCAGGGCATCTAGACTATGGTGACCAGAGGTCCCGATTTCTGGGGACAGTCCCTGTTTTGGATGAGCTGTCCCCGGTTAAAGCTGTCCCAGACATTGTCCCAGATTTCAGCGTGTTACGATTGTGCTTTGACTAGAACAGTGGTTATTACTGCGGCCACGTAGGAAGCAGAAAGCATGAGGGAGCAGGTTGCACACAGACTGGGACAACAGTTATTCCAGTGTTGCCAAGTCTGCTGATGAAGAGGGACTTTGGGCTTGCTCTTCTGTCTGTGTGAATCCCCCCCGATTATCACCCAGCTCCCCACAACAAAGCCAGACACAAGTGCTGTAGGTAGTTTGTCCTTTCCTCCATTTTTCCTGGTTATCGTGCCTGACCGAGTCAACCCGGCACACCCTCAAACACACTCACACATGTGGCACATGCACAACTACACAGGAGCCATAGTTGCCAGGTCTGCTTATTATAAGTGACTTTGGGCTTCTTTTGAAAAGTTGCTTGTAAATATTGGCAGTTGCGGGTTGTGGTCTTTTGGGCTTGTTCCAAAAGTGCAGTTGCTCATTTGTGATCTGATGCTCACTCTACTACCAAAATAAACTCAATTCAGAAGTCACACAATCTAATGATTTTTCCACTCCAAACATGAATGTAAATTTTACTGTAAAAAGAGGAGCAAAAATGATGTTTCCACTAAAAATAAATCCTTATAACCAGAATTAACGTTATTTCTCATGTACATATGACTGTTTTCACCATCATAGAGGTGTTAGGTTACATAAATCAAGGTCAGACAGACTGTTTAGTGATAACAGAGTTATAATAACAGTAGCCCCTCCCTTCACTTCTGTATGAAGAAAAGGATGTTGAATAAATAAACTGAGAGCCAAATGAGAAAAAATGTCACTGTGAAATTAAAATTCAATGTAGATGAAAATGAAAACACACTTAATATAGATTTCTTTCAAAAAAAGACATATATATATATATATATATATATATATATATATACACACGTGGTCTCATTGAGAGTAACAGAAATTGCCTGACTGCAATGGTTGCTTCAAAAGGTTGTGCAACAAAATATTAAGTTAAAGGTACCATCATTTTTGTCCAGGCCAGTTTCATTATTTCTTTTTTTAAGTGATTCTGTTTAACCACAATTCAAAAGTAATGTCTGATATATTTATTAGTTAATTTTCAGTAAATTTCTGTTTGTGATTACTTTGGTCAGTTTGTGACGTTGTCACCTAAGTGATTAAAGGAAAAGAAAGGGGGGAAAACTAATAATAAATAAACAAGTGAAGACAGTGCATAAAATAATATGTGGAAAACTAAAAGAAAAGTTTTCTTGTCTTTATACATGTTGATATTCCCTGTGTTGGTAATTAATTAGGTAGGTGGGCCAAAATATTAATTTTAAAAGATCAGAAACAGAAGTTATTTTAGGAGGATGTGGCGTAGAGGAAAGGGGGCAGACACGGAGTGAGCGGGAGAAACGGTGGACGGCTGCATCAGGAAATAGGGTCGTTAAGTGGAAAAATGAACGATTTAAGGCTTATTAGGTGCTGTAGTGTTTAAGAAGACTATGGAAATTAAAGCTGCAAGCAGCATTGGACGGGTCCTCGCTCGCAGGTCCCTCATGCCCATTTGACCTCCATCTTTAAGGTTTTATACTTTTTTGATCCGTTGACCTGCTCTAAGTTAGACTGATGTGTGTGTCTGAGGCTCTGTCAGGAGCCTCAGTCTTTATAATGGGTGTGTATTACACACTCCATGTTCCCGCCTTCAGTGAGTCACATGACCAGCTGCTCTGACCTGTCAATCAGTGAGTGAATGACATCACCTGCTGCCCTCATTTAAATTCAAACACAGCAGCAGAGCAGCAGAGCAACCAAATCTGTTGAAACATTTCCTCAACATTGCCACAATTTTGACAAAATCTCCCCACTACTTATATGTGTAAAATGGAAATTTTGTCAGGAATCCATCCGTGTAATTTTCAAAGCTCTAGGACTTTTAATTTTGTCTGTAGAGGCTTATCTTGCACAGGTTGTCCAGAGCTGTATTTTCATTCCCCACTCATTTCAATGGGAGGAGCTGGGAGGGCTTCTTTGGGGTTCACCAACTTTGAGGGCTTGTCATTAGGAAACCGTTTGAGAAACAACAAATTCCTTCGGAACATTTGATCAGCAATGACTCCTCTGTCATCTGTCCGGGTTTCAAGTTGATACCATTTAAGAGACACATTTTCTGTCTGGATGAAAATTTTAAATTGAAAGGCCAATTGCCGGCTTCCTGTTGCAGATAGATCCATGGAGGGTCAACGACATTTCTGCGGCTCGAGGAGACGAACGTTTCGGCATTGGTTTGACCTCTCTACGACATTCCTACAGGAAGTCACGGCCATTGTAGTGTTTTTTTTGGTGCATAGGTGGCGCTAGAGAGCTCATTTTGGCATGTTGGGGGTTAATGTTTTCATTTCATGAAATTTTTCACCACATCTGAGGTGTGTGCCAAGTTTGGTGAGTTTTTGAGCATGTTTAGGGGGTCAAATTAAGCGTAACGCGTCTGGTTGAGCAAGAAAAACTTGCAAAGCAAAAACAATAGGATCCTCGCCCTAAGGGCAAGGATCCTTGCTCTAGGGGCAAGGATCCTTGCCCTTAGGGCGAGGACCCTAAATATGAAGTAAGCTCTGATCTTACCTGAAGCGGATTATCCTCCTGACTGTCCACATCTTGGCGTGGACGTGGACGCAGCACCAGACCCAGAGACAAAGGATCTCTCACTAAAGGATTATCTCCCCCGGATACTGGATGCTGGTGAGATCCACCCTTTTTGAAAGGTGTTTTTTTTCCTGGTATACCAGTGTTTTTTTGTCGATCGATTGCTTCCTTTTTTTATTTGCTGTACTTTCCCTTTTGGAGTCAGATTACTGTTTTTTGTTGCCAACAGACGGGTGAAAAGCCGCCGACACCAGGACTTGCTGGGACACAATTATTTACAAGATTATTTGGAAAAGACTAATTGATCTAAAAAATTATATTTTGTTAGGTTAAGACTCTAAGTTAATTTAGAAATTATAAATGTTTGGTTTAAACCTGTAATCTTTACGCAATATTGCTTTTATTTGGGGAAACAGGGAAATTTGTATTGTCAGAAAAGGGGCACAAAAGTAAAGAAAAATATGAAACTTTAAAAGACGCTCTGATTTTGTCTATCTCCTTCATTGAAAAGTGATCTTGGGAATTTACCAGGTTTTTGTTGTTTTGTTTTGTCAGTTTCTGAGAAGAAACCCTTAATTAAGTGACGCCTATTGCAAAAAGTGTGAGTGTTACAAGTTTCAAGTTATTTCAGTGACTATTTTATATATATATATATATATATATATATATATATATATATATATATATATATATATATATATATATATATATATACACATATATATGTATATATACACACACATATATATATATATATATACACATATATATGTATATATACACACACACATATATATATACATATATATTTATACATATATATATACATATATATGTATGTATGTATATGCGTGTGTGTGTGTGTATATATATGTGTATATATACATATATATATAAATATAGTTAGATAGATAAATAGATGGATGGATATAGATATATATAGAAATAAACTGAGCCTGGGCTCCTGTTACCAGACTCCCTGACCAGAGCTAACTAACAAACACACACACACATATAAACTTGAATATACATATTAAAGACATGAAACTGTATGTGTCCCAGTTTCTTCATTTGGTCTTGTTGGGGTGTGGTGGACAGCTGATTGTTCATTTTAAAAACTGACTTTTAGGAGCTGAGAGTTTGAGTTGTGATTTCATTGAATGATGATCTGAAGTGAAGATGGAATTGTGATTATTTGGTGTAAAGTTAAGAAAGGGGTCGTTGAAAATCAGAATCAAATCTCTCTCTCTCTCTCAGTTATAAATGTATGAACTGGTCAGATATTAAACTTCAATGACCATCAGCCTTTCTGGGCGGCCCAACCATTTATCTGCTGTCTGAGGAAACCCTTCAGTCTGGGAGATTAAATATGATCAAAACACAACTTTTAGTTATATATCAGTTTATTATATTACATAAGGTTAAAGGTCAGTCATTAAAGAATAAATGAACTCACCTCAGAGACTCCAGTCTACAGTTTGGACTCTTCAGTCCAGCACACAGAAGCTCCACTTCTGAATCCTGCAGCTCGTTCCTGCTCAGGTCCAGCTCTCTCAGATGGGAGGGGTTAGACATCAGAGCTGAGGCCACGACTTTAACATGAGGCTCTGATAGTCCACAGTCAGATAATCTGTAAAGATATTAATATTATATTTAATATAGTCATTCAGATAATTCAGTTATTTTAACACATTGTTTTTATTTTCACATTTTACTTCACTGATTCTGCTGATCTAAATTCATCATTGTTAACACAAAACTATGATTTCCATTCCTCTCTAGTAAACACACAGTTTTCTCAAATGTTTATTTTTGTGCCTTATTTAGAGATTAAAGTGGACAGAGCAGAAAACCAGGCAGGACTTCATACAGGAGACATCCCATAGTCCTGGAGCAACACAACATGCATGTTTATTACAGCTGTGACAGTGTCCTGGTGTTCACAATAACTGTCTTTAAACAAACACACATTCATCCTGAGCTGATATCATGCATATGGTGACACTGTGTCATTAACTGGTTTATAACTGGAGACAGCTCAACCTTTGGACCACAGTGACGGAGAAATACGAGCAGAGAAGAGAGATTATCAGAGACAGACAGGGAGACACAACAGCAAACACACACACACACACACACACACACTCACACACATCACCCTGTCTGGTCCATGTCCAGCTGTGTGTAATAATAATGGACTGCACAGCAGTGTGGTGAACACGTCCTCTTTCCTCTGAAAGTCTGATGATTGTAAATTAAAGCAACAACATAAACCTGTTCACTCAGCAGAGCGTCTCTGTCTCTCATGGCTTTGGCACAGACTATGTGCTGGAATAAGTCAACAGGAATAGACTTGATCTGTGGTTGGAGTCATTTATATCCATTTCAAAGCTTCAACAGCAGCTGAATGAGTGTCTGAACTTATAACTCGCTTGTTTTGAGCCCAAAATGATTTGAAGAAGCAGCTGAAAACCCTTCAGCTCCACACTCACAGCTAACAGAAGCATGAAGCTCTGCCAGGAACAAACATGAGACTTCAGAAAAGTTTTTCACAACAAAAGTCCTCATCTGTAATTATGGGAAATGCCTTTATTTTGAAAAACCAAAACAGGTTGTTGTGTTTTTAGTAAGAGCTTAACACAGTCAGGAGGTAAATGAAGCAGCTCTTCAGTCTGAGCTGCAGCTCATGAACTCCCTCCCTTCTCATGCAGCCGTCCACTCTGCAGTCGAGCCTGAGCGCTGAATAAACACGCTCATATTTGATGAACGCTGGATAAAACAGTTCAGTGTTGGAGTCATGGACGAGACGTGAGTGTGGTTCACTGTAAAGACAGAAAACGAGTGTGTGTGCTTCAGCGACGCCCAGAGTTTCAGTCTGTGTGTGCTGAGGCTCACTGCACTGCCAACAGGCTTCAACACACAGCAGGGAGACTTCAGGGAGGATTTCAGAGTAAAAGCCTGGTCTGTTGTTTATAATGATAAGACTATCTGTGTTTTTACACCACGCTTTTATTCTGAAAGGGTCTCCTGGTCAGTTATTCAGTCACTGATGTGACTCACAGTCATCCAGCTCGTTTCCTTCGTCTCTTATCAACTCTCTTCACAACAAAGCATCAGTTTTAAACCCCAGAGGTGATGGACCTGCTGTTTAGACCATCAGACTGTTACAGTCCTGCTTGTGTTGGTGCCAATAAATCTGAGTCACTGATTGGCTGATAAACTGTCCCAAAGCAAACGTATGGCAGTGACGTCAGAGTAACTGACAGAATGACTCGAGGGTACAGAGGATACCTCGTTAGCTGAACGCACAACTTGGCAGACATTTTGGATAAATGTTTGATGAAAAAGCAAAAATATCCTGTGATGTTCGACTTTCTTCTGCTGTGACCTCCTCCCTCTAACAAGTCTGAGACAGAAGACAGAAGACAGCAGCAGCTGCAGCGCCGAACTTGGACTGAAAAAGGGTCGGACTTTTCAAGCTAGCTGGAAAATAAAACTCACATGGACAGAATCTGGTCTTCAGAGAATAAGGTATTTTTGAGATGTTCATTACAGCTAAAAACATGGGTGCCCCCCTCCATCATCACATGATCCAGAGCCTCTAAAGCTTTAGTGTGGGATGGTTTTTGAGCTGGGCCAAAGCCCACCATTGATCAGGTCTGCATCAGGCTGCTGTTAGCGCTGCTGCTGATGCAGGAGTTCATGTCGCTGCTTCATTTCCTGCCGTAAACACAAACAGACGACTGATGGAAGAACAGCTTTGCTGGCTGTTCTCTCCTCAGTCCACTGCCTTTAAAGACAGAGACTGACCATCAGAGGAAGCACCGATGAGGAGTCCAACATGACCCAGCTGTTAAACTCCTGAGCTCATGATAGACCGGACTGAACTGGTTCATCTCACTCCCTTATCTGCAGTCTCCTCTCTCCTCGCTCTTCACTCAAACTGAGAGTCGTTCTCCACATGTTGAGGATCGTTCCAGAGCTCTCAGTTACAGATCGAGGAGAGAGGATCGAGGAGAGAGGAGGCAGATCTGAGGAGCTATAACCAAGGACACACCAGAGCGTCCTCCACAGAAGTGTTTGGACTGATGGACCCGCCCACTTACTGGATATGAACTGAACTTGTTAAATTTTGATAACTTCATTGAATTCTTCCATCTTCAACTCATCCATGAATGTCTAAATCATCAGACTCCTCAGGTGCTCAGTGAGCTCGTTGTTCAGCTGAGAGTATCGGGGTCTGCAACACGTAGAGCAGCCTTTGGAGACTGTGATGTACCCTTTCTTAAATCTTCACTGGGACAAACTGCCTTCTCTGTCCAAGGCATCAACATGTGAAATGCTTTACCTTCACAACTTAAACTGGATCCAGACTGAAATCATTTGAAACTCAACCTGAAACAGTTTTTAAAGAGGACTCAGACTTGTCGTCATTAATGATCATGTGCTTCCTGTTTTACCCTTTTTTTGTAGTGTTGTAAATATTTGTTTTGTATTGTTTTGTCTGCATTTGTTGAGCTTGTTAGGTTTTTGTCTGTTTGTTTCTTTTAACAGTATTTATTGTTGTTTTTTTATGTTTTTAAAGGCCCAGCTAGGGACGGGCATTACAAATTAGCTCAGGCTATAAATGCTGTAGTGAGTAGCAACATTCTCTTGCTTCATACTGTCCCTATACAAATAAACACTAAATAAATAAATAAATATTACTCTCTGACTGGATGCTGCAGCAGAGTGAACTTTAATGAAACATCAGCAGAGATTAATCATGGAGGAAAAACAGACCTTTATACCAACGCTAAGAACCACTGAAATGATTGTAGAGAGTCTGTAAAGTGTTGGAGTGCCATAAAAACAGATTAAAAAGTGTTTTTGATGAGAATATCCATAAAACAATAACTTTGATAAATCAGTTTAATATCAGAGCATCATCCAGACTGTTGAATGTTTTCTGAATCACTGATGTGTTTCCTTAATCAGTGACCCTGACTGAACTTTAGCATTACAAACATATTTATGGGTATTTGTGTTTAAATGTGATGACGTCTGAACACCAAACATGTTTTTTTTTTCTGGACTCTGATCATTTTTAAGTTTTTATTCTGTCCTTTTCTGAACCTTTAAAATCATGATTCTGTCTTTTCATATTTTTCTAAATGTCTTTGAATACATTCACACAGAAATGGATTAATTCTCGATCGTGTATGTTTTGTTATAAAAGACTATATTTCAGACTTCCGAGCATGGCGCTTTGCTGAACGGCAGCATAAACTAGAGGCTCCCAGGCGGTTAATCCTCCCCGACATATTTATCACACCAGAAAACATTTCAAAGTTATTTTGAACAGAAGGACGGGGTATGGGAAGAAAGACTAGGGGGAAATTGCACCAAACCGCAGAAACACAAGACAAAACTGAGGGAAAAGACGACTACGATGAGAGAGCTATCAACAATTCTGAGTACAAGGCTATGGAGGCCATGAAAGCTAGCATCATCGGAAAGATCCAGACATCACGGGCGGAGGCAAAGAAGGACTTCACGGGTGGAGGCAAAGAAGGACTGGTGGATTTTAGAGAAGAAATGGGTCGGAAACTAAATGCAGTTGCCACCGACTGAAAAGAAATCACCGAGAGGGTCGAGGAAACGGAACAAAGAATTACGGACGTGGGGGAAATGAACACCGAGGCCAGAGAGGCGCTGTCGGACATGCTGCAGCTGCAGGAGAAAGTTCAAGCCCAGCTAATCGACCTGGAGGCCCACTCACGGGGAAATAACATCTGCATCCACGGAGTCCCCGAGGAAGGAGACAATATTCAGGATTTTGTTGAAAAACTGATCTGAACCCATCTGTCCCTCCTGAACAACAACCTCAGCATTCAGCGGTGCCACCGATCACTCGGATCTAAACCCCCGCCTGGCTCTAACCCGAGGTCAGTGTTGGTTTACTTTCAAGAGTACAAAACTAAAGAGCTCATCCTCCACTCGGCTTGGAAAATGAAAGAGATAAGCTACGAGGGAAAGAGTGTGTTTCGAGCAGGACTTTCCCACGGAGACTGTCGTGAAGAGAAAGGCTTACAGTACAATTAGAAAGACTCTTAAAGAAAAAGGGCTCCGTTTACAGACGCTCTACCCCGCAAAGCTACGTGTGCTTTTCGACACCGGACCCGTCACCTATACCAGTGCATCCCAGGCGAGAGAGGACCTGCTAAAGAGAGGACTAATCATGGAAGGTGCTGGAACTGGAAATGCTCTCATTATCACTTGTTGGAGACTCATTTCCACAAGAGGAGGGGTCCCTATAGGGAACAGGACATCCCCCCTATACTTTGGAGTTAAGGTTATGCTTCAGAAATGGAAGTCACAACTGTTAAATATGTTTGTTGTTATGTTATGTTCCTGGTTTACTAGCAGACAGATGTTATGTGTTCAGGTCATGCAGCATTTGAGGGCAAATATCTCCTTTTCTTGTTTCTAAAACATGCTTTACCAAGAATATAAAGTTATTACCCTGAATGTAAATGGGCTGCAAAACCCTATAAAAGGAAGTAAAGTGATCAGTAAAATGAGAAAAGAAAAACAAGACATAATTCTCTTGCAGGAGACACATCTCTCAAACATAGAACATGACAAGTTAAAGAAATTGGGTTATAAGAACACATACTATTCCTCATATGAAGGAAGTAATACTAGAGGAGTAGCCATCTTAATCTCTAATAAATTAAACTTCCAATTCTCCTCCCAAATTAAGGATAAAGAAGGATGTTATATACTAGTAAAAGGTTTTATTGATCACAAAGAAGTTACTTTATTGAATGTTTATAGACCACCTGGAACCCCTAAACATTTAATGAAGAAGATTTTTGATTTACTATCCATGGAATCATCCGGTGTCTTGGTTTGTGGAGGAGACGGGAACATCCAATTACGCCCAGCTCTGGACTCCTCAAATAAAACAAAAAAGACTAGCTCTGAAGCAATATACCTCCGAAAACTAATGAAAGAAATAGGCTTTGTCGATGTTTGGAGAGAGACGCATCCTGCAGAGAAATGCTTTCCTTTTTTTTCCACACCCTCACTTGGTATATTCAAGAATTGACGACTTCTTTATGTTAAACATAGACAGACACCGGATCATAAAATGTGACATTGGAGTGAGAGATATCTCTGACCACGCTGGGGTATACTTAGTAATACATTTAGATAATAAACCTAAAACAACAATATGGAGACTTAATACAGGTCTCTTGAATGACCGTCTGTGTCAGAAATATGTTAAAAAAGAACTTAAAGAATATATTGTTCACAATGACAATGGATCAGTATCCCCAAGCACCCTGTGGGCTGCTGCAAAAGCAGTCCTGAGAGGTAAACTTATAATGTGGAGAAAATGAAAATCAAACAAAAGATTTAACAGAAAAGTTACAAATATTGGAGAAGAAGCACGCGGAAAACAAGGACAGTATTACTTTAAAAGAGATTCTTGATACAAAAAAAATCTTAATTGATTTATTGGAAAGCCAAATAGAGAAAAGAGCAAAATTAATTAAACAAAACTTTTATGAGAATGGCCCAAAACCCAAAAAATGACTTGCTTGGAGAATAAGAAAGCAACAAGCCAAAAGATGCATATCCAAAATTAGGGATCCCCTCTCTAAAACTGTTTATCATGATTTAGAAAGCATACAAAATGCTTTTGAGGCATACTACACAAATTTATATGCCCAACCTCAAGCAGCTGAGCTACCAGATTTAACAACTTTCTTATCATCTTTAGACTTACCATCTGTAGGTACAGAACAGAATAAATGGTTCACTCAACCAATAACGGAAAAAGAAATTAACAAGGCTATTTCAAATCTGAAAGTAAATAAAATGCCAGGGGCTGATGGCTACCCAGCAGAGTATTACTAGACCTTCAGAGAAATATTAATACCTTTATTAAAAAAAAGTTTTAATCAGGGTCTGCAGGGTGGAGAGACCCCTCTCTCATGGAGACAAGCCGTGATCTCAGTTATTCCTAAGCCGGGTAAGGACAGGACTGAGTGTGGCTCTTATAGACCCATTTCAGTACTAAACATAGACTACAGATTGTTTGCATCTATAATGGCAAAATGTTTAGAAAATATAATCCCAGACCTAATTGACACGGATCAAACAGGCTTTGTGAAAAACAGACAAACACAGGACAATGTAAGACGGGCCCTTCACCTTATAGGTGTGACGGCCCCTGTTATATATTTTGAAGAGGACTTAATCATATCTGTTCTCTCCGAGGTGACTGGACTGGCTGGTAAATCATTCAGATGTGGAGCACCTGGGCCCGCTGCTCCACCGTCTCTATAAAGGCTGGCTTTCAGTGACCTGTGTCTCTCGCTCTGCTCCCTGCTCACTTTGTCCCAGCTCCACGCATATTTATTTAGTTTCTTCTTTGTTAGTGCACCTTCAACATCTCGCACCATCATTTTCACACACGCACCACGCACACACTACTGATATTACAGACAATACATACTACATACTTGCATTTATTATTGGTTGGCTTTACTTTCATTTGTAATAAATAATTTGATTATTTTTGAAAACTCACTCCTCCTGTCTTTTTGTCATGGCCATTGAGCCAGGTTGTGACATAAGCAATATGAAAAACAGTGACATTGAATCAGTAGTTCTTAGCTTAGACGCTGAAAAGGCCTTTGATTCGGTCCACTGGGATTATCTATATTTGACCCTCAAACGTTTTGGATTTAACTCAAAGGTCTTAGGATGTCTGAAATCTCTATACTGCTCCCCAACAGGCAGAATTAAAATAAATGGGAATTTATCTAAAACTATTTCTCTTGAAAGGGGTTGTAGACAGGGACGCCCCCTCAGTCCTGCCCTTTTTGCCCTTTTTATTGAACCTTTGATTCAGGTTATTAGAGACAATAATGATGGAAAGGGCATTTTAATCGGGGGGGATCAACATAAAGTTTGTGCATATGTGGATGACATTCTTTTAACACTTACCTGCCCTGAGACAAGTTTGCCCAAAGTATTATCACTACTAAAAGAATTTGGTTCATACTCAGGCTATAAATTAAACCTACAGAAAACACAGACTTTAACTTTTAACTACCAACCTGGAGAGAGAATAACCAAACTTTGTCAATTTAAATGGAATAACAACTGTATTAAATATTTAGGGGTCCAGATACCTAAAGATCTGACAACCATTTATGAACATAATTATACTCCCATTACAGCAGAAATTAAAGCAGATATAAACAGGTGGTCTCTTTTACCAATGTCTATGTATAACAGAATAGAAATTGTGAAAATGAATATGTTGCCCAAGCTGCTCTTTCTTTTTCAGTCACTGCTGGGAGCAATACCCCCTGAACAATTTACCGACTGGAACAGAGTTATTTCATCCTTCATTGGGGAAGGAAAAAAGCCAAGGATAAAATTTCAGACATTACAACTTCCAAGAGATAGAGGGGGGTTGGCACTACCCTGCCTAGAAGATTATTACAAAGCATCACAGTTGCGTTATTTAGTTTAGACGTTATTATTATTAAGACTATATTTCGATATATTGATACACATGAATGTATTTTACACCCCTACTGTGTTCACAAGCCTTGAATGTTTGTTTCTGCAGAATTAAACTGCTCATTTATTAAGTCTGGGAGTTTATTGTGACATCAGTGTCTGAGTTCTGGTGTTTCCTTATAAACACTCAGGCACTCGTTCATCATCTTGTGTCCCACATGGACCCTCTGACGGCTCACTTTGTGGTCTGAGGCGACTCAGCAGCTCTTTAAATCCAGTTATTAACAACATTTGAGTGAGGCTGACATAACAGGGGGCTTCAGATGTCCCTCAACAGAGTAAAGGTCCACAGCCCTGGAGTTTGAACCAGACGGTGCCGTCGTCACTGTCAAATCTTCAAGAGTACAAAACTCTTATTTTCATCCTTCAAAATAAAAGACCCTTGGACAGCAAACTGTCTCCAAGAGATCCTCTTAAGTGACAGAGTGTTAAACTACTTGAGGACAACAGAGGCTAACAGAAACAAACTGTTCTGATACTCCAGAGAGATCTGTCTGTCTGTGACTTTAGCCACACTTTATAAATGAGCTCTCAGGTCTGCTGCTCTGTCCTCAGAAAACATCTCTTCCTCTCTCTGTTGTTTGTGGTGATGGCGACCTTTAACCCTGCTCAAAAAGTCACCAGCTCGCTCTCACCATTACAGTCCACAAAACTTATCAGGAGCATGTCTCCAGTCATCTGTGTCTTTACAAGCAGGCTGATCTTCTCCGCTCTGCATCATGACAACAACAACAGAGCATGCTAGCTGGTGCTAACAAGGTTAGCAATGATATGACATGTGCCGTCCTGTCACTGCTGTTTTCTCCACATGCACTGAGGTCATCGTTACACCCTGACCTGATATTTCTCTAAAATCAACCTGTTTGTCAGATTTCTGTCAAAGTCTTCAGAGAAGTCACTCCTGGTCCTCCCAGTTAAAATCCTGAAGGTTTAAATGTTTGTGTGTCGAGTATTTTGACCCCGGTGTTGCCGTAGCTGCTGTGAAGCAGCTCTGATTGTAAATGATGCCAAAGCTGTGGTCAGAGGACCTCTGTGAACCGTTTACTGCTGTTGTCCTCTGTGATGAATTTTTACTGAATATTCAGTGAGGTGAGTCTAGAAAGGTCAATTAACGCTGAAGGAGGTCAAATATTGTCTCCAAAAACAACGTCTGCTGTGTGTGAGTAATAAAACGTTATGTGAACTCAGATGTCCTGAACAAGAGCTTGAATACTCTGACCCATCCCTATGATCTACATCTTATTCAGACTCAGACTTCAGAACATCTGGACTTACCTGGCCTTTCTGCAGTTCGTCACAGCTGGCATCAGTCTCAGTCGTCCCTGGGCTGATGTTTTGTACGTCTTCAGATCAAACTCATCCAGAACCTCCTCTGATATCTGCAGCATGTGGGCCAGAGCTGAGCAGTGGATCATAGAGAGTTTTGTCCCTCGTCTCCTCCCTGACTTCAGGAACTCTTGGATCTCCTGATGGACTGAGAGGTCGTTCACCTCCATCAGACAGTGGAAGATGTTGATGCTTCTGTCAGGAGAGATACCATCACTGTTCATCTTCTTCAGGTTGTTGATGACTCTCTGGATCATTTCTGGACTGTTGTCTGTCTGACCCAGCAGATCTCCTAGGAGCCTCTGGTTAGACTGCAGAGGGAGGCCGTGAAGGAAGCGAACAAACAGGTCCAAGTGACCATTTGGACTTTTCAGGGATTTCCTCATGACGTTCCTCAGGAAGAGATACAGGGATGAGTCAGAGCTCTCAGGAGGAAAAATCTTTGAAATCTCTTTGGAAGAGATTCTAAAAGAGTCTTTGTGTTTGTGGCCTTTAAAAAAATCAGTCATCACCTGCGTTTTCTTGTTTGTGAAGCAGTTGAAGATGTAGACTGCAGCCAGAAACTCCTGAACGCTCAGATGAACAAAGCAGTAGACTGTTTTCTGGAAGATCACACTCTCTCTTTTGAAGATCTCAGTACAAACTCCAGAGTACACTGAGGCCTCTGTGACATCCAGACCACACCGCTCCAGGTCTTCTTTGTAGAACATGATGTTTCCGTTCTCCAGATGTTCAAAGGCCAGCCTCCCCAGCTTCAGAAGAACTTCTCTGTCAGACTCGGTGAGTTCCTGAGGATGTCCCTCAGCATACTTGTTCTTCTTCCTCTTTGTCTGAACCATCAGGAAGTGTGAGTACATGTCAGTCAGGGTCTTGGGCAGCTCTCCTCTCTGCTCCGTGCTCATCATGTGCTCCAGGACTGTGGCGGTGATCCAGCAGAAGACCGGGATCAGACACATGATGTGGAGGCTCCTGGAGGTCTTGATGTGTGAGATGATTCTGCTGGAGAGATCTTCATCAGTGAACCTCCTCCTGAAGTACTCCTCCTTCTGGGCGTCAGTGAAGCCTCGTACTTCTGTTACCCTGTCAACACATGAAGGAGGGATCTGATGGGCTGCTGCAGGTCGAGAAGTGATCCAGATGAGAGCTGAGGGGAGCAGGTCCCCCTTGATGAGGCTTGTTAACACAACATTTAACGATGACCTCTGTGTGACATCAGACACGACCTCCTCCTTGTTAAAATCCAGAGAGAGCCTGCATTCATCCAGGCCGTCAAAGATGAACAACAGTTTACAGACAGCCAGAGTCTCTGCTCTGACCTCCTGCAGTGTTGGATGGAAAACATGGAGCAGCTCCAGAAGACTGTAGGGCTCATCTCTGATCAAGTTCAGCTCCCTGAATGACAGCAGAGCCACCAGACTGAGGTCTTGGTTTTCTGAGCCCTCAGCCCAGTCCAGAGTGAACTTCTGCACTGAGAAGGTTTTTCCAACACCAGCCACGCCGTTTGTCAGAACCACTCTGATGGGTTTCTGTTGTTCAGCTGAGGCTTCAAAGATTTCATGGCACTTGATTGGAGTCTCATGGAGGGTCTCCATCTTGGAGGCTGTCTCAAGCTGTCTGACCTCATGTTGGGTGTTGACCTCTTCACTCTGTCCCTCTGTGATGTAGAGCTCAGTGTAGATCCTGTTCAGGAGGGTTCTACTTCCTGCTTCATCAGTTCCTTCAGTCACATGTTCACATCTTCTCCTCAGACAGATCTTATGATCATCTAGAACCTTCTGCAGACCTTTATCTGACAAACAAGCAGAAATATATCAGACTGGTTTAATTAAATGAACTAAATCAAATGTCCCATTTTCCTCATTAATCATTAAGAACACAGAGTAACTCAGAGATTCCCCTGTAATAAAGCTGAACTGCTAAGACAGAATAAACTGACAGCAAGAGTCAGGTTATATTAAAATGTTATATTTATGTATTAGGGTCAATGACGTGACACAACTTTTTTGTGTTTCAGTGGTTTAGTTAAATTTAAAAAGGTTGAAATTTGATCAATTTTGAGAGACTTTTCAGGGGACAATAGCAAAAATGTCTAAGTGGTTTAACCAAAAGAACTTGGTACCAAATTCTTTAACTAATCAAAAAAGGTGACATTCTCAATAAATCACATTTTCAACTAGTTGGGCATAACCCTACATTTGTCTTGTTTAACAATGAATAAAATAAATGGAACACCATTGTTCTGAATGTTATGGCAAATTTGCTGAATTTGTGGACTACATAAACTGTCAGCGCGGTGGAACCAACATTCAAGGAGCCATTTTGTTCATTTTTGTAAGAAGATCAAGTGGCAGGAAATGATTTCACAAAGAAGGACCCCTGATTAACCTGACTGCTGCATGCCACAGTTAGCTCTCTTTGAAACCTTGATAATTTGACCTTTTTAGGGTATGGTCAGGTGTGCTTAGGGTTACATCTCAAATGGTATGAACTTAGAAAACCATTTAGAATTCAAAGTAACTGTAAAAATAAGTACTTATTTTAAAAAATGAGTCTGAAATCTTCACATCAAGGCCGTGTGCTTACATAGGTGTCCATCACGATGCCTGTAAATCTTAATATTCATTGAAATATCAAATGGTGTAACCAGTTATTCAATTTGATGTTGGCAAATAACAGAAGTTTTTGATGCCGGTTAAAGATGTAATGTGAACTAAGTTATTATGTGGAACTATTTTTAAGTGCTTAGCGTTATATGTCTTCTAAAAAAGTGGTGATTTATCCACTATTTTATTATCAAATCTCTGGAAGGTTAAGTTTAACATCATTATTCTGCATGGCTTTATTATTTTTGCTTTAATACATATTAAATATTAAATTAATACATATCTATATTCCAGTCACTTTCAACTTTAAGCTTTATATACAAGAATATAATTAATGTCATAAATGAAGCAGCAGTGGATGAACAATGACAATGTTGAAAATGAACGGCATCTTTAAAAAGATATGACACTCCAAAAACATGTAAAATGTTTTCAAATATTAAAACTAAAATCTGTAAAATTACATTTATTACCTTTCTACTGTTTCATGATTATTGCTATATAATAGAGCCTCTTTTTCCCCAATCGATGCCATTATTAAGCAAAGAATAAGTGGCCTAACACAGAGCACATGTCTATGCAGATCCTGTAGCAAGAGTCATTCATTAATTCTTAAATTAATTAATAGAAAACACCCAGTTCTTGTTGTTGGTGTTTTATCTTCATTGAAAATAATAAAAAGCACAAGTTTAATTAAACGCTGACTGTCATGCTTGAATTTTAGTGCCAGTTTTTTTCTGTAAAAGCAACATGGTCATGTGGTTTAACTGTTCTTGTCAATTGTTGTAACCAGTATTTTTCATTAAAAATATCATAATTTACAGGAAAATTCACGGGGAATAAGTTGTAACCCTCTTTGGCAATGTACTAAAACATTTTTTAACATTTTATACATAATTTGTCAAACGTTATTTAGAAAACGCAAAGTCTTTTTCAGTATTGGTCCTGCTCTATATGGCAAAAACGCATATAACTGAATTTTAAAATAATCCTTAAAAATATATTTTCGAGTGACAAATTACAATTGAGTCACTGTTTTACAGGTACACTTGCATACACTCTAGGAGGAAATAAATATTTAATATTTATCCTTTTGTTGTGGCAACACCACTAGACATTTTCAGGGGAAATCCATCTTTTCTTTTGTAAAAAACGGTTCAAAAGCTTTTGAAATTACATGAAACCAACAGAAATACAAAATATACATTTTTACAAACCTGATGCAAGCCTTTAAAACAATTTATTAAAACATTTTTGAATTGCTCATCATGCAAACTCTTATTTGTCACTGACCCATTAATGACAGTATGATCTCCATTACATGACACAAATGTAGAAAGATGGTGAAGTTCTGTTCTCGCTCACAAAGACATCAGTCTTACCTTCTGCAGTGCTGGACTGACCGCTGATAAGAACTGGATCTGTCAGGACGTCCTGGGTCAAAGCCCTGTGGAGGAAGGACAATGAGACTATGATGAGAGATGTGGATCAGAACTTTAGTCCATCAAGACCCACTTTAACATTTCAAGACCCTCATCAGAGGTGGGAGGGTGACAAGGCAGGGGGCGGGGGGGTATCTAGTGTGTATGTATGTTGGGTATGTTGTCATCACAACCTCTCTACTCTCATTCGACTCTTCAGTCACACAGGTCTTGGTGTTGGAATGAAACACAACAAAAAAAAAAAAACTTTTACAACTCCACACTGTCCAATATTTGTTTAATTACCTCCACCAAGGAGGTTATGCTTTCTCCAGGGTCTGTTTGTTTGTTTGTTTGTTTGTTAGCAAGATTTCACAAAAACTACTTGATGGATTTACATGAAAATCTTACTAGATATGTGGTTTTGTTCAAGGAAGAAGCCAGTACAATTTGGTGCTGATCCAATCCAGATTGACGTCACAAAAACAACACTGAAGTTTATGACGGCAAATCCCATTCACGGCATTTCGGGAATTGTAGTTTATTTGCAAACTGAGGTCTAGTTTTTCAAGCCTATGTCACTACATTTCCCAGCTTCACTTGTAATGCCATCAGAGGAGTTCTCCACACCGCTCCATCTGCTGTCTGACAGAACGATGAACAGCCAATCAGAACTGAAAGCTGTGCTTGCAGAGTCCTGCTCACACACACAGCGGAGAGGAGGAAGAAATTCCCAATGGAGCCTCTTAATCACTCAGAACAAGGCTGTGGTAATGTCAAGATGGACATAGTTCATCATAGCAGAAGTCTGTGTGTGTGTGAGTGTAAAAACCTAACCCCCAAATTCCACATAGAGCAAACGCACCGTGAACTGAAGCATCATGGTTTTGCTCTGACCAGCACCAGCAAATTGGTTCAGTCAACAAGTTACAAGACCTACTACTAACTAGATCACTCTATTGGATGATATTTATATCAACAATAATCACACTTCTTGCAGATTGATATTTTTCATTCCACAGTGTGTGTATAAAATAAATATAGGACTATAATGTTGGGTGGAAATCACAATTTATGGGTGGAACTGAGCTCCTTGGTGGAGGTCTGTGCTCTCCGAGTGCTTTTCTAGTTAAGACTGTTATTCAAAATCACATTGTGGACAGGACTGTTGACTCAGTCTGGACAACAACTGTATCTAACAAAAAGGCAACAATCACATCGAACTGGAAATATGAAAACGGTCATACTGAGTGACTGTTTGGTTACTGACTGGGGACACCTGAACCATAAAAACATCAGAACAACACAGGGATGTCTGACACTAACAGGACAACAAATCAGACATAGACCCACACAGAGACAGTGTCCACTGCATGTCCAGGACTGAGACTTTACGTGTCTCCTCCTCTGCTGAAAGTTAGAAATCTGCACATAAAAGCAACATTAATGTGTTTGCTCTGCAGCAGTCGTCCGTCTGTAGCTCTGAAACAGACTATGTGCTGGAAAATATCAGTGTGGACTGGTTTGATCCAGGGCTGCAGACATTATTTCTCCTTCAACCTCCAAAACAGCTGCTGAGCTCAGTCTTTCTCAACAGGGCTGCCGTGGCACCCTGGGGTGTCTTCAAAACATCAAAATTCAACCAGATGTCATTATTATGCAGTAGGGGTGTAATGATCCATTGATCTGGATCAATACATCGATTGGTTAAGCAATGATCAAATCGATGGAAACTCAAAACATCGATCAACATCATTATCTTTAATACACGCCTTTACTTTGAAATTCCGATCGGATATCCGTGTCACAGTTTCCGCCCAATTGTGCCTCGTTCTGAAGTTTCCAGGGTCTCAAGTCTCACACATTCAGCGTATGATGAGCATTTGAATCTTTTCAATGTCTCACACGCCACACCTGGTATTTCTCCCGCTCTAAAATGTATTGCGTAGTGTCCACTGAATAAACACTGCTATATATGCACTTTGGAATGTGCAGCAAGACGCTCTGAGCATCACAGAGCTAAACGGGAGCCAATCAGTAAATAGCACTGCTGTAACTGCTCGGGTAAGATACGGTCGATCTGACAGCAGAGGATACATACTGCACGCACACGACGGGAGTGCCTAACCACACGAGTACAGTAAGTTATCTCATCATTTGATTTTGTAGCGCACTGATTAATGAAAGTACTTATAGTATGAAAGGAAAACAGTGAGGGATTATTCTTCTTCTTCCTCCGCACCTACCATTAAACAGTGAAGCAAAGTCTAATCACACTGACATACAAACTGTGGTTAACAGGCATGACAGTAAAACAAAATCATCAATGTTGAGTTAGTTAAGTTAATCGTTCTACTTAGAACATGAGAAATGTTTGCATTTAATTAAAATCAAAATTGCACATTTTTAGTTTGATAGAGCATGGTCAAATGTTGGAGGTCAATATTAATAAAAATAAAATAATAATTCAGTAATTTGTATTATTGTTTTGCATCATTACTTGATATAATATACTAACATCACAAAGTAACAATAAGACCCATAAGGTAATTGTGGGGGGAAAAAAGCACCTGACTACTACTTAACCCAACTTTAATTTTAAAACAGGATTAGATCATACAGATGGTTATAATCCTCTATAAACTATCATACCCAAAGGTCAGCACATCGTTTCACTTTTCAGTAATAAAACTGTCAAAACATTTGTATTTCTTTCTTGCTTTAGGTGACATGTAGTTGATTGTGTTCAATGAGTACATAATATCGTCTTAAATCGATTGAAGGCCCCTGAATCAAATCCAGGCAGACTTTGTGATATTGGCAAATATCGTATCCTTGTCAAAAGAATCAATATTGTATCGTATCGTATCGTCATGAAACTGGTGATTTACACCCCTATTATGCAGATCATTGTCTCTAATGCCCCCTCTCCTGAGATCACAGCTCTGACTCCAGGTTTGTGAATGACTCAGCAAACATTAATGTGCATCATGAAAAAGCATACCTTTGTTTTTTAGCTAGCAGGTGTTCAGGAAATGTCAGCAATAAACTGAATCATCTGCTGCAAACAAGCTAGCATTTTCATTATTACTGCACTAAATCTGAGCCATCAACATCAAGTAAGAGCAAGAAATCTTTAGAGCCCAAAACTGTCCAGGTGAGCCCTGGAGCCCAGCTCAGGGTAGTTACCTGTCCCTTGAAACACAGAAAGATCTAAATTTGGCATTATATGTTGCATCCCTCTCCCATTTCCCTCCAAAATTCTTGAAAAAACCGTTGCTTCTCGACTTCATTCTCATCTGTCTCACAATAATCTCTACGAACAATTTCAATCTGGTTTCTGCCCCCTTCATTTCACTGAAACAGTCTTACTGAAAATCACCAATGATCTCCTTCTAGCTGCTGATTCTGGTCTGTTATCCATCCTCATCCTGCTTTGATCTGAGTGCGACCTTTGACACCATCTCCCACATCACACATCAACAACATAACCCGGTCAGCCTACCTCCACCTCCTAAATATCAACCACCTCCGCCCCTCCCTCACCCCTCACACCACCACCATTCTGGTCCACAGTTTAGTCACCTCCCAACTCGACTACTGCAACTCCCTTCTGTTTGGTCTCCCCCAGAAGATCCTCCATAAACTTCAGCTGGTCCAGAACTCAGCAGCTCTCATCATTTCAAGGACTCCATCCACTCATCACATCACAGCCATCCTGCAGCAGCTCCACTGGCCCCCCATCACAGACCACATCCAATACAAAATCCTGCTCCACACCTACAAAGCCATCCACAGCCTCGCCCCTCCATACCTCTCTGACCTCATTCACAGCTCTGTACCTGCCCGTACCCTCCGATCCTCTTCCTCTGTCCATCTGTCTGTCCCCTCTGCTCACCTCGTCACCATGGGGGGTCGAGCATTCAGCCGCTCGGCCCCCCAGTTATGGAGCTCACTCCCCCCCGACCTCCACAACACTGACTCCTTACCCCTCTTTAAAACCAGACTCAAAACCATCTGTTCAAGCTCTCCTCCTCCCTCTGATCTTTTTATGTCTGTTTTAATGCACTTTTTTATTTGTACTTTTGTAAGGTGACCTTGAGTGTCATGACAGGTGTCCTTAAATAAATGTATTATTATTTTCCCATTTGTTGCATCTCAGTCATGACTTGTTCTGATTTTAGGCCACACTCCACTCAGCCTCTGCCTGATTAAATCTCATCAGGGTCCTCAGCTGGTTACACTGAAATAACTGTCCAGCTATAAGCAGAAGCCCACACTACTTTGATTTCATGAAATATCTGGAATTTTATAGAATTAAAAACAAAACCAGAGAGAATCTGAGGAAACATCATAGACACAGACATCAGATATTAAAATAACAGAGGGACAAATAATGATCCTCATCTGCTCAAAACAGCCGTGAAAAGCTCATCCAGACTCAGTCAGAAGTTTGTTGGATAAAAAAATTAATCTGACTTCAAAAATTAGATTAGATTAGATTCTTTGCTGAAGTCGACAGGATGATGTCAGGAAAGAAAACTAACAAGCAGACGTTAACAGTTACATTATGATGTGTTCAACTGGCAATTAGATGAATAAGCAAAATATTATGGTGTGTCTAAGTCCAACTTTGAGAAAAGGAAAATAAAGCGTTTGTCTAAAATTGTTGATGATTACAGCTGTTTGAAGGTCAAAGTTGTTTTTTTCTCCAGCATTATAAAATAGATATAACAGATGTTCCAAAGATAAAAAAAAGTACTAGAAATGTTTATTTTTTATTGTTATAAGCTGCATTAAGAATGTTCGTGGAAATGTCTTTGTTGTATCACAGTCAAATGGAGAAACTGTTTAGGAATAAAATAAAAGCTTCTCCTCCTCGATGACCCCTCACTGTTCTGAAAACTGTCTTAAACAGCTCAGAAAGGAAAAGATTTAAATAAAAAAGAAAGAATAAAATGAACTTGTTGTCAAAACCAAACTGAATCAAAAACCGTGATCAGAAAACCTGAGGTACAAACTGAACCGAGGGCTGAGTGTGTTTCTGTGTCCTAATGGATGGACAGATATGTGTGTGTATGAGCTTATTTAGTGTCATAAATTTGACTTTGTTAGATCATAAGTCAGACATCATGAAGCTCTGGACCTTTGATGAGGGACATTTTCTGAACCTGGTCTATGTCAACCCCCAGCTTCATGGAAACTACGGAGGACTTCAGGCCCCTCCCCTGAGACACAAACCATCTATCAGACTCTGATGGACTGGATGAGAGAAGAGTTCTGAGGTTTAAGATCTCAAAGAGGTCTCAAATATCCTCTAAATATTCTGGTACAGTGACAACTCTTGATCTTTGAACATGAAGTTCAGGATCTGAACAGTCTGCTGGTTTGAAGAAGTTCTCTTACCGTGAATCTGAGGGTCCTGGTTCAGTACTGAAGTGTGGATTGTAGTCCTTTGACCAGTCACTCTTCATAGAGACAGCACTGGACAGGGGGTACTTTGGTCCTGGTCCTGGTTCATGACTGAACAATGGGGGTTCGTTTATAGACCAGTCACTCTTCATAGAGACAGCACTGGACAGGGGGTACTTTGATCCTAGTCCTGGTTCATGACTGAACAATGGGGGTGTGTTTATAGACCAGTCACTCTTCATAGAGAGAGCACTGGACAGAGGGTACTTTGGTCCTGGTCCTGGTTCATGACTGAAGTCCTGATTGAAGGCTTTAGACCAGTCCCTCTTCCTAGAGACAGCTCCGGACTGGGGGGACTTTGCTCCGTCCTTCTCTTTGCAGTCTTGATCCTCCATCTTCTGGTTCTGAGGTGGTCCAGAGGACAATATCTGAGGTACATGCAGGTAAATCAACCTGTGGACAGAGAAGAGGAGCAGATGAGACTGAAGACTTTGTAGAACTGAAGAGGATTTTAGAGACATCACTTCTTTCTTCTTGTTCATTTCTACAATCCTTCACTTAATAAAGAGAATAAGAAGCCTTGAACCATAAACTGTTGAATTTTTGGTGCTGGATTGTTAAAATTATCTGAAGAATGACTCGGCCTATAATAAATACAGATCTTTCAGATGAAGAACTCACTAAGGCTGCACAGTTCTTGTTAAATGTTGCTGATGATCATTTTCTCTCTGGGACATAAGCAGTGGCGGCTCCTGAAAAATTTCTCAGGGGGTGTAACAGTTGTGGTGATGGCTAAGATGACCCGTTCAATGGGTAAATTAATAATTAAAAAAAGTCATAGCTAACTTTACAGTGTCACATTGCATTGTTTAATTTGGTTTTCCTGTTCAACCACTAGATGGCAACACCAGACATAACATTTACATACTGTACAGTACTTTTGTATGGCTATATCAAGTTAAATGTCTAAAATACAATAAATTTGGTTCCACAGTAAAACACTCCCTTATTGGGTGGTCCCAAATAACTCTTTAAATACTGTAATTATAACAAGTCACCTGGTCGTTTTCTGTCAATCAATGTATCAGGAAATATCCTTTTGACCAAATTTTTTCACCCTATGTTCATGAGAAATAAATGTAAACAATTCTGGCAAGTATTTGTCATTACTGTGTTATAAATGCTTAAAACAGCGTGTAATTACAAGAAAATAAAATTGATTTAAATTTTCAACAGGTTTCTCTTGATAAAAGATGTAAATAAACACGTACAAATGTTTTTTTTTAATCTGACGAAAGATAAAATTAACCCATTAACATACACTCAAACATTTTTGTTTGCCTACAGCTATTAGTGTCCATGTTACAGACTGTTTTATTAGAGCATGTCCAGGCGTTTTTTTATTGTCAACAGGTTCCCGAAGCTGTTCCTGTCCAGCTGAAGACAGAGTACAGGTTTCCACTCCTCACATTCATGAAGTGATTTTTCTGCACAGTGCACTGCTTCCTCCTCAGGCTTACCCCCTGTCATTTCTCAATGCTCTCTTTTGCTGTTCTTGAGGGAGTTGTTATTGATTCTCAACTGGAATTTGCTTTCACTTCCCATCCTTAGTCTTAGTGTGTATGCATATATGTGCACGTAACGGCGAATATACGGCAATACACGGTAAAAATATGCCGATAGAACAACAAGAAAGCACTCCAGAATTACACTGAGGCTATTATTTACAATATTTGTATAGTATTTACACCGAAAATACTGATAAACCACCGATAAATCACTCACATGCATCACTTTGAATCATCTCTTGCGTGCACGCGCTGTGCATCTGAGCAGGCATCAGTGCGTATGACAAAATCACGTTGGGGCAGCCCTCCCTGAGCCCATAGAAATGCACTGTAAGGTCCAAAATTCGAAAAAAAAGAGTCTCAGCATGTAAGCCTATGGGAGCGCCTGGGGCGAATTTAACTCTGACTAAAATTGGCCAAAGGGGGCGGGGCTGCTAGTCAGACAGTGACATCACAGCGATATTCAGGCTGCTGATTAGACAATAATATGGAGACTTACTATGAAGACTTAGACTGGCACAATAAAGTGTTTTTTCTCTCTTTTTTTCACGTGGCTTAAGGAGTGCGGTGCACAATCGCCCACTATGAGCCAGCAGCCCCTTGACATGAGATCATAATTCTCTGACATGATTCTTACTAAATGAATAAATAAATAAATAAACAAAAGAAAATCAGCTGCTGTCTGATCTTTCAGGGTCCAGCTCTTTAATAACAAGAACTGAAGAGCTGGACTCAGACGTTCAGTCTCCACGACACACAGCGTCTCATCTTTACTTTGTTATTTCTAAAACACTTCAGTAGATAATAGGGATGTCCTGATCAGGCTTCTTTTTGGACAATATTGATCAATAATACCTGTTCATGAGATCGGCTAATACTGTTACTGATCATTTTACGTGTTTTGTTTAAAAAGGTTTTGAGTGTTTGCTTAACAAAGCAGAAGAAAAAGATCTCATGTAGCAGGAAAGTCTCCTGCAGTCAGGACGTCTGAATTATACAACCTAATGACTCTTTCATTCATTATTTCTATTCATGAGAATTAACTCATTTATCGAGAAAAAAGTAAAAATGTTGATTATTAAAAAGACAAAGAGTGGAAATAAAAGAAAAAATAAAAGACATTTAAAAATCTAATCTTAGCTGATGATCTTTTCTCCTGTTGGTCTCAGAGTGAATTTCAGCTCCGACTTCATCAGTGATTCAGATTTTTGACTTAAAGGACTGAAAATAACGTTTGTGGATTCTGCCAGAGTTTATTTAAGAGGAGGACAGAGAGCAGGAGGAGCAGGAGCAGCAGGAGCAGGAGGAGCAGGAGGAGGAGGAGGAGCAGGAGCAGCAGGAGGAGAAGGAGCAGCAGGAGGAGAAGGAGCAGCAGGAGGAGGAGGGGCAGCAGACTGACGGATGAGTGGGCAGTGATGACCTCCTGAAGGTCAGCGTGGGGTTAACCTCCAGGTGATCCATGTCAGTGACTACAGGTATTTACTTCAGTCAAGCGTCACTTTCTGATCAGATATGGTCTGATATTGATCTGTGTTGGTCGATCGGCTCCTTCAGTGAGGAACTTGAATGCAGCAGAACAGCAGAATCAAACTGCTGCTCTTCAGCTGCTTGAATGAATGAATGAAACCTTTACTGCCCCAAAGGGAAGCAGCCAAGAATAAAAGAGTTCAATGACAGTCATCAGTTAGTGAGTCAAGGGGGTCACGTGATGACGCCGAGCAAGATGGCTGCCTAAGTTGAGGCTCGGCATCCACCGCTTATGATTTTATGTCTATTACCAGTGTTTGTGAGTTTGTTGGTTATCCTTGGTTCCTGCCTGGCACAGATTTCTGGTGCAATTGGACGATATGCCAAACTCTCGGAAAACAGTCAACATTTCGCCTCAGCAGCAGAAGAGCGCTGACGCTAATGCTAACCTCAGAGCTAATCAAGCCTCGCCTTCTGGAGACATCAGCAGTGCTGGAGATGAACAGACGTCTAATGCCATGATTCTGCAGCTGCTCCAAAAGGTGTCGGATGATCAAAGCAAGTTGGTCGCCGACCAAAACAGACATTACATCGACATCCGGAAGGAGGTATCTGAAATGAGAAGAGCGGTGTCGGCAGTCGAAGCGAAGCTAGCCGATATGCTATCGTGGCTAAATGATGCTGAGGCCCGTATTGACATGTTGGAGGAGGCTGAAAGGCAGCGCTGTGACTCTCCATTAGCTTTAGCCTCTGAGGTTGAAAAGCTGAACACCAGATTGACAGAATACGAAGACAGTGACAGGCGAGTGAACCTTCGCGTCTACGGTTTTCCTGAGCACGTAGAGAATAAAGATGCTATATCTTTCTTGAGGAAAGTTTTGCCAGAAGTTCTAGAGACTGACTTTAAGGAAGGCTTGGATCTCGAGAGAGCACACCGGTCTCCCCTGCTGATTAAGCCTGGAGGACCACCGAGGCCGTTTATTGTTCGTTTCCTGAGGTTTCAACAGAAAGAGCTGGTAAGACAACGCGCCAGGGAAATCGGCAACGTGTGCTGGAATAACCACAAGATAAGTTTTTACCAGGACTTCTCCAGAGCTCCACAAACACGACGACATGCGTTCTTGGAGTGCAAACGACTGCTACATACGGCCAAGATTCAGTTTGGACTCGGATACCCGGCCGTGTTGTCCTTTACGACACCCGATGGGATCAAACATCGCTTTGAGGACCTGAAGAAAGCTCTGCAGTGCATTAAAAACTTATGACTGATGCCAATGTGCTCATTTATGGAGGTGATTATCCTCGTTTTTACTCCTGTTTCAAGAGACTTTTTGGTACAGAGGAGTTAAGTTCTTAATATGGTTACCTTTCAGGTTTTTACTCCTCATTTATATTATGTTTACATTCAGTATGTCCCCAAAGTCATTATTTTTATTACCAAACTCTTATATATGTATACAGGAGTGTATACGTGTCTCTTGAGCACAGTAAGTTTTATTGCATAGATAATTTATCTTCAGGATAAGCTTTTGCACTTTAACCTGTTTTTTGTTACTATTTTTTGCCACCTGTGAGCTCTCTTTTAGCACATGTGTTTGGGTATATATATATATGCAAGTATATGAACGTATATAAATATTATTTTGGTATGCTCTGATGGAAAGGAAAGTTAATGTTTTAGGTTTATTCCAAAAACACTCACTATTATAGGATCCAACTATCTTAATGAAGAGGTTTACAATTTGTATGTTGCTGGTAGCTATATACATCTTTAAGTTTTTGGTGGTGCCGCCTCGGTTGGGTGGCCTGACAGCCTAAGTTATTTACTTTAGTTAGTGTCACATTACAGGATTGATGGGTAGCTTTAGGTCTACCCACATCTCCTTGTTTTCAATGTTATGTATAGTTCCTATGTTTGTTCTGTTGGGGTTTATGTTTCTCTTTTGGAATCCAGGCCATTACCTAGTTCATTAAAGGTTGTTTTCTTTGTAATTTTCTTTTTAAGAATTAACTTATGACAGGTCTTAACTTGATCTCAATTAATGTGAGGGGATTTAATATTCCTCATAAAAGGACCACTATACTAGACTTTCTAAAAAAAGAAATGTAGACGTAGCAATGATTCAGGAAACTCATTTATTACTAAAAGATACGAATCGTTTCTCCAATAGGTTTTACCATTGTATTGCCTCATCATCTGCCATGACAAAATCCAAAGGTGTCATGGTTATATGTAAACGTAATTTGAAGTGTGATTTAACTGGATCTTGGGCTGATGCGGAGGGACGGGTGGCCATCGCAAAAACTAGGATAGCGGGTAAAAATATCGCTTTTGTCTCAGCTTATGCCCCTAACACATATGATGTTGCTTTTTATAATGCTCTAACAACGTCTCTACTTCAGCTTTCAGGCTTTAGTTTTGTGGTGGGGGCAGATTTCAATGCAGTTTGGGACGGTGGTTTGGATCGCTCAGGTGGACATGAGAGCAGAGACCAGTTTTTGGCCTCGATGGCTTTGCGTCAGTGGGCGTCTGACACCGGTGTTATTGATATATGGCGTTTGATAAACCCATCACGGAGGGATTTTTCCTTTTTCTCTGCGAGACATAGGTCTTTTGCGAGGCTAGACTTTATTTTTGCTTCTAAAGAGCTGTTTTGTAATATAAACAACTCTTTTTACATACCAATCACATGGACTGATCATAAACCTATCTTTTGTTCAGCTACTATCCGCGACATCCCAAATAAAGCACCTAGGTGGCGCTTTAACACCTCTTTATTACTGGATGAATCTTTTAAAACTCAATTTAAAACTAACCTGGAGGAATTTTTAAGGTTCAATGTAGGATCGGTTTCAGACCCTAGAATTTTGTGGGAGGCTGTAAAAGGCTTTATAAGAAGCAATTCTACTCTGTACGCCTCTACACAGAAGAAACAGCGAGCTGCTAGGTTACTTGCTCTGGAATCTAAATATGCAATGCTGGATGCCTCTTTACAACAAAATTTCTCTGAACCAACTGCTCTCCAGAAAGAAATTATAAAAAAAGAGATCAATGCTCTTTTGAGACGCGGCTCTGAATTTTTAATGCACAAAACTAGACAAACTTATTATTTCAGTTCCTCCAAACCTAGTCACCTGCTTGCCATGAAACTTAGGACCGATGAACATTTTACAGATATTTTTTGCGTTAGAGATGCTGATGGTGTGATGCAATCGGACCCTAAGAGTGTAAACGCCACTTTTGCCAGTTTTTACCAATCGCTGTATAAAACAGAAGCTGTCTGTAATGAATCAAGCTGTAAGAAATTTCTAGATGATGTGCAACTAAATCGCCTGTCTCTGAATGAATCTAAAGCTTTGGACAGTCTTATAACTACTCAGGAATGTGAAGCTGCCACAAGAAGCATGCCAAAGGGCAAATCGCCAGGGCCAGATGGGATTCCTCCGGAGTTTTATCTGATTTTTTGGTATTTAATAAGCCCCTTGCTAATTGATATGTTCCAGTACTCAGTTAAAGTTGGCTCTTTTTCTAGGGATGTAAATTCAGCTTTGATTTCACTGCTCCATAAAAAAAGGGAAAGATCCAACAGAGTGTTCAAATTATAGGCCCATTTCTCTTTTAAATGCTGATTTAAAGATCTTTGCAAAGGTTTTAGCCCGTAGATTACAAGGTCTTATGCCCAGTCTGGTACATTGCGATCAAACAGGTTTTATAAAGTCAAGACTTGCTTCGGACAATGTTAGGAGATTGTTGCATGTCATTGACCAAGTCCAAGATTTAGACTCTCCATTGGCAATTCTTTCCCTGGACGCTATGAAGGCTTTTGATCGCTTAGAATGGCCCTTCTTGTGGTCGGTTCTTGAGGCTATGGGGTTTGGTCCTCAGTTTATAAATATGGTGAAGGCATTATACAAAAATCCTTCAGCTGTGGTACTTACTGGCAAGAATAGCTCTCCCCCCCTGTCTGTTTCAAGGGGTTCGAGACAAGGCTGTCCATTGAGCCCCTTGCTATTTGCGCGTTTGAACAATATGGAAAGGTTTCTGGTTTTAAGATAAACTGGCAGAAGTCGGCTTTGCTTCCGTTGAATCAAGCGATGAGTCATGCCCCCATCTCTCCTTCCATCCCGGTTATTACACACTTCACTTACCTAGGTATTGAAATCTTTGCTTCAATACAATCAATTATTAAACACAACTTTAATGGTATGCTTAACAAGGTTATTTCAGATTGTGATAGGTGGTCCAAGTTACAAACTTCACTCCGGGGCCGGATAGCCACGGTGAGGATGAACATTTTGCCAAGAGTAAATTTTATTAGCCTAATGTTACCTCTCCCTCCCCCACCACAGTACTGGTGCAAATTACAGTCGGCTATAACTAAGTTTATATGGAACGGCAAGTGCCCTCGTATTAAACTGTCAACAATACAACGTCAAAGACAAGCAGGTGGCCTATCTCTTCCCAATTTTGAATACTATAACTGGGCATTTACTCTTAGACCTTTAATAACCTGGTTCCAGTCAGATACTCAGGTGTCATGGCGGTCATTGGAGGAGAAACTCATTGGTCGTCAGTTGCTCACAGGCTTTTTATTTTCAGGTATTTCCATTAACAAATGCCACTGTGAGTTTGGCCCCATCATCTCGTATTTGCTGTCAGTGTGGAGAAAGGCAGAAAAACTCAGTTGCGGCCTTTCTGCATGGTATTCACAAACTCCGTTATTCAATAATGAAAGGTTGTTGATAAATGACAAACCCATTTGTTTTCTTAGCTGGGAGAGCAAGGGCATAGCTACTCTTGGTGATATCTTTGGTGAAGAGGGCTTACTTTCTTTTCAAAATCTTTGTGACAAGTATAATTTGTCTCGCAAAACCTTTTTCTTTTTCTTACAATTAAGATCTGCCATGATTGCTACAAAGATTCCGTTACATAGTCCTCTTGCATCACATCCACTTTACAAAACAATATCAACCTCTAAAGGTGCCAGAGGGCTTGTTTCTAGAATTTACAGCTTTCTGTCTCAGCATGCTTATAGACCCCTCCACCTAGACACTATCTGGAGAGCAGATGTCCCTAATATGAATCCTACTCTTGACTGGGACAAAGTTTGGTTTAACATAGGCCTTGCCTCAAGGAACCCTGACCATCAACAAATCCATTACAATTTTATACACAGGCTATATTTAACACCCAGGAAATTACATAAAATGAGAATAGTCCCCGATCCTCTGTGTTCTCTCTGTTCTTTAAAAGCAGCTGGTTCTTTTATACACATGTTTTGGGAATGTCCCCCAGTGGCAGTGTTTTGGGGGATGGTTGCTTCTATCCTCTCCACTATATTTGGTATAATATTACCTTGCTCTCCTGCAGCTTTGTTATTAAATGACCTCCCGCTGACCGGTCTTACAATTCGCAAACGACGGGCTTTATTGGCCGGACTCACTGCAGCAAAAAAGCTGGTGGCTACCCGTTGGAAACCCTCTCATTGTCTGTCTGTTCGGGCTTGGCTTCTTGCCTATTTGGATATAGCTTATTTAGAGATTTCCATTGCCCGCATTCACGGAGCAAAGGACTCTGTCATTGAGATGTGGTCTACGGTAATAAACAGCCTTCAAAAACGCTTGAATAAATAGATTTTTTTTTTCAAAAGGTTTTTTAGGTAGTTTGGGGCCTGGATGTCTGTTTGTTTGTATTTTGTTTTTGGTTCTTGAACACATGTATATTTAACATGTTTTATGGATGGGCAAGGTGCTATGGACATTTTAATGCCTTTTTGTTAACTCGTACCGACATCCAAAGGGAACCAGTTTTGGACTTTTGCACATGTAATTTGGTACACAGACACTTTTTGCCCTTCATGCTGAGATATATATATATTTTCTTTTCTTCTTGTTTTGTGGTTAAAATGTTAAAACCAAAATAAAAAGTTGATCACAAAAATCAGTTAGTGAGTCAAATCCATCATTAAAGCAGGGCCTGACTCGGTGTGAGCCGGATCATTGTCAGGGTCTTTACAGTGCAGTGAGTCCATGTTGTGTGATCAGAGGCTCTTTGTGATCAGTTCTGGATCTTTTAAGACCAACTCAGAGTCTGAAGACATTAAAAAGGAAAATGTAAAAAAAACAGAACAGATAAATAAAGTCATTGGTCATTTTCTCCTGATATAGACGACACTGAAGCGGTGGTCCAGCTTTACTTGATGACTTTTTGTCTCTACGTGTTTTTAACGATGAGCACTGATGAAGAAAAGGAGTGAACAGGAGGCGGTCTGTCTGTGTGTCTGTCCAGCACGTTTACTGACTGAGGTGGAGATGAGCTGTGTTTGTGTGTAGGGACGGGACACTGATGAGTTTTGGGGTAACGATTACAGTCTAGGGCTGATTTCAGTTATCCATTTACATGCTTGAGGGTTTTAAACGTCTGTGAGACACCGCTAACGTTTTAATCCAGTCATGTCTCAGACAAGAAAACAGAACTTCAGTTCAGTCCATGTTTCATGATCAAAGATCTCTTCAGCTGCAGAGGTCTCATCTCCTCCATGTTAGGAGCATGTTAAGCTGCTGATGGCCTCATATTTTGGTAATCATCATATCGATCAGATCCTCTGCTCCCATCTCCTCATGGATAAAAGTAAAGATTAAAGTGAACCAGACAAACAACGTGAGCCGACTGACTGCTGCCCAACACTCCTCTACAGTCTGTGAGCAAATAACGTAATAATAATCATGTAACACCATGAATCCATCAACACATTTGTTAACAAGACTTGTGTCATGTTTTTGGTGTATTTATATTAATAAAATAATACTACAAAGTATGGCTAACAAGTTAATTAACTCTTGGGTCTCTATGTGGCTTTTTTTCTGACACAAAGGGGTGATATTTAGAACTAACTGACCATAACTTTCACTCTATTTATGAGAGTGAAACATTTTTTGTTGAGGAAACTTAATTCTACATAAATTTCCAAACTGTGATTTCAGAACTTACAAAAGGTCAAAAATACACTGTGGGCAGATTTACTACCCTTTGTTCTGTTTTGGCTGTTTAAAAGCCACAAACTTTAGCCTCTGTAAAAACACATCAGATAATTAAGTCTCTTCATCAAGCTCAGTCCTGATCAGAACTACTTTTGTTTTATCTTAAACTTATTGATTTTAACCCTTTCAGTGCCAGTTTCACAGGTGGTTTCACTGCAGTGTCACTGCTGCATTCAGAAAATGTGGTTATAATGGGAGTCAATGAGGAGTAAACTTAAAATGTGATGCTGTGCCAAAATAATAAATACAGCAAAGCCGATGTTTTTACTAATCTCTGACAGATCCAAGAATGTGATAGAGCGTGAGAAATATTCAGTCTCTGATCATTTGTTATATTGAAAATCAGTCATTTTGTGTGTTTTTTTTCACCAAATCAGCGACATCTCCTCTTAAATTGGCATTTAAAGAGTTAAAATCCATAATTAACATAAATAGTTTTGATCAGGGCTGAGATTGATGAAAGGATCTGAGTAAAAAATGAAAAATAATTTATCTGTTATGTTTTCACAGCAGCTAAAGTTGTGGTTTTAAAAAGCCAAAACAGGACTGAAAAAAGAGACTCTGGCTCTGGAGGTCAGTATGAGACACAATCACAGGAAATGTCGCAGCAGTTATTTCAGCTTTTGCCGTCTCTCTGAAAACGAGGCTGTGGCTCACAGTCTTTATGACAGAGATTAAAAAGACGGTCTGGTTTGTAACTACAGTGTTTAGATGAGTTACTGAAAGTCTGAATCTGTGAATATCTTTCTAACTTTACCCAAGTCTCTCTGAGCCGCTCCCTGAGAGTCAAAGTGAAAGTAAACTTCAGACTGACGCAGATCTCCTCTGTCTCCGCCATTTTACACAGACTAACAAACTGTGCTGAGAGACAGAAGTGAAGAACAGAGAAAGACTCACCTGCAGTCTGTCAGCCTCCCTCTGCTCTCTCCTGTCCGCGTCCACAGAGACAGAGCCGGGCGTCGAGGCTGAAGCGTCTCCGTCTCTCAAGATGGCTGCTGCTGCTGCTGCTGCTCCGTTTTCCGGCGGGGTGCTCCGACTGTTAAAGTGAATTATCACCACCCATGCTGGAGTGTGGACCACAGTTATTTAGCCCCTTGTTAAAAAAAACTACATTAATTTTCCACATCCTAAATTCTTTTAATCAGCCCTGTTTCTGTTACTGAAACACACTCCTCAATTCCACAAACACATTTTAAGATGAAGTTGTTCCAGTCCAAGCTTCACCAACTTCCTGTTTTAATGTCTCCTTCTTGGATGGACTTTATGCAGTGAATAATGACATGCTCTCCTGACTCTTCTTCTTGACAACAGTCTCATAATCCTGAAGGATGTTTCTTAGATTCATTGTTTTGTTCAGTCTGGTATGTCCCACCCTCAGCCTTATTAGGACGTCCTCCTCTTTGGTTTTTGTCCCTGACCCACTTGCTGCTGTGCTGTGTAGAGATGCCGTCCTGTGGATCCTGTGTCCCAGCTGTGATTACATTCTTTAATGATGTTTCTTTGGATTATTGTCTTTGCTTCAGACTTACTGAGAGGGACGTTCATGATCTCTCCAAGCTCCAGAGCCTGTTTCACTCCTACATCAGCTCAGGGGCGTATTTAGTCATTTGGGGGCCCAAGGCAAACCCAGTCATAGAGGCCCTCCTTATCCCTGTCCTGCACTGACAAAAGTTTTATTATTGTTTTAATCTTGTACCCAGTAATGTAAAGAAACTAAATGCATTTCCTCAAATTATGTTCTTTATTATGTTATTTAGGCCACTTGTCCTGCTTTTGAAATCTGTTACAGTTATCTGACAGCTCAAGTTACAGGTTACATAACAATGTTTATATGTCTCCCCTTCCAGATTTCACAAAAAAAAAAAAGATTTCAATTATATGTTTATCATTACGGAGCCCCTAAAGGGACATCAGCAAAAATAAAATAAAATAAAAAATTCTTGCACCTTATGCTAATCATACTAAATGTCATATAGTTTGAACATTTATGAATTAAAATATTTTACAGGATATTATGATTGAATTAAAGCAAATGCAATCAAATGTATGAGCTCTACTGACAAAATGATTATAAAATATAGATGTTGATCTCCTCTACCTCAGCTCAAACTTAGAAGAAACTTAAGTTAGGTTTTAGTTTATGTGATTTTTTAGATTGAATGGGGTTAATTAATAGGTACTGACTATAATAATTCCTAAAGTCCTGGAAAATTGTGGGAATCCTGTCAGTTTATTAGGTACACCCTGCAGCTGCGGGCTTGGACCCCTTTTGCCTTCAGGACCTTTAACGTTCCTCAGAGGTGTTGGTCCACGTTGACATGATGACCCCACAGCTGCTGCAGATTGTTAGTCTGCACATCCATGTAACTACGATAAAGTTTGTGTTTCTTTTTCATGATACAGGGCAGAACTTTCCACTCTTCAGTGTTTCCCAAAGAGTTCTCCCTAAAAAGATGGTCTGGGTTAAAGAAGGACCGTGTGGCCCGGGACACATGAAACTCACAGAACAAGGAGCTCAGACAAGAACGAGACGTGTAAGTTATCAGAGATGTGGAAAATCTGTCTGATTTTACACTGTTGGCAAATCCTTCAAAATGTCATAAAAAGCCATTCATTAGTTTTTGAGTTTTCCTTTTCACAAACAAACAAACAAAAGCACAGCCTGGTGGTTGGAGTAATAAATGAGGATGATGAGGATTATAATCAGCTCTCAGGGCTGCCTCAGCCTCATCTCCCACCAGACGTCCTGGTTTATCAATCAAACAGCTCACTAACGAAGGGGGAGCTCATCGCTCTCCCTCCATCAAACAAACATGAGGCGTCCAAAGGCTGCTGACATTTTAGAGGAATCACAGTCTCTCTTTAACTAAAGAGCATTTTAGCTCAGAGTAGAGAAGAGATTTATAAATATTCATCTTCATTTTTCTCAGTCCAGCTCTAAAAATGTTTTTAACCTCTTGAATTTGATGTTTTAAAGTGTGCAGTAGTCCATCCATCGTCCCTTTTCTTCCTCTTATCAGGACAGACAGACGGACGGAGCGGTCAGTCAGTGGGTTAAAGTTTATTTATTTATGACTCTCAGGCATGAACATTGTCCTGGAGCGTTCTTTTTATTCTGGCTTTTATGTAGTGGGTTACTATTACAAATTTATGGTTTATACTTATTGTTTATCTTCATTTACTCTATTTTTTTTAAATATATTTTGTTGATTTACTGTTTCAGCAGCCTAAATTTTATTTTGGTCACTATTGTTTTGAGTTTTTATATTTTATTCCCTAACTTGCATAATTTCATATACTCATATTTTATGGATCAGTGTGCATTAGTTACCAAAAACATTTTTACTTCATTTCTTTTTGATTTTTCTTCACTAACAAGGTAGAAGGAAGATAAATCATTTTCCAGGACAATTCAAGCTTTTCCAGGACATTTGACTTTTTTCCTCATTTTCCATACTGGGAAATTGGTCAATAATCTTCCAGGTTTTCCAGGACTCGTGGGAACCCTGTATAAATATTAATGTCTGACCAGCATACAGATGAAGCTGCTTCAGTCCCCCCCCCCCCCCCCCCCCCCCCCCAGCCTCTCTGGGGTTGTGCCTAAATCACACCATAAACACACCATTTTTGGTTCATTAGTTTAATATTCTTATTTTCCAATTGCATGTACGTTTTAGCCTCAAAACATCAGTCCATGTCACCCACACATCAGCCAGCCCCATGGGACAGTGAAGTCCTTCTGCCTCCTGCTTTCTGGGCTGTTGTCCATCGCTGGTTTTGACTCGGTGCTCTCGCCCCCCCGGTTAAACCAGGCTAACTGTGGCTGTCAGGCATCAGGTATCAGGCTAACACAGAGACTATGAGAGGGTTTTTGTTTTGGGGTGGGGGGTGGGGTAACAGTCCTTCCAGCTCTCTGGGGCCCCGGTTACCCAGAGGGCAGCTCCTCTGCAGGGTCACTGTCATCAGAGCCCTTCAGGGCCCCGACGTCCTGCAGCCCTGATAGAGACACGTCCAGCTGAACGTCCTCCTCATCAGACTGAACCACCAGCTCATCGCTCTCCTCGCTGCACACCTCCTCCTTCTCCTCCTGCTCCCACGCAGCGTCCTGGCTGGACGGTGGGATGGTGGAGGCAGGGGTCAAGGGCTTTTGGCTTCTTGAAGATTCAGACGAGCAGGACTCGAGGTCTGGACCTGAAGGACAGGACACAGTAAATTTGTGATTTTAGTGAAGTTTTCCATCAGTAAGGAGCTCAAACGAACACACAGAGTTTCAGACTTCCACTAGATCACCGGTGGAGGGTCACTTGACCTCTGACCCAACATTTAACTTTATTTTTTATTTTTTAATTGTATTTTTAGATTAGATTAGATAAGATTAGATTAGATTAGATAGTACTTTATTAATCGCTTTGGAAAACTCTTCAGGGAAATTAGAATTAGCAGTTACAAAAAGTAGATATAAAGATACATAAAAAAGACAAATATAAACAAAAATATAAATAAAAACAAACAAATAAACAAAATACAATAAACAAAGAGAAAATATTAATAATATTAATAATGGAATAAAGTAAAATAAAATAAAATAAAATAAAATAAAATAAAATAAAATAAAATAAAATAAAAAAAATAAAGTATGGCTTCTGGCTACAGGCCTCTGCTCCTTCCTGTCCTCCATCCCCCTCCCACTCCTCCTCCGAGTCCCCCAGCCTGCCGGCCCAACACCTGAAGCAGCAGTCCTGGGCCGAACAGGCTCCTCTGGTCGTCGATGACCGCGTGCAGAGGGTGACAGGCATCGTCCAAAATGTCCAGCAGCCTGTCCAGAGCTTCGTCCTCTGCCAATGTCACCAGTCCAGCCTCACTCCGACCACAGAGCCGGGTCTCCTCCTCACTGCCGCCGGGATGTGGTGTCAAATCCCAGCTCGTCTTTTTGGTTTTAGAGCCAGTACTTCTCCCTTGAAAAGCTGATGAAACTGGCTCTTGGTAGCATTTTTTGAGGAAAAACAGTCTGCTGGTAGCTTTAGCACTGCCTCCTGGTAGCGCTGATAGTTAATAAAAGAAAAAATATCCATGGGAAAAATGTATAACAAAACAACAAAAAAATTAAATAATATTTGGAATGGACAAAAAAAATATCATGATTGCATCATTAGAAAAACTAAAAACATCCAAACAAAATGACGTTCCAGTTTTGTTTGTTTTGAGTCCAGAAAATGAGCAACACCAGCCATCAGGGCAGATAAGTCCAGAGGATGGACAGTCACCTGATACGGTGTCTTGAAATATCTGATAATATTCTTCCAGCACAGCTCTCTCCAGTCCATGGAGCTGGATGTTGTCCACTGGAAGAACCAAATATTCCCCCAAGCTTCCTCAGAAATCTCCATCCCTGACTCCCTTTCCCATTTACCTTTCATGTACAGAGTGTTACTGTTGTTGGCGCTGGACAGAGACTGTACAGCTTTGAAACAGATTTAGAGGGGATCGTTGTCACGGCGTTTTTCAGACTGTGGTAAAATTCTAATTCAACATCTGAGAAGTCCATCAGTTTACATTCGAGATCAATGTAAGCACGTGATTGCAGGTATCTGTGGAATTCGGTCCGTGCTGAGCCATGTTTGTCCCGTAAGGCCTCAAAGCTGGACAGTGTTTCTTTGACTGAGTCAGAGGAGTGTTGTGAGACCACGTTGTCCATGAGTTAAGCTGGAGTCGTATCTTTTCTGTGCATCCCCTCTGTGCCTCTGCCTCACGCCCTGCTGATGTAGTATAACTACCTGATGTTGTGACTGTGCTCAGTCTTGTTATGGTGGATGTTTGACTTACATATGAAAATGATGATCATGAGCAGCTGTTTGGTATCAGTGGTTAATCCCACACCTGACTGTAATCTGACTAAATCACTGACTCTGCAAGAACAACAGAACCAGTGGAACCCGTGACCTTGACCTTTGTCCTCTGACCTTTTGAATCCACATCAGTCAGCACTGAATCTAAGCACAAGTTTGATGAAAATATGTTTAAAAGTTTTTAATAAACAGCATTTACATGTAAAAAAAGACCTCAGAGCTCCTCATTTTCATTTTTCTCTACGACCTCCACGGGGGTCACGACCCTGAGGTTGAGAACAGCTGGTGTCAGGGACCGTTTAAAAATGTTATCGGAGCAGTTAGATTAGATTAGTTTAGATAAGGTTGGATTAGATCAGATTAGTTTATAATAGATTAGATTAGATTAGATAACATTCATTTAGATCAGATCAGACAAAACTAGACTAGATTAGATTAGATTAGATCAGACTAAACTAGATTAGATTAGGTTAGATTAGATTAGATTAGATTAGATTAGATTAGATTAGACTCGACTAGATTTGATTAGGTTAAATTAGATTAGGTTAGATTAGATTAGACTAGATTAGTTTACATCAGATTAGATGAGATTAGACTAGATTAGGTTAAATTAGATTAGGTTAGTTTGGTTTGATTAGGTTAGATTGGGTTAGATTAGATAAAACTACATTATATTAGATAAGATTAGATTAGATTAGATTAGACTAGATTAGTTAACATTAGATTAGAATAGTTTAGGTTAGATTAGATAAAATTAGTTAAGATTAGATTAGATTAGATTAGATATTTTCAGATTAGATTAGACTAGATTTGACAAGATTAGATTACATTCAAAAAGACTAAATTAGACTAGACTATATTAGATTAGATTAGCTAGGAACAGACTAGATTAGATTGGACTAGATAAATTCAGATAAGTTTGGACTGGATTAGATTAGATTAAAATAGACTAAATTAGACTAGATTAGATAAGATTAGTTTAAATAAGATAAAATAAGATTAGATTAGTTTAGATTAGATTAGGCTAGATAAGATTAGACTAGATTAGATTAGAACAGAATAAAATAGACTAGATAAATTCAGATTAGATTAGATTAGATTAGATTAGATCAGACTCGACTAGATTCGATTAGATTTGATTAAATTAAAATAGATTAGATTAGATTAAATCAGAAAAAATGAGGTTAGAATAGATTACATTAGATACGATTAAATACAATTAGATTAAATTAGATTTGCTTAGATAAAATGTGATTAGACTAGATTAGGTTAGACTGGATTAGACTAAATAAGATCAGACTAGATTACATTACATTAGATTAGATTAGATCAGACTAGATAAGATTAGATGAAGTTAGAATAGATTAAATTAGATAAGATTAGATACAATTAGAGTAGATTAGTTTTGAATAGACTAGATTAGATCAGATCTGATTAGATTAGATTAGATGAGGTTAGAATAGATTACATTACATAAAATTAGATTAGAGACAATGAATTAGACTAGATTAGATAAAACTGGATTACATTAGATTAGATCAGATTAGACTAGACCAGACTAGATTAGACTACACTAGATTAGATTAGATTAGAGTTTATTAGATGAGATTAGACTAGATTAGGTAAAATTAGATCAAAATTAGATCAGGTTAGGTTAGGTTTTATTAGATTAGCTTGAACTTTATTAATCCTTAGGGAAGACTCCCTCAGGGAAATTAAGATTCCAGCAGTGGGCAAGCACACAGGTAAAGAAAAGACATCAGAAAAGTCAAAACAGTAAAATGACATAAAACTTGTAGCAGAGGTGGTTTGTGTGTTTTCACCTGTGTGGGGTTACCTGAGGTCAGTGACGACCCTGTGCTGACGTCCTCGCTGGTGGAGTTCAGGAAGTCGTCCAGCGCCTCCAGGTCTGACGTGTTGGTCACCGTCATCTGATCCAGAACGCTGACGTCGGCACTCGACGATTCTACAAACACACACTTGTTTTCAACACGAGTCGTTTCCTCAGACTTGGTCAGAAACTTAGAGGACGAGCACAAATTAATCAGAGACAGATTTTTAACCCTTAACTGCCCCACAAAAAGCAGCTGGGTGTCCAAAAGTGGATCATCAGGAAAAAAGGCCAAAATCTATAATCTTATTTCTAAAGATTTCCTGTTAAAGTGATTTAATTCTCTTTGAATCTCAAATCTTCTTAAATGTTACATATTTAACCCCTTCAGCACCGCTCTGAAAACACCAAACCACATTCTAGACGGAAAATGAAGGAGCCAGTGGGGATGTTTCACAGACTTCATGGTCTGGGACACGTCACTGATGAACAAAAACACTGATCTGAATGTTTCTCTATTTTATTGATCAGGGTCAGATTTAGGCTCAAACGAGGCTTAAAAGGTGTTAAAAATGTTCAAAAAGTGGACATGTCAGAATAACAAAGTTGTTCCTTAATGATATAATCTTTTAATCCAAATAACTTTACTCTCTTTATTAAGTCGTTTTCATAAAATTAAAAATATTGATCAATTCTTCAGTGTTTGACCCTTCAGGTGCCACTCTGAGTAACAACAGTCACTCATTTTACATTAAAAACACTGAAAACAGGTTTAATTTCCTGTCATTAATGATTTTCTAAATCTTCTCCTAAAATAAAGGACTCAGGGGAGAATCTTTCCTGGATTTCACAGTCTTAGACATTTTATTGAACAGCTATAATCTTGATTTAAATGTATTTTTATTTTCTTTGCAGGATCAGATTTTGACTAAAATGCCACCTAAAGGACAAAGTGTCCAAAGAGTGGACACGGCAGAATAAAAAGACAAAAACAACATCACAACAGTGACAAAGTCTCCGTAAAAATGACTTCAGTCTTTTAACTGTCTGAAGTCCTGCTCTTTATCATCATTTTTAAATAAATCAAATTTCTAACTCTTTATCATCCACTGAATGTGTTGACAAACCCAGAGCCACAGCATCATAGAAATATTACCCATAATCCCCTGAGCAGCTGCAGGTGAGAACATAACATCCAAATCTGAGATGGACACACACCAATACACAGTCATTCATCAGTACACACGGGACGTCCTCTATAAAACATGTCTACACACAGATCATCTCAGAGACACTCAGTCATTATTATGGGCTGTAGGAGCCTCCACGCTGCCCTCTAATGTTTACTAGAAAAACTGCATGGATTTGTCCTCATGGGCTGCAGTGGGAAAACGGAGCTGTACTATGAAAAGGCCCTTATCGACCCGGGGATCGAACCGCAGACCTTCATGCTGTGGGGCACGTGCACTGCCTTCTTATTTTTCAATGATCTTTAGGACACATTACCCTCACATAAGTAAGTCTCACTGACTCAAACTGATCCAAACTCAATTCAAGCATGTTTTCTTTAAATCATTTGTGGTTGTCATTTTAAATCATTATAAACATTTTTATTGCTCTTTAGGAAGCACCTTTGACCCCTGGAGGGGTCCCCACCCCACATTTAGAGACACTACAGACTGTGGATCAGTGTGACTTCTGAGGGATGAAGAGGACTGACTCACGTCTGGTCTGTAGGTATCCTGTAGACAGATACTGCTGCATGTCCTGGTTAAAAGCTTCTTCATAAACTTTCTGCCGCTCTCTCAGCTTCTGCTGCATGGCCTGCTCCAGCTCGGCCACCTTCTGAGCATGCTCAGCACTCAGCTCCGCTGCACAGAGACACAGCATCTTATTTCATTAGTCGGTTTATTTGTCCCTGTGGGGACGTCGAGGTGACTGAATGTTTTCAAGCAAAGAATTAAAACCATATTTGAAGGAGCGTCTTTATGAGGTGGAGTATTTTCCTGTTTATTCTGATCATGTTTGGTGTTTTGTCTGAACCACTGGTTGAGTGTTTGTTCAGCAGAGAAGGACTGACGCAACAAGTGTCCTACAGCGAGGACACCTGAAGAACAATATGATGGTTTGTTAACACATCCCACCTGCAAGCAAGAAAACTCACAAAGTTCTTAACGTTATGGCACAAGGAGGCTGCGGTCAGATTTTGTTAGCATTTGTCAATAAGTTAATAAGCAAATGTCATTTCCAGTACAACAGCCTTACTGCCAAACTCTGCTATGTGGTCAACTGTCAAACAGCGCTGTCATGTTTACATTCATATTGTAAATATTGTTCATGTTAAGGGTGTAAATTCCTTTGCCTTGTTTATAATCTCACTTTTATTGATTTTTTTCCTTCATAGAGAAGTTGATATAGCTGAAAGACTCTGCATGCTGCAACCGACTGACTTAATTTTTCACTAGCTTACTTAATTTTGTACTTAATTTTTTATGATCGTTTCTATTTTAATGTCTTTATCTGATATTCCCACTGCTATACTGTGCATAAGAGCAACTGAAACAACCGAATTTCCCCTGGAGGATTAATAAAGTAGATTCTGATTCTGATTCTGGTGGTGATCTGAAAACAGATGCAGGTTCAGAATTAAGGATTCACTAACATTGTGAGAAAGGGCAGTTTTACACATTTTCTTTAATAACTCCGCTGAGAGTGTCAGAAGTGCTTTGGCAAAGGTTTGTGCTCTCTGTGCACCTCTAGTTACTTGTGTTTAATTGTGTTAATTAACAAAATTATTGACATATTAAATTATTTTCATTCTGTCCAAAGGGCCTCATGGTGTAAATAGTCTAATAAAAAAGGCAATATGTGAAAGAACATCAACTGAGTTAAATTATTAATCTGCTGTAATGATTTCATATTGATAAGCCACAGTCAATATTATTCATTCAAGGTTCAAAATCTATATTTCCATCTCTTTAAACTGCATTTGAACACATCGTCAGCAAACATAAATGCATCATACTGTGTACTTGTTGTGTAGCGTGTTAAGCTGAGCTGATTTGCTTTTGTCCTGCTGGTCAACACTGGACTAACATCTTTGAGGTGCTGGACTGAAAACAAGCTTTTCAGGATCTTCCCACGTGTTTTTTAAGAGAATGACTGATCAGCAGCAGCAGCAACGGAAGCATCTTGATTTCCCTCTTTAAAAAGCAACATGTTTCTGAACATTTCTTTAAATCACTGAAGAAAAAAACAAAGGATTATTATCAATAAAATTCCATATCACGGCTCACCTTCAAAAGCTTCCAGCTCCTTCCTGTAAAAGAAAAACAGAGTCATCATCATTCATGTTCATCCCTTTACTAATGTGATTACAGAGTATTTACAGCGACCTGATAAAATAACATTTCAGCCTCAGATACTCCAGTTTCCCCCCACAGACCAGACCAAGCTCCAGTCACACAGTCAAGCCGAAGCAGACTGGAAAGGTCATGGTACAGTTCAAAGGTTGGGAAGTCTACTTTGTCTCTTTGTCTCATTAGCTTTTAAACTTTAATGCAGCACCGGCACAAAACTCTCAGAGCACCAGAATATCAACCTTCAGTGCTGCGAGTGTCCTACCTCTTCTTCTTCTTGTGCCCCTCCAGCTGGTTGATGTGATGCTGTTTGGATGTTTGCTGTTCACACTGAGCGCACAGAGTCTCCAGATAAACCAGCCTGCTCTCCATCTCCTCAAAGTCTCCCTCCAGCAGGGCTGCAGACACACAAACAGCTAAAGTCACTACACAGTGGTAGACTCAGCAACCATGGGGCCCAAGGTGACCACGGGCATGAGGCCCTCTGCATCAGCTGTTGATCACCTTCATCATCCTCTTCATTACAGGAGGACATTTGTCATTCATGAGTAACAGGCTTTCTGACGCCATTTCAGTAACATTACTGATCTATGAGGAGAAAAAATGAGCTTATGGAGGTCATATTGTGTTTTTCGTGAGACACATAGTTGGTGGCATCAGGCCCTCTCCCTCTCCCTGTCTACAGCGCCAGCACTAAAATACAAACTTGATTTTTAATCTGAGGACTGATTTCTGCACCACTCTATAACAGCAGAGAGATTTTCATTCCCCACATGTTAAGTACAATTTAGTCTAAGAACAATATGTAATCAGAATGAGGAACCATTAAGAACAGGAACCAATCAAATCCAAACAGGACTAAACCCTCTCATTCACAGGTCAGCCTCACCTTCAGATTGATCAATGGGATCATAATCATCTTACTCTGTGAAAACCCGGCACAGTCTGAGGTGTAATAACAGACACTATCACACGACAGCTTTGTGTTTTCATGAAAGTTACCAGAGATCCAGTTTACATACCGATGTTGGCGGTGATGGTGTCCAGGTCACTGATGAAGGATGGTAAACTCTGCAGCTGCTCCTGAAGCTGATTCAGAGCTGTTCTTCTTCTCTCCCAGTGAGCTGAGAGCATCACTATGTCACCATCCACAGCCTGAAACACACAGATACGGAGCACACAGCGGGTTTGAGCACAGTGTCGTCTTCAGGAGTGAGATCTTTGCCCCTGTGCTGTTCCCAAAAGTTGAGTGGTTAAATCACTGGTGCTTTTCTCTTTTCTAGAAAACTACAAGTCACACCTACCCATTCACACCCATTCACTCTCACTGATGGTTGAGTTTTTTTACTTGCTGATTATTTGGTACCGAGCCATGGGGAAACTGGCAAAGCACTCTGATAGCGCAGACCTCTGTCATGCAGCTCAGTTACAGCAGTGACTTTTCCACAACCGCTGTAAAAGCTACAATTCAGCCAGGATCCAGACCAAACTCAGCACATACATGGAGGTTGTTTTCCTTTTATGAATTAGTGAATGTCATCAATGGGATTTCCCATTATAAAGGTCAATGTTTTTTGTGACATCAATCTGGATCAGATACAGATGAAATCCACCTTAATGATAGAGATATGGACCCCATATTATCCTGTAAAATTGGGAGTGAATCTGATAAGAAATGGCAGGGATGTGATTTTTTTAAATTCCATCCAATGTTAACTTGTGTGATTTTTTGGAACTTTTGTAAATTATTTGCACCCAGACAAATATCTGTATCACCACCAAAATTCAAGGGCTTCTCCCTTGGACCAAACCACACCTCTGGTAAAATTTTCATGATAATCCATCCCGGAGTTTTTCCGTTAAGTTGCTAACAAACAAACAAACAAACAAATGCAAGCAAAAACAAAACCTCCTTGGCGGAGGTAATAAAGAGAATTTATTTCACTACCCTTGCGTCGGTGGCGCAGCTGGATAGTGCGTTTGGTCAGTGATCGGGAGGTTGCAGGTTCAAGCCCAGCTCCGGGTGACACATGGCGATGTGTCCTTGGGCAAGACACTTAACCCCAAGTTGCTCCCACTGCTGTGTCAGTGGTGTATAAATGGGCATGAAAGGGCGTGAAAGTGTTAGTTGATACTGACGAATAACTACCATAGAAACTCTGAACCATCAGTGAGTGAATGTGAGAGTGAATGGGTGTGAATGGGTAGATGTGACCTGTGGTGTAAAGCAGCTTTGAGTAGTCAAAGACTAGAAAAGCGCTATATAAGCTCAAGTCAATTTACCATTTAGAATTTACCATTTGTCTAAATAACTGAGCCCAAAGTGTGTTTTACTTTGAAAGGATGACCCGATCCTTTCTTATCTGTGTGTGCAGTATGCCTGTGTTGACCTCTCACTCAGACTCTTGACTCTACACGATGTGTGACTGAGAAACACCTTCCTGATGTAGAGGGATTCAATTCAGGTCAGACCTAATAAAAAAAATACTGATCACTAATCAACAGAAACACTAGATCAGCTCAGACTGATGTCCAATGATTGTCCATTACGCTCTAAAGGTGTGGTGGTTTAATTTGTGTCCCTAAATGTCATTGTTATGTAGCTGAGACAATGCAGTAAGTCCTCATGAATGTCCCTTTGTTTTGGTTTAGAAACAAGCCCATGTCTCCCCTGATGCTGTGGTGTGGTGAGTTAAATCTCCCAGCCCATGTCTATGACCCCTGAACATCATTGAACATGTAGAAGAAGAAGGTGGTGGTGGTGTTTAAGGAGGAGCTGATGATACCTCTGCAGCCTGAGCACAGTCTTTGGTTCGTTTATGGAGCAGAAACCAGCCGTCCTCATACCTGAAGGAGGAGAAAGAGTTATTAATATCATCACATCATCTGCATACATCAGTACTGTTTGGATGTGTCTCCACTAGGGCTGAAGGATGTTTCTTTTTCTATCAACCACGATGTGCACAACAGTCATATCACAGGACGTGCAGCCACTTCAGCACTGGTTAATGGAGACCTAAAATGCTTGTTTTCTCTTCTTATGTGACTGATAATCTGTGTGTCCCTGTGTGTTGAACCACGACGCTGCTCCAGACAGACACAGCCACGAGTCACAAAACAGCGTCCTGTCACATGAGGTGTGTTTCAGTTACCTGGTCATATCAGGTTTTTGTCCTGCTGCTGATCAAGGCTCTGGCCGAGTACAGAGTCTGTTAATCACACCATCATGCTGCTGTGGTTGTTTATCGATCAGCTGTTTGTGTGCTCTGGTGTGTGCGGCTGTTTGAGCTCTGTATTGGGCCAACTTACCGTCACGACAACCAAACCAAACTTTGAACAATGTCAGATGGTTGATGGTCTTTGAGTCAGTTACTTAAAAGAAACATGAGTATTTCCAAAGATGAATCCCAACAGACTCAGGCCTCCTCCTTTCCCCTGCACCATGTGTCTGCACATCAGAGATAATAGTTTCAATATTTTCTGGTATATCTAAGTTACCCAGGAGCTCTGTTTACACAGGCTTAACTTTAGCTACAGGTAAAATGTCACTAGAAGAATTCAAGCTCGCTGAAAGAGGCATCGTGTCATTGAGAGGGCCTGAGCCCAAACCAAGGAGGGTCCTGATGGTGCCTCCAGTTCATCGAAGGTTTATTTAGGGAATCAACCTCAAGATTTCCTCCCATTCTAAACACAAATATAGATTTGAGATGTAAAATGTGGCCAAAAAATTAAGCAAAAAAAAAAAACACATTTATAATCAACATTATTTTTATCTATTGGTTCTTACACTATCATCATCATTCTGAAACTGCAGTACAGCATATAAAAGATAGCCATTTTGTTATTTTTGCTTCATAAAACTTATTAAGTTTGACTTTGTTTGGCTGAAAAATTAAAGGTTAAACTGTCTGGTGATGAAACATAGTTATACTTTCATCAATAACAGGTCAGTTAATCATATTGTTGGGTTTTGGCTCCATTAGCTACCCACTGGCTTATGTATAAAGAGCAGGATTTAGATTATAAAATATGGTCATAAGATTGTAAACATACATGTGTGTTTTTTGTTTTCTTTATTGGAAAAATATGGCAATACTTTTTTGAAAATATTATTTAGCTCTAGTCTCACACATTATGTGCATGTCTTGAACATTAGACTTTATCGGGATACAACCTGATGCAGAATAAATTGACAATTAGTTATCATTTAGAAAGACACATCACTCACAATGAGAGTTCTGTATTTTCAAAATGGCTGCCAACGCAATGAAAATAATTTAAGATTAAGATTACGATAAGGAAAGAGGTGAGCTGATGAAAACTACAGATTCATGTTGTTGCAAAAGAAAGTACTCTAAAACTCTTCAGTAGGTTATGTACCTCGCCAATACAAAGAGACAATTTCGCTCATTGCTTCCTGAAAAAATGACTTTGGCCCAAAGCACATTTGACCTTTGAACTTTAATAATAAATGTAACAATAAAAACGACAATAGCGTGCTAGAGGAGGCCTTGGCTTTTGAGTGAGGTCCCCAATAATAACTCAAAGTGCTCTGAAAGCACAACCTCCTGATAATATTAATAATAACAATAATAATAATAATAATAATGATAATATAATTTTTACTTCCATAGTGAAAAGTTCAGATGTGTTTAATAATACAAAAGGGATAGCACAGTTTGACTTTGCCTCCATGTGACCCTGTGACCCCTCTAGGGTGTACCTCACCTCCTGCCCAATGCAACCTGGGATAGGCACCAGACCTATCCCAGAAAGGGATAAAGAGAGTAGATGATGGATAGATGGATAACCACTGAAGTAACAATTAAAGCCTCAAGCAGGGCCCTGCACCCCTGTGCATGTCTGAAGTTTCTGCATTTCAGCCTCTTGAATTCTCCACTCAAGTCTTTCAACAGTTCAGAGACGATTAGCTGTCAGCACTGGAGGGCTTTGTCACTGAAAGATGCTGGCATGCTCATGTCTGCTGGTCAAGGACCCTGAAGTGAATTCACAATATTTAGAAGTCATTACTGCCTCCTCCCATTCATCAGCCAGCAGGGGGCGCTGTGCTGGTGAGGCTGGACATGGGCTAAGATTTTCTATTAAATATGTAGGCTGAAGAAACAAAAAGGTTGTCTTTGCCTGTGAATTTTATATAAATGTGTGTGTGTGTGTGTGTGTGTGTGTGTGTGTGTGAACCTGCTGAGGATTTCCACTCCTGCACTGAAGTACGGCAGGCTTTCTTCAAACCTGGAAAGAAAAGAGAATTAACTCAGCCTGGGGGTGGTGTATGAAACTTTTTCTACGACGACCTGAAGTGTTGATTTGGCAAAGTGGAATTCAGTGTTAATTTTGTTGACTAATTATTTTCGGCATAGTTTTCATCAACAACCTTTTTCCCCTGACAAAACTAGACCGTAACTAATAAAAACAAGTGCACATGGACAAAAATTAAACTAACTGACATTTTCACCAACAAATAAAATGTTTGACAGAGACTTAATCCAATCAGACCTAATTTGGTCATGTAGAAAGTAGGGACAAGTTAGGAATATATCCAATCACAGCTACTTTGGTTGTGTGGAAAGGTTGGATGAGTGAAGAGGGACATCCAATCACAACTGTTGTAGCTTGGTGGTGGTGGGATAAGTTGTGGAGCGATCCAATCAGAGCTCCTCTCTTTATGAATTGATATATTCATGTAGAGCAGGTTCACTGTTTGTTGTCAGTTCTGGTATTGTAACTGAGATGCTCTGCCAGGTAGCCTAAATAAAGGTGACTGCATTTCACACAAAAGTTCAATTTGTTTCTGTTCATTTATACATTCAGACTTTACTAGTATTCAGTAAAGGGTTATTAGATATTTCATTTTATCCAAGAGTAAAACATGACTTCAGAAATTCAAGGACACGTAAAAAATGCCTTACACTTTACACTTTTAACTAAATTCACAGTAGATTTGATCGACTAAAATGTTGTGAAATTTCATCAACTGAAACCGAACTAAAATTAAAACAGTTTAGATGACTAAATTATGACTAAAACTAAAGCTATATTAATAAGGACTGTCAATATTAACACTGGATTGTGATTTTACTAAAATATCACAATAAAGAAATATCGTAAACATGCACGTCCAAAGCAGAGGCTAAATCAGGAGAGAACAGAACGAGCTAAATGTTCAGGGAGGAGAATTAAAAAATATCAACATCATTTGTCTTTGGGTTTCAGAAGGTCCTGTTTCACTTCCTTCCTATCAGCTTGGGATGCCAACAAATCAAGACTGTCACACTTTCAGAGCGAAGCTGGGCCGGTTTTGTCTATTCTCTTTAAATTTGCTTCATGCAGGCGGTTTGGGTTTGACTCAACCTTTTTCCTTTTCCAGTGACAAAGACCTCAAAGAGTTTATTTCTGACAGCTGTTACTGTAGTCCTCCTATAGATGCACTGCACTGTAGGTTGGCCCAGTGCTGCGCTCATGATGGTGGTTTGGATGTATGTAAATATGTGTATCTATAAAGTGAAGAGTATGTCCAGCCTGCTCTGTCGTAGAGTTTCTCCAGACAACACTTGTTATGAACTGATGCTATACAAATACAGGTTGATCGATCTTAAAATTTTGATCTGGAGTCTCATACAAAACTACCCTTTTATGTAAAAAGACAAATTATATTGACTTGTTTAATTATCAACTCTCGATTAAAATTGGTTTTCTGCTCTCATCTCTACATTACAGCGTTCTTCTCACCTGGGTCTCCTCCTGATTTTGGGGTCCCTTGATTTGTCTCCAAGGGTCTTAAAGCTGGACAGAAACAGAAAAAAAATGACAGTGAGAATTATTTTACTGACTTCACATTTTCACAGCTGTCAATCATTTAAGGATGTAACTAATGACAGGCTTTGTGATAAATGAACTGCATTTATCTGCATGGACTGTAATATACGGTGTACAGCACTGAAGGTGGGCTCACTGCATAATCCCATTTCAAGCATCCTCATTTTAATGAACGAAACAGATGGTAAATAGAAGACCGCCCCCTGCAGGTGAGGAGTGAGTCTTTGCCTCAAGTGAGGGGGTTTCAGGGTCTTGTCCGAGAGATGCACTGGCAGATCAGTGCAGCGCTTTGTGCTAAACTGCTGCTGTAACATGGGAGCACAGTTAAGGTAAAGCTGTTAATTCACCAGTCGATCTTCATCCTAACGCTCATGACCTTTGGGTTATGGCTGAAAGGATGAGATCGCAGGTACAGGTAGGGCCTTATAAAATCAGCAATCAGAATTGTGGACAGAATCATGGAATTGGACAGTAAAAGTAAAGTAGAAGTAAAAATATTAACGTGGAATATCACGGAAATGGCTGACATTTTACGTAGTTTTTTTCTGAATAAAAAGGAGGGTTTGTCTCAGGAAAATGCTCCAAGGGGGTCACTAAGGCCCCATTTACACCACAACATTGTCCCCAGAAAAGGAAAGGTTCTTTTCTTTGTGTTTTCAAAAGCGCTGCGCGTTCACATGAAGATGGTGTGAAAACGAGTGTGCGTTCACACGGATCTGTGAGAACGACTGAAAACATGGTAGGACTCAGTTCTTGGCAAATATAACTGGAGGAGTGATAACAAACAGAGCACAGTTAGCAGCACACACGTTGCTCGGTAATCAGCCATAGCTCTTGTTGTTGTTGTTGTTCCTAGGTTCGTGCCCAACCTTTATCTGAAAGAGTACTGCACATGCACTGTGTGTCACTGTTTTCCCCGACAACACTGATTCAGGAAAAGGAGAGGAAAAGGTTTTCAAAACTTTCACTCTGGACCCTGGTTTTTTAGTATGTTCTCGTATAAACAGAAGCAACGAAAACGCTCCATTTTCCGACGTTTTTGTTGTCATGTAAGCAGGTCTAAAGGCTGGGGACAATGCACGCTTCACTCCCCCTCCCCTCATTATCAATGCAAACATGTCGAACACCCCCCTGAGACACTGGCTAAATTGGCAAAGAAGCTAGAAAACTCCCGGCTAACTCCAAGGTACAGGGCAAAGTAGTTTCCCAACAATTATTATGTGCCAGGTGATCAAATGTTCTGCAAATTTCGTCAACCAACTGCTGGCTGGACCCGTAAAGATATGAGTGAGGACCACTCGAAGAGTGACAAACACCTAAGGGAAAAGGAGGAACACTGTACTACAGCTAAGTGGGGTTAATTTTGTGTGAAATAATAAAAAAAAAAAGCAAATGCTCTAAAAATTAAAACAGAAAAAATGGAATATGGTGAAAAAATAAAACAGAATTTAGGAAAAATTAAACTGATTTTATAGTTAAACGGGGTTTTTCAAGGGGGTGTCCAGAAAAAACTGAAGGCGAACATCCGGCCATCAGTTCAGGACAACGACCCGATACATACCAGCAAGTCCACCTCTGAGTGGCTCAACAAAACAAAATCAAGGTGCTGGAGTGTCCAAGTCGATTGTGATGCTGTGGTGTGACCTTAAATGGGCAATTTATGCTTAAAAACCCTCCCACATGGCTGAGTTAAAACAATTCTGCCAAGAGGAGTGGACCAAAATTCCTTCACAGCAATGTGAAAGACTCGTTCTAAAAAATGCTTGATTGCAATGATTGCTGCCATGGGTGGACCTTTTTACAGTGCATTTCCACAAAACTGCTGCAACGAAGCTCGATCACACCTTTCACCTTAAAGAAACTCCTGTTAACTAAGCAAGGACATTATATTTGTGTCAGTTCACGAGGGGTGTTGAGAATAATCATTTGAGAAATACATGATGCAGACAGATCATTCTGCATCGATGAGACAGCATTTAACAAATTAATGTTCAGGATGTTGCTTGTGTCCGATGAAAACAGACTGACAATATAACACTGAATTATTTGCTTTAATGAAGAAGCACAGTGCATTATATAATCCAGTTTAAGGTTTCATGTTATTAAAGAATTTATGTTGTCCTTGTTGTGTAATTTGGTCCATTTGATGACCACAGTGGACTAATCTACATATAATGCTCCATGTCTCAAAGCTCAGATCATCTCAAAGTGGTTTCCTCAACATAACAATGAGGTCACTGTGCTCCAGTGGCCTCCACAGTCACCAGATCTCAACACAATAAAGCAACTGTGTGATGTTATTATGGAGATATGGACCAACATCTCTGAGGGATGTTTCAGCACCTTGTTGAATCTATGACACTAGGAATTAAGGGGCTCTGAGGATGAAGGGGTCTTGCAAAGTGCACCAAATAAAGTGGCCGCAAACGTAAAAATAAAGTTTTATTATTGTGGAAACGTTCATTTTCTTTGTATTTTCTTCATTTGTGTTTCGTTGTGGAGTAAGCTGTTTTGAATTTATATTAACATCATTTATGTCTGATATGATGGTTTTAATGATTTTTTTAAACCGTCTTCTTGCTATCAGGTTGTTCAGCACATGACAGTCAGCTGAAAGTCATAACCAGGAGCAGTTAGCACTATTAGCTGTTTCATGCTAACACTTGATAAGGTTAGATAAGTGAATGTGAGGGGAGGATATGTGAGTCACCATGTCAAAATACACACGGGGAAGGTTGTGAACATCAATTCTTTAATGACGACGTTTTAATGGCTTGGCGAGCTTTGCTAGGCGTTACGCTTTACATTGTGACCGTGCTAACTGGTGACTTCCTGATGAATACGCGTGCAGCTGTGGAGTTCAGACGAATGTCGTGAACGTGGAGTGTCCACAGTAATACAGCAGGGTCCTCTCAGGATAATATCATCAGTGTTTTAACAGCTGTGATGAATAAATAAGGGAAAAAACATCCTTTGGGACGCTCTCCGTCTTTAAAACTAGTCCTACAAACTTCAACTACCGACGCATTCAGACGCAAAGCACTGGTCAACACGGTAACTTTATCGAGCGTAACTCCAGGCCAGTTCATCACCACCAATATGTGTATGAGGTGAAAATGGAGGTGTTTCATGGTCAAATGTGCTGTCCAGTGACTTAGTACAATAACAGAGGCTACGCTGTCGTTTGCAGATAGCTGTAAAAGTTTGTTTAGCTGAAGCTAGCTAAATCAGACACCAAATAAAGCTAACACAATGCATCAAACGAACTTACCCCGTAGTGAAATCCTGCTGGACCATATGAAGCCTCTCTCTGAAGTTTTCAAACATGATTTCTCTATAAAGTCTTCAACAAAAACACTAAATCTTCTCGCCCGCAAACACGGGACTCCTGCTCAACCTCTGCCGTGTATTTGCTTCCTGAGCTGGACTTGTGTTCATTTGACCCTCGACTGAGGCTGACAGGCAGAAACCCCTCACTAACCCTGGGGAAAGGAAGGAGATTATACCGAACAGCATGCTCGGCATTCAGTTTAGCAGGGAAAATAGGTGAAATATCAAGATTATGGCAAGAAGAGGGATTTACACCAGATTTAGACTGTTGCCTGACAGACAATACCCAGGGTTAAACTCAGAACACGAGTATTATGATCAGTATTATTTATTATTAGAGGGACAAGCTGTGTATTCTGTGGGTAATGTTCAGTTTAAAAACAACTGTGGCCCAGGGATCACTTATCTTTGTAGGCAAACCCTAAAGTTAGCATCCTACGGAGCCCCTAAAGGGACATCAGAAGAAAAAAAAAATTAAAACTGTTTGGTGCGCACTAGAAACTATCTGGTGCGCACCAAATAGTTTCTTGTGCGCAACAGATACTCATAATTATTATTTCTTTCTTCCGATGTTCCTTTAGGGGCAAAATAGTTTCTGGTGCACACTAGTTTCTTGTGCGCACCAGATACTATCTAGTGCGCGCCAGATAGTTTTAATTTAGTTTTTTCTGCTGATTTAGGGGCTTCGAAGCATCCTGCTGGCTCCCTTGAATAAAATTCACTCAAGAGAGGTTTTGGATTATTGCTGATAATAAGGGCTAGGGTTTATAGAATTTAATGAAATATTTGATTCTTATATGAAAATAACAAAACTTTAGAAATTTGTAAGTCATTAATGTTATCTGGAGAGCAAGAGCAGTGTCGAGGCAGAGGAGAGATGACAGACTGATCACAGCCTAAACAATTAAAACATAAATTTTATAAGATAAACTGATCAATCAAAACCACAATCAAGCATCTAGTAATGAGTGAGACTGTAAACCCTTAGCAAAAAAATAGTTTATTCAAGTGTACTACGAGTATACTTATTTTACACTAGAACTGAACTTGACGTTTACTTTTTACATACAATATTTTTTATACTTAAGAATAGTATAGTGAAGTATACTTGGCTTATACTGAAAAGTATAAATAAAAGTCTAAGACTAAGTACATTAATACTTAGACTTACACTTATACTTTAATACTAAAACATGTACTTTAATATACTTTTTACTTCTTTCTGTCACAAAGTACTAATACTTAGTATATGTTGATCCAGGTACAGAATATTGTCAAATCGTTGTGCTTACATTTAATTTAGCAGAATAAAAATGTTTCTCAGTCACACATTTGCTTTGAGGCATTACCCCTGTTATAAACTTGACATGTTTAAGCTCATATAGTGCTAGAGTTTAAAAGTTTACAGTAAATAGTATGTGTGCTCAATTGCATTATCTTTGTGTACCGTAAAAACATAAACAGAGAAACATTTGACTTGACTTTATTGATCAAGTTCTAGTCCCTGCCATAAGGGTTTGGCAGTGGTGTTATGTTCACAGCGTCATCTGTTTCTACAAGAACACATTTTGTTTTAATCATATCAGGCCAGACAGCATTAACAGTTTGTTTTTTAACATCATATGTTAAAGTACTTTGTACATTGATCTGTGAATCTTTACATACAGGCCTGTCTGATTTAATAAGTACCTCAACTGAAACACAACACAGTTTGGCACATGGATATGAAGGGGAATTACGAGAACGTAGAACTTACAAGTATACTTAAAGTATAACAAGTAAACTGGTAAAACAAGAAAATTAGTATTTTTTTAGTCATAAAAGTATACCTAAAATATACTCTGATAAAGTAAAATGTGGACTTGAAGTATATAACTAGTACAATGGCAGTATCTAGAAGAGCGTACATGTGTAATACTTAAAGTATACTTCAGTAAACTAAAATGTGGACCAGGAGTACATACCTAGTACACTAGTAGTATATTGATAAGTGTGCTTGTTGTATACTTGAAAGTGTACTTTTGGAAATCTAAAATGATGTCATAAAGTAAAGTAAAGTATACTTTTATAAACTTAAAAATGTTCCTATTTAGTCTGAAGAAGTATTTAATTAGTATACTTTCTAGTACACTACAAGTACATGATCTGTAGTATACTTGCTACACTTATTCTTATACTCAAGCATACTTAATAAAATGAACTTCAACTATACTACTTTTTGTTAAGGGCAGACACAAATCTGACTGTTCATCTGGGTGATGACAGATAGATCCTCCTTTAGAGGTCGGAAAACTAGGAAATAAAGTATGTTTGGTGACCCTGTACAGCTGTGACTTGGAGTTGACACCATGGTTGACTTTATCTGTAGATATGTTTGTGTTGGCTTGGTTTCCTTGGCTGTATTTCGTCACATATAAATTAATGATCATTGACACAATGATTAGTAAAAGTGAAGAGCTGGTTATCAGGATGAGGCTGTCTGATGGTTATTGGGCTGCAGTCAGCACCACTAACAGCCTTGATTTGGGTCAGGCATTGTCCCGTGTCTTGACTGACAGCCTATCGGATCCTCTGACTCAGGGTCTACCATTTGGCTTTTTTGTTCCATAACCCTGAGGATCTTTGAAGAAATTCAAAATGAATGTCTTAAGGTGCGTACACACCGAACGCGACTTTGTGACCTCGGTGACCACTCTCCATGTAAAGTCAATGTACAGCCGCGATGGGGCGGGGTTAACCCTCCCGCAACGCGACGGATGTGTTCTGGGCGACCACGTCGCTCGTCGCTTAGTTGCCAAATTTGAAAAGTTTGAACTCTCCAGGCGATGTTTCTGTGCGGCAACAGCCAATCAGCGTTGTGTGGGTGTGTGACGGTACCCGTGACAGAGTGTTTTATTTCTGGTTCACAGAGAGACAATTCACCTAGATGGACCACAGAGAACTCCCAGACGATGCTGCTGCAGGGCCATCAGCTGCAGTGTTTTGTGGTTGGTAGGTGAGTGAGAAGGATACAGTTGGAATAATGTCAGCTAATACATCCTGTTATATGATATATGATATATGATATGATTGTGGTGAAACTCGAGCAGGCATGACTTCACTGAGCGACGGGCAACGGTGACCAAAATGAAGTATTTATGGACACGCGACGCGACTTCAGTGGGCGATGCGATTTCAGCTGAAAAGTCGCGTTCGGTGTGAACGCTGCTTTACTGTGTCCCACGTCAGCAGGAATGGTAAGAGGCCTTGCTGAACAATCGTACCATGTTTAAAGACAGAAAACTTTTCTGCCTTTGCCGTCAGGAGGTCATGACAGTGTGAAAACCTGACAGAAAATGACATGGAATCCACATTTTTGCACAGATTTTGGTTTTAAAGGCTGTGGTCTTAAACTTTTGATCATCTGATGAACAGCCTATTTCTGTTTAGTTGTTTTTTTTTTAAAAAATACTTACTAAACATTTTTCTCCCCCTCTCTCTCCCATTTCTTCTTTTTGCATTATAAAGCTCTCCTCAGAACCTTCTTTAGATCCAACAGTGCAAAGAGATCATTCTTGCAATTTTTAAACTGATCTTAAGATTTTGAGTGTGTTATAAAAACTGGTATAAGGTACAAATTTGAATCCTGCTGTGCTGGCTGATTGTTTATAATTGTACATAGGATGTTTTTATGATGCAATGGCCCTATGTTTAAATATTGTGGTCATAATGAGATAGAATAGATTTAAAAAGTGGACACAGGGTCACCAAAGTGCTTTTTTTTCTTGACAGGTTATTATCGACCTCAGGAAAAAGGGTAAAAATTCACACCTTTGTGGAAAATGAATGCCATATCAATGAATGCCTCGTGTCAGTTGGTGTAGCCTTAACACAACTTTATCTCTAAATTATAGATTAAATTCTTAGGGCTGCTTCAAGCTAAACAAAATTATCCTCAGTGCCTGGTCACAGTCTAACACCAGGCCTGATGGTGGAAATGTAGATGGCAGCTACAACAGCCCCACCTAGTGGCCAGTAGCTGTATTACACAATATTTGACTTTAGTCCATTTGACAGAGTGCAGTGTTAAAGGAGAAATACCCCCAGGGGTGCCCGAGAGGGAGAGAGAATGAGCGCCCCAAATGGATGGATTATCTGGAAACGACTCTTGCAAATGGACAGTCGACTACGAGTGCAGTCTGCAATTGTGGCAAGGTCTGCAAAAATCTGACAGGTCTTAAAATACACCAGACCAAGATGGGCTGCCTTGGGAAACCTGTGGAACAACGTGCAGTGCCAGTACCCTGTACAGCACCTGGTGAGACGGAGGAGGATCCAGGCCTGGACACACCCCACAGTACCCAGAACCTCCGAGCACCACAGGCGACACCCCAAAGTAGACCATCAGAGCGTCATCGGATATTGTGGCCCGCTGCTAATAAGGAACCAGAGTGGCGCCAGTTTGAAGAGGATGTTGATGCAACCCTGGAAGTGACAGTCAAGGGTGATGTGGACCAAAGGCTCCTGACTATGAGCACGCTCATAATCAGCGTCGCATCAGACAGATTTGGCGTCAAGGATCAACGTGCCACCAAGACAACAACGGCAGCACCGATTCCAAACCGCAGAGAGATCAAGATTTTCCAACTCAGACAAGAACTGAGGGCACTCAGGAGCCAGTACAAGAAGGCAAATAATGATGATAAGGCAGCCTTGGCAGATCTGAGGAGTGTGGTTATGGAAAGGCTAATCATCCTGCGACGGGCTGAATGGCACAGGAGGAGGGGCAAGGAGAGTGCCCGCAAGCACAGTGCCTTCATTGCAAACCCATTTGGATTTGCAAGGAAGCTGCTGGGAGAGAAACGCAGTGGTCAGCTCTCATGTCCCGAGGAGGACATCAACCGCCACATCAAGAACACCTACAGCGACGACATGAGAGAGCATGACCTTGGCCACTGCGCAGCCCTCATAAGCCCACCGGAACCCGGCACGTTGTTTAACATCAACATGCCCACCCTGAAGGAAGTGAAAAGGTCATTAAATCTGCCAGAACAGCATCAGCACCAGGCCCAAGTGGAGTCCCTTACAAGGTCTTCAAAAACTGTCCCCGCCCGACACCTCAGTGCAAAAAGGAGGAGTCCCGGGGGTCCCAGGGTGTATGGAACACACTGGAGTGGTTACTCAACTGATCCGTGAGGCGTGGGAGAGTAGGGGGGACTTGGCTGTACTGTGGCTGGACCTAGCCAACACTTATGGATCAATTCCACATAAGCTGGTGGAATCGTCTTTGAGCAGATACCACGTTCCAGAGAAGGTCCGCAATCTCATCCAGGACTATTACGACAAGTTTAGTCTGAGGGTGTCCTCTGGGACTTCAACATCAGAGTGGCATCATCTGGAGAAAGGCATCATTACTGGCTGTACGATCTCTGTGTCCGTGTTTGCCCTGGCCATGAATATGCTTGTAAAGTCTGCAGAAGTGGAGTGCAGAGGCCCTTTATCAAGATCTGGCACCCGACAACCCCCAATCAGAGCATTCATGGACAATTTCACGGTAACAACGACATCAGTGCCTGGATGCAGATGGTTCCTGCAAGGTTTAGATCGGCTCGTTACTTGGGCACGAATGAGTTTCAAGCCCGCAAAGTCCAGGTCCTTGGTCTTGTGTAAAGGAAAGGTAACTGACCACTTCCGCTTCACTCTGGGAGACACAAAAATCCCATCTGTGTCAGAAAAGCCAGTGAAGAGGCTGGGCAAGCTCTTCACTTGCGACCAGAAGGATACGTCAAGCTACCAGCGGTGACCTTGACACATGGAAGTCAGGACTTCCCGGGAAGTTTAAGGCCTGGAAATACCAGCACAGCATCCTGCCTCGTCTCCTTTGGCCAATGCTAACCGGAGGAATGGGTGGAAGGCCCACTGTGAGCCTATTGAGGTGGGCTGCAGGGGCTTTGCAGGCAAGTCCTTGCACCTAGGGCTCCTAGGGGCTCCTAGGAACTGGTGGACTGCACAGGCGAAGAGCCATCAAAAACATCTTGGAAGTAGCAGAAAAGGCTTCACGGTGGCTCTGGTTGAGAAGGGGGCACACGTGGCATAGTGCGCTACCTGGACACAAGTCTGGGCCTGATCACCCGGCTGGGTCATCTGGGTGAGGGTGTCTGATGTAAGACCCGAAACACCCGATGACCCCAGGAGCATCACTGACGATGTGTCCAGGTTGCACCATGAGGTGTATAATAGTACTAACAAGCTCAGCAAACCAAATGTAAAATGTAACAATGCTGCAACTTCACTCCAAACTGATGAGAGTGCATGTAACTTTACATGAGAAAGAATCCTGAGACAGCGTCTTCAGCATGGTGGCGGCCGTGAATTAGGCTCTAATAATCTTTTATTCTAACCTTTGACACTTAGACTTTGTCCAATATTTTGTAGTGTATAGTTTTAATCAATCAAAGACTCACAATTATGCTGCTGAAATGTGTTTATTGATCATTAGACACCATTGATTAACAAAGACTGAAATGTTTTGAACAGACACTGAAAATAATGAATTAGCTTTAATGTGAAGTGATTTATCCAGTTAGTTACAGAGTGAGAGTCATAACAAGATGCCATTTTCATTAAAGACAGACCGTCTTACTTCATTGATTATTAAGAGCTTCATGCAGGAAGGATTTACTGCAGGGCTCCATCAGTTTAAGTTCTTCATCATAAACCAGTTGTACCTAATAAACTGGTCAATTACTGCTTGAGTGACAAGATTTTGGTGGTGATCTGAATCCAGATTTAAATTTCTTAACAGTGAGATATTGGGCAGTTTTCCACATTTTTGACAATAACTTGCCCAACGTTGTAAAAAATGCCTTGGTAGAGGATTGTGCAATAGTAGCACTTGTACTTTCAAAACTGGTTTTATTGATATACTGGTCATCAAATCATTTGTATCTTGAGTGTTACAAATGCATTTATTTATGCATAATAAAAGGCCAACATTAGCTTCATTATGTTGAAGATATTGCGATATTCACACTCTTCATTTTGCCACATTTTCTTTTACATTTTTTCTGTTTCAATTGACTGGCAGGCCACAAAGTGCCATAAGAAAATTATTTTTGTGGGTCATTTTCAAAGATCTTGAAAATTATCCACAAAAATCATCCTCATAGCTGCATGACTTCATTTTATTTCCTACTTTGAATTAACAGAAAAGTAAACTCATTAGATTCAGTGGGCTCAACTTGTGTGAACACCGGTTTGAGAAAGACCCAAAGTACGGACTCAGAATGCAAATGCCTTTAGTTAGAAGAGGATTATGGAGAGAGTATGAGGGATAGCTAACAGTTTAAACACAACATGCTGAATAGATTCTCTTCTTAATAATCAGATTTAATGAAGAGAAGATGATTGACTGAATGTCTGCTTTAATCATCGATTTGATTTTGGGAACGCCTCAGCTGTCTTTTGTTGTAGCAGCCCCTCTTTCCATTCACCACAGCACACTTCTGTCGGCGTCTGCAGGATTGGCGTCTGATGATCAGCTTCCCTTTTGAACACTTGTAGGAACGCTTACAGGAGTTGTTCATGAAGACTTCACCATTCTGCAGGTAATGTGCTCCAACCTGGCAGCCACATTCAGAGAGCTTCACACAGCGGTCCTGCAGGAGAAACAGTCAACAGTTAGGACAGTGGTTCCTCAGTTCTTTCTGCTGGGCCGCTCTTTCACAGAGAAATATACTGTACTTTCAACAAGCTCCCCTCACCTAATAAAGTGGCTGGTGAGTGTAATCTGCTAACCTGACTCACTAGATGGACCGTGAAAGATGTAACCTTTTGGGCTCTAATTTCGTAGACCAGGCGCACCTGCCCTGCGCCGCGCCAACGGGGTGTGTCCAGGGCATTTTGCAAGTTTCGTGCACAGTGCAGTCTGCCGCAGAGAGGCGCACCCACACCTCCGTCTCTCCCACCGGCACAAATGGCAGAGAGGGAGGAGAGTAGGTGTGAGTGGGTTTAACACAGCCGAGTTTCATCTTCACTAATCAAATGAACGCCTCTCCTCGCCTTTAAATGCGCCGCGGGCGAGGTGCAGTGACAATTTCACCTCGGTGGAGAAGAAGGTCAGAGCCGCTGTCACTTTTGCAGCAACTGGGAGAGCGCAGGGGCTACTGGGCTGCGCATCGGAGGACACGACGCGTGTCACCGTGTGAACCACCTCGCGGGACAGATGTGATCTGTTCCAATGTCATAATAGGAGTACAAAATTAAGTGATAATTACATTTAAACACAGCAGCAGGCTAATCCATTCATCATGCTTGTGATCCACCTGCTTTCCTGGTCTGTCATCGCCAAATAGCAGAACCTTTGGTGAAAATATATCTCCTCCTCATCCTCCTTGCAATAATGTACTCCATCTTTTAAGATCACGTTAAGAATAAAGATTAAAACAGAGAAATATGGGCAATCACAGGTAAATCCTTAAGACATCGAGTGACTTACATTTATTCAGCGAGCGTCTCTCTCTTTTTTCTTTTCTTATGAATTTCATGAGATGAGAGAAGCCAGGTTACTCCGTATTGGATGATGTGGCTGTTTGTGGTTGGCTGAGAGATGTGAACTCCTTACTTATGACAAACGTCTCTGATCTGACATCAGATGTGACGGGACAATTAATATAGATCCAAATGTATGTGCTGGTTCAGACGGTTACATTAAATAGAGCTTGTTGTGATTGTTTAAGCATTGAAATGTGCCTGACACTCTGGACACCTGCCTGTGAGGTTATGGTGACGTGTGCGCACTGTGCGCCTGTCAGCCAAATTACCACTGTACGAGGTGCGCCTCTCTTTTTTTTCCACGAAATTGTCACTGCGCCAAGCTGAATCTTTCGACACCTCCCCCTGGTGCGCCGTCACACCCATCTCGGCACAACCGGTCTACCAAATTGCCAAATTGGCGGACAAAATTACCACTGCGCGGAGTGCGCCAGGCTGTGCCACCCTGAGTTGCACCAGGAAATTAGAGCCTTTTATCGAAAACTAAAAGAAGACTGAACAGATGTTTTGTTTTATTTATCACCAGCCATTCTGAGGCTTACAGTCACTGCCTACTTTCAGCCTAACAAAGCCACATGACCTCTTTGTCCTACGAGGTCACTGATAAGCCTGCTCTCTTTCTGACCAGGAGAAACTGTTTTAGCTTGAGGCTTTGCATGAAGGATCTGGTTGATCCAGCTGCTTTGCAAGGTTAATAATTCAATAACAGATCAATAACAGGTGGGACATTTTAGTCAAAGAGGGCGGGGCTTAGTGAAGAGCCTTACCTCACTCTGCAGGTATCCATGGTTACAGACACAGCCTTCAGCTGGGGTGATCCTACAGTGAGCAGGAGCAGAGCGGGATGTACAGGTGGCCGGACAACCCGGGGCGGTGAAGTTGTACCTGCTGTTCTCTGGACACTTCATGGCTGAAACACGCACACACACACACACACACACACACACACACACGCACATACACATTAAATGGATGTAACACGAACAGAGACACACCATTGTAGCCAAAGCATGGTGCCACATATTAGAGTTTCTTATTCACCCTTTTCCATGTTTGTTGACCATGGGACATTATTTTAGTGGGCGGGGCATAACAGGAGACAAAACTGGAAGCAAATGCAGGTTTCTCTGAATATGTCACGTAACGTCCTCTCCAAGGCAGAAAAATATTAAAGTAACACTTGCAAGTGAGACAGGGCAGACTGGCTGAGTTTTAGCTTTTAGCCATTACAATTACTCCCGCTTTAGACTATCTGTACATGCTTTAGCATGGATTAACACCCATTTTGGACATCTACACACATGGACAAAATTGTTGGTACCCTTCTGTTAAAGAAAGAAAAACCCACAATGGTCACTGAAATAACTTGAAACTGACAAAAGTAATGATAAATAAAAATTGACTCAAAATTATCTAATGAAAATCAGACATTGCTTTTGAATTGTGGTTCAACAGAGTAATCTTAAAAAGCAAACTAATGAAACTGGCCTGGACAAAAATGATGGTACCCTTAACTTAGTATTTTGTTGCACAACGGTTTGAGACAATCACTGCAATCAGGTGATTTCTGTAACTCTCAATGAGACTTCTGCACCTGTCCACAGGTATTTTGGTCCACTCCTCATGAGCAAACTGCTCCAGCTGTCTCAGGTTTGAAGGGTGTCTTTTCCAGACTGCATGTTTCAGCTCCTTCCACAAATGTTCAATAGGATTTAGATCAGGGCTCATAGAAGGACACTTCAGAATAGTCCAGTGTTTTGTTCTTGGGTGTTTTTAGCTGTGTGTTTTGGGTCATTATCCTGTTGGAGGACCCATGATCTGCAACTGAGACCAAGCTTTCTGACACTGGGCAGCACATTTGGCTCCAGAATGCCTTGATAGTCTTGAGATTTCATTGTACCCTGCACAGATTCAAGACACCCTGTGCCAGATGTAGCAAAGCAGCCCCAGAACATAACTGAGCCTCCTCCATGTTTCACAGTAGGTACAGTGCTCTTTTCTTTGTATGCTTCATTTTTGTCTCTGTGAACATAGAGCTGATGTGACTTGCCAAAAAGCTCCAGTTTTGTCTCATCTGTCCAAAGGACATTCTCCCAGAAGCTTTGTGACTTGTCAATATGCATTTTGGAAAATTCCTGCCTCGCTTTTTTATGATTTGCTTTCAACAGTGGTGTCCTCCATTCAGTCCACTTTGGCTCAAACAGCAACGGATGGTGCAATCTGACACTCATGTACCTTGACCTTGGAGTTCACCTCTGATCTCTTTGGAAGTTGTTCTGGGCTCTTTGGCTACCATTCGTATTATCTGTCTCTTCAATTTGTCATCAATTTTTCCTCTTGCAGCCACATCCAGGGAGGTTGGCTACAGTCCCGTGGACCTTAAACTTCTGAATAATATGTGCAGCTGTCGTCTCAGGAACATCAAGCTGCTTGGAGATGGTATTATAGCCTTTACCTTTAACAGTTTGTTTTTTAAAATGATTCTGTTGAACTGCAGTTCAAAAGCAATGTTTGATTTTCATTAGTTGATTTTCAGTAAATTTTTATCTATTGTTCCTATTGCCAATTTCAAGTTATTTCTGTGACCATTGTGGGTTTTTCTTTCTTTAACGGTTGGGTACCAACAATTTTGATACTAAGGCCAAAATCAGACAACATGACCCAATATTCGGAGCGTACCCAATACCCAACCATGAAAATCTGTTGTTTCATCCTGTGTAGTGTCGGCTTGGGTACTAAAAAATCCCAAGTCTTCAAGAGTTGAGGAATCGAAAAGGTAGCTGACTTTCAGTTCCACTTTTCAGTTCCTGAAAGATGCATTAACCGTTTTAGGTGATTAAACAACAGTGAGGATAAAAGTTGTATCCATCTTTAGGGTTCTGATTCATTGCTGTGGCATTACGTCATGTGTGATGCAGCACACAGTCAAAGCTGAATGAGGAGGATCATGGTGGACCACGCTAGCGGACAGTTTAACTCAACCGCTAAAGGACAGCTCCTACTTGAAAGACTTTTGGTCCAGAGTAGACACTGATGAAGCATTTCCCTAAACACAGCATAAATACACAGTCATGCACTGTGCTCAGTTGGTTACGGACTCCCATCCACATAAGCATACATATTCCCAGGCACAGCTGGGTTCAGGTTCACATTTATGTTAAGGTAAACAAATCAAGTTGATCTTTAGTTTTTAGTTTGCTGTGAGGAACGACCAGAAGATCTTTGGTCTAGGATCTCAATGTTCGAGTTGGTTCATATGGTACTAAAGAGACTCAGAGATGTAGCTGAGAGAAAGGCCATGGAGGGCTTTGAAAGACCTAAAATGAATTCTAAAACATACAGGGAGCTGGCGTAAAGACCCAAAAACAGGAGTTACATGGTCATACATTCTAGTTCTGACTAAAAGTCCACATCACTATATGCTGGGGCACATGGAGGGTCTTGGTTTACCAGTTAATCAACTGTCCTAAATGAAATTCTTGGGTTGTCAGATATGAGGAAATGAGTGTAGAGAAATAATGTGCTCTCACATTTTTAACCAGTGTCTTATATTGTGATTAAAGCTCTTTCATGATAACAAAATGTATGTGTAGTTTAGATTTGGCCACCTCCACTGTTTTATATTCCCTTTTACAGATGACAATATTTTCATTAATCCACGGCTGCTTTCTTTTGGTTGATTTAGGCTTCATTTTTAAAAGTTGCAATAATATTTAATGAGGACAAACACATGAAATTAAAATACTTCGTCAAAGCATGTGTGACTGAATTTACAGATGTTTGGTGATTTTGTTTTGCTTTGTTCATTAAATATGTGAGTAGTCCTTGATTGGAGACTGTTGATTTACAGTTAAGAACTATACACTTCTGGTCTGATATGGTAAGATTATGTAAATCCACTGAATATATGTCAACGTCAAGGATAAAACAATATCCAGGGTGAGACCTACGACCATGACAGGTATCTCTAGATATTCATAGAGTTTTTCCTTGTTTCATATCATAATATATTCAACATTTTTAATCTGAAACTGCTCAAACAAAAAATACCAGCAGAAATAATAACACCTAAAGGTAGGTTTTATGGTTATTATTTTATCAAACACTTTTGGTTAATAATTATTAAAGGGCAGTGTAGTTTGATACATATAGAGGAAGCAGTAAAACCTCTGTAAAGGTTGATAGGACATTATTGTTATCCTTAATAGGCATAAAAAAATATTTGAAGGCAGATTTCTATTCTCAAAATATTTACCATATTTCAATCTCCAAAATGTTCAGTTGGAATTCGCAACCGTTGGGAACCGGAATCGATAAGCAGGACTGGAGCTGAATCAACAAAAACAAAACAATACCAAATCTGAGTGTTTTGTGTCAGAGTGACAGGACGCCTCACGACTCCATAACAGGAAGTCCAGCATCTTTGATTGTTGTCCTGCCACCTACAATCTGTTCCTTCACATCAGAGACACTGACCAATGAGAGCACAGGGGGCTCTGCATGTGTGACAGTCACGGCTATAAACTGACCGAAGTTGATGCCATGAGAGCTTCGAGACAGAGAGACAGTTTGTTAAGGTCTACAGACCACATTTCTGCCTTTATGATAAAGTATGTAGAGGGGCGACCAGAAGACTGTAAATGTAGAAATGTTGGAGAGTAACAGTGATTGACTGCTAACATTTATTATCAGGCCAAACGTCACTGATCATATCATTTGGAAAGACAAACAATCATGAAACTCTGGCCCTCATTTCCACACAGATCTGCATTAATCAAGAACCTGATTTGAATGTGGGCGTGAGATTCGATCAAATTCTTCGTCAGGTCAAGGCTCGAGTATGTAAGGTTACGTTCAGTGTGGACTCACACTGCAACAAATAAAATCTGTCTTGAAAGGGATGCTGGTTTGATGGAGTGGTAAGCAGCCAGGCACGACCCATATACATGCTTCTGCCGGCCCGGGTTTGAATCCAGCCTGTGGTCTATTAGCAGAGTGTCCTCCTCCACTCTCTCTCATCTGCTTTCACAAGCCTCTCCACTTTCTGTGTCTCTTGTCAATAAAGGCACAAAATGCCCCAAAAATAATCTAAAAAAAGAAAAAAAAATCTCACAGTGAATTGTTAGATCAACAGGTTCACTGATTTACAGCTGAAATATCATTTTAGATACTTCATCTACAATGCATTCTACATGCGACTCTACCTCTACTTAATACATTTTTAAAAATTAACAACGATGAGCAGAGCAAGCTCTTAGGTGATTTATTTAATCAGATTTGATCAATGAGTGTTTTATTGATTTATTTTTTAAACTAGGAGCCTTGGCACAAACCTCTGCCAAGGCTTTTCTTTCACTGCCAAGCAAGTGGAAAACTGCCCTATCTGGCACTGTTAACAGATCCTAGAAAAAAAATCCTGGATCTGCATCCTGATACGGATGAACAACAGTCCCAGACAATGTAGTCAAAATCTGTTCATAACTTTTTGAGATATCCAGTTCACGAGCTGAGGATCAATCAAACGAACGAACAAATGGTTGCAAACACATGGGCTCTCTGGCAGAGGTAAAAATAGAGGATCTTCCCTGAATAATTGTAAACCTTTATTTCAGACCTATCATCAAAGGTTAAGAAATCTTCATGAGAAACTTACGGCAGAGGTCGTCCTTCCTCCAGGGCTTCACTTCAGCTCCTTTCAGCTGACACTGGTCCACGTAGTTGCTGATGATGTCACAGCCCAGCTCCTCCTTGCCCCCGTTTACATACATGTCGTAGACGCAATCTTGGTGGAACGCTTCGGGATCCAACACCTTAAAACACCCGGCCAGAGGTCCGGTCTTCTCCGTGATGATGTCACAGATCTTGGTGTAGTCAGGTGGCTTGAAGTCAGGGGGGAGGGGCTGTGCACAGTCCTTACCTGAAAACAGGAGAAAACATGACAGTGATGAACTTGATATGAAGGACATGTTAAAATAAATTAACGCCACCTCCATGAAAATCAACTCCATCGAGCATCCAGAAAAAGTTCATGTTGGACTTTATGCAGCCAGCAGGCATTTTTAACGACATTCATTCATCCATCTGTCTGTCTGTTTGTCTGTCTGTCTGTCTTCCTGTCTGTCTGTCTGTCTATCAACATTATTAGGTACACTTAGCCAGAACCAGGCTGGATCCCCTTCACCGTCAGAGCTCCTTCATTCTTGGTGTCATAGCTTCATCGAGGAGCTGAAACATCCCTCAGAGATGTTGCTCCATATCTCCATGACAGCTTCACACAGCTGCTGCACATCCATGATGAGAATCTCCTGTTGTTCTATTGTATTGAGATCTGGTGACTGTGGAGGCCACTGGAGTACAGTGAACTCATTGTTATGTTGAAGAAACCAGTTTGAGATGATCTGAGCTTTGAGACATGGAGCTGCTGGAAGTGTCCATCAGAAGATGGTCCACTGTGGTCATAAAGGGATGGACGTGGTCAGCAAACAGCCTCAGGTAGGCTGTGGGGTCTAAACCATGATCAAGTGGTCCTGAGGGGCCCAAAGTGAGCCAAGAAAATGTCCCCCAGACCATCACACTACCAGCAGCAGCCTGAACTGCTGATCCAGGGCAGGATGGATCCATGCTTTATGATGTTCACACCAAGTTCTGACCCTACCATATGAATGTGGAGCAGAAATCCAGACTCATCAGACCAGGAGACACTTTTACTATCTTCTGTAGTCTGATCCTGCTCCTGTAGTCCATCTGCTTCAAGATTCAAGTTGTGGTGTTTAGAAATGGTCTTCTGCAGACCTTGGTTGCAATGAGAGGTTCTTTGTTGCCTTTCCACCATCTACAACCACTCTGACCATTCTCCTCTGACTTCTGACATCAACAAGGCATTTTGACCGAGGAAACTGGCATTAACTGGACATTTTCTCTTGTTCAGACCATTCTCTGTAAACCCTGGAGATGATTATGTGTAAAATTCCAAATACATCTGCAGTCTGAAATACTCAGGCCAGCTCATCTGACCTGAAAGCCATGCCACATTCTGAGTCTCATAAATCACCTTTCTTCTCCACTCTGATGCTCAGGTTGGACTTCAGCAGGTCATCTTTACCATGTTTACATGCCTAAATGCATTCGATTGCTGCCACGTGATTGGCTGATAGCTATTAGTATTATCAAGCAGCTAAAAGGCTGATCCTAATGAAGTTGTGGTGATATGTGCATACAGATGAATAAAACCAGTGAAATTGGTTCTTACACTCAGGGGAACATCCCTCCACCTCAGCCACCAAATGGCCCTCTCCAAACTTGTTGGCGTCAGAGGCCTGTGTCCCGTCAGGCAGCATCAGGTCGTCACTTGCATCTCCGTTCATGTTTCCACAAAGACCACACACTGAGTTCTCATAGCTCTCAGCCAGTTCCACCCTCACTGAGCTCCTGAAGTCATAGGACACCTATGAAGAGACAATAAGTGAAATATTTATAAGCTTTTAAAGTTTACAGATTCAATATGAAGAGTTTTATCAGCTAAAATGTCCAAAAAATGAAAGGACTGACCCAATGATAAATTTATTCTTAAGTATCACATTTTAGTAGCAGCACAGGTCACTTGTGGTATCTGCTCAGGCCTGGCACAGTTTGGGCACTATCTGCCTTGTTTTCCATCACAGTGTTATTATTTATCAATAATATTATTATTTTTTATTTTTCTGTTGGTCTCTCTTTAAGCTAGGCAAAGTTGTCATAGTGTGGAGGCCTTAGGGCGGATATTCAGTACATTGCTTTTTGTCACATTGTGGAGACAAATTTTGCTTCAAAGGTGGTTACAGGCAAAAAAAAGTATTAAAACAAGAATAACGTTTGCAGAGTCATGAATCAATAAAGCACAAAAGGGAGTTTTACAGAAACATGTCAATAACTAGAAAGCACCTGGAGAGCGCAAACCTCCGCCAAAGTAGCTCACATGTTGCTGTTACATCTATAAGCAATAGTTTCATGATAAAGTTACCATCATAATATGGTTCATTGACCCTGAAAACCCACATCTAGCACTCAGAATCATGTTGATATTATTGTTAGTTAGACAGTTATTGAGCAAAAACCATTGTTTGCTCATGGCGGTTATCTGGATCACCACCAAAATCTAATTATTTTCAAGCTGGGCCATTCACAACATCTCCTGAAAATTTCAGCAAAATCCGTCCAATAGTTTTTGCATAAACAAACAAACAAACAGACAAACCTGAACAACAGATCAAAATCTTAAGACCAGATGAAAATTACAACTGCCATTTACTGGAAAAACATTTAATCCCTCTTCCAAATATGGTAAGAGTGACATAATGGTGCAAAAAATATCCAGGAGAAAATTTGATGAAGGCTGGACATCAGAAAATGCACGATATCTACCTTAATGATTTATGGACCAAAAACAGTGGTTTGAATGGGTGTCAACGAGCATTTTTTACTCACTTGGAGATGGATGCTAGTGTCATCGTTTTTATTGTTGACAATGGGCTGATTTTAGTGGCTTGGGCAGAATTGTAAAAATCATGCAAAAATGAACTTATAAAATCTTGACTGATATAAATTATGAAAAATAAACTAACTTTTTAAAACCTGAAGTGCAAAGTAGTAGATTTTAGTTTTGTCATTACCTTTGAGTTGACTATGCACCATCATGAGGTTATCCAATTTATTTCTTTAAGGTTTTATATTCACCTTTCAAAAGTCTAAAAGTTGAATAAATGCCAATATTTACCCTGATGAAATGTGTCTCGATGACAGCATGTTGATGTCTGCGGTAAGCTTGAACTGGAGGCTGGTCCAGGGAGTAAGGCAGAGACTCTTCCTCACCACCAACCTGAAAAAACAAACACACACACATTCAATAAAATGTCAAGGTTGTGTTTCCACTCCAAAAAATCATAAAAGCAGAGAGCACATAACATGTCCTACAACAACAACGCCACCATAGCCGAACACTGAGCAGCACTGCAAACTCAAGGTCGTAAAGGTCGTACCCCAGCTAGAGGCAGTGCTGTGTCTGGATACATGGGCTCTGTTCATCAAAGGGCCTTGTGTTTTTGTTAGGGATGGGAATTGAAAATAATTCCGAATTTGAAAAACCGCTAACAACTATTTCAAGGAATCAGTATCACTAGTCTTTGTGTGTAACAATGCCCGGATAATCTTTCCACTTTGTTCTTCAAGACTTGTAAATCAAGTGAGTTCACCAGAGGCAGTCAGCAGGAATGTCTGCCTGAGGGGCACATACGGTGTTCCTAAATGTCATTGTTAATCAGCTGACAAAAACAGAGTGAGTCCTCATGAATGTCTCTTTATCAGGGTTTTCTTGGCTGCCTCTGATCGTGTGTCAGAGATGTTCACAAGTCTTTTTTTGCAAGTCCAAGTCAAGTCTCTAGTCTCTATAAAATAATTTTCTCATGTGTCTTCTTGTTTTAATCAGCCTTCTATCATCTGCTGCTATTCGGTCTACTAAAAATACTGCACAGCTATATCTAAGAAATTCAAAGCATCTGCGGGACACAACATTAACACCATTCCAGTTATGAAGCTGTGGAGTGTCTGATGTGGCCTCAAGGCCACCAGTTGATGATCACTGATGTCCAGTATGATGGCAAATTTGTCAAACGAGGTAAATTCTGGGGTTGACTATGTCCTTTTTTTGGAAATGCATGAAAGCTTTTATCATTAGATAATTTGTGAACTGGAAGGAAACATTAATATTTTCACTTTTTAGATAAAACATACACTGAAGGGATGGCTCTTACAGCTCTGTCCTGAAAAACATTCGCCATCTCTACAGTCATCATGACCCAAATCTCAAAAAGATCAACCACTTTAATTTGTTCAGTGAAAAAACACTGCAGCTTGGATGTAAGATTGGAAGAAAAAACATTTTTTTGTGCAAAGAGACTTGAGGAAAAAAATATTATAAACATTAAATAATAATGAGAGCCCTGGGAGATCATACATCCATAAATATTATTCACTGTTTTTCCCATCATAACATTTATATATTAGTTGTTTTCTAGATGTCTCAAGTCAAAAGTTCATCATAGGAAGTCCCTGATTTCTATGCTAAGATGACAGGATATGTGGAGATCCTGAGAGAACAGCAAATAGGTTCTTGATACAGCACAACAGAGTAAAAAAATACATGGAAGTTTGTCTGCTCAGGGCCTCTGAACACTGAAGACATTTTGCCACATTTTTACCTGATTTAAATGCCGTCCACTGAAAACAGCTCTGAGACCCACTTTTGGATCTCAACCCACAGGTTGAGAACCACTGCACTAGTAGACTGCATTTGGAGCTTGATCCTTTACAGACTGCTCTTATATCATGGAGAATAAGTGATGCAGGATACCTCAGGATGAATTTATCATTTAGAAAAAGTGAAAACCAGAGCTGGACTGCTCAAGAAAGTTGAGTTTTAGTTAACCAAAAGACTGACTCGTCATTTTTTAAATTGATGTATTCACTTAAACCGTGCACATGAGCCAACGAGACACCGTCTGAATTACAATAAACACACAGATTGATTCACGATCACTGTCCCGCTCACCGGCACAGTGAGGAGCCCTTTGCGTTCATGTGTCCATGCTCTTGCGCTTGTAGAGTGAATGTTTTTATCGAAGTCAAGGCTCCCTTCAGGCGCATGCACATGTTCACAGTTTACTGATAATCTCTGATATACCTCCATGTCCTGTCCATTCGCCCCCCCCCCCCCCCCACACACACACGATGATGTTGTGCTCTGTTTTGTTGTGCATCTCGGTGCTTATGAGAGAGCCATGCAGGTTGAGCATGCCAGTTTGAAATGAATAATTTATTTATTTGACTAAGGCGGAGCTCAGCTCCGAGGTGGTGGAGCCGAGCACCGGTTGGCTCCGGCCCACTTTAACCCCTGAATATGAGGTATTAATGCACGGGGCCGCGAGCAGCACACCCGATGCGTCATTTGGTTACCATGGTTACCATGCCAAAAAGAAAGGACTGACATTTAGCTCGTGAGACGTTTCAGAGTTTCCCCAATGTTAATACATCAAAAAAAGAGAAAATATTATGATTGTTCCAAAACACGAGTCCGAGTCGAGTCTGAAGTCTTTTGAGCACGAGTTAAAGTCAAGTCTGAAGTCTCACTGGATGCGACTTAAGTGCGACTCGAGTACGAGTCACAAAATCCCAGTCTCTGTTGTATGTTATGGTGAGTTACATTCTGAATAACATTTGATTATCTGAGGACTGAGAGGTATCATGTGCACAAGGTCAAGAACATTACCACTAGACAATAACAGAAAAACTCTGTGGTCCTCATGTATAAACCGTGCGTACATCCATAAAGTGAGTGTTGACTAATTTCCAGGCACAGATCTGCGTTTATCACGCTGAACCTGATTTGAACATGGGCGTAGGATACCTCCTGGATAAAATTTGATGAGTGAATCTGTGCTGGGCTCAGCGGTCCAAAATGTCTCCAAACAAGAGGTCTGTTCTGTCAGAGCAGCACAGTTAAGGATTTATTCTTAAAGAATTATACCTCTGTTTTCTGGCTAAGTTTTGCTAAAATTCTGTGGCAGCCTAGTCTAGGTCTCAAGGAGAGAGTAAAAGGGGGAGGAGTGACAGGTGATCAAAAGTGAGGAAGCGGTTACGCTCGATGGAGAAAAAAGAAATGGGTCCCAGAGTGAATGAATCTGAAAACCCTGGCCTTGTGTCTCTGGACATCAAATACAGTTAGCTTTATGAATGATGACGGCACAGCCCTGCTTCTCCCTAACACCACATGTACGAACCCTGACAACAACAGGCACAGCGGTGGAAGATGGCTTTGCGCCCGTGCTGCAGAAGCTCCTGAGCTTGTTTTGGCTTTTAAAGCTCCTCTACAACCACCAGGAGCAACAAGAGGACACAGAGAACAGCAAACCCCCCGTGCATGTTTACTCCTCTCATGATTTATGCACATGCTCCATGTCTTCCTCTCTGGTTTTGGTGTCTATCTGCGGCAGTGTTTCAGCGCCACTTGCAGTGCTGACTTACGTACGACAGCATTTTTTAGTGTTTTTGTGTGGACTGACACATGTCCTGAAACTTTACCGTCTTTACGGAGAATGTTTTTGTCTCTGTGTGCTCAGGGCCTTAACTAAACTGCCTCAAGCTAAACGATGCTGTTTGATGTTGTAATTCAGGGTGACAGTGCAATATCAGACCGTCTGACAGGACCAAAGACCCCACATACAGCCCAAACTAGTGGCAGGGGGCTATATAAAGCAGTATTTGACATTGGTCATCGGTCGTTGGTCTGCCAGACAAAGATCAGTGTGAAACAAAACCAAACCACACCACGTAAAAAACCAAGGTTGACACTTCACCCCTGAAAACAAACCGATTCTGCCAAACTGTACATGTGAGCCACCTTATAGATGTAAACAGACTGACCCTTTAACATGTGTTCATATATGTGTGTGTGTTTCTTACCAACACTTTGCCGGGGTTCTCATATGAAAGTGTGAATGTTCTGTTGAAGACGTTGACTGTCACCACTTTGGCATACGACACTCTCTTGTTGCCACGGTTGTTGTTCTCCAGAGTGACCTAAAAATGTTAAAAAGAAAAGGGAGAAGCAAAAACACACCAAAGGTTTAGAAATGGTTACTGATTGGTTCATTCAAAGGTCTGACCAGAACACAGGACTGTTTTTGTCTTTTGTGAAGTCATTGTGTCAGAACACGGTGAAGATCTTGTTATGTCATGGCAGACTGATTGACAACACTGTGATCTCACTCATCATGCAGTTTCTAATGTTACCATTGAACGATCAGTGATAATCAACATCAGTCCTCTCCGTTCTGTAATCACTATAGTTGTTCATGATGACATCAGAACGATCTCTCTGTCCATGGTTGACATTGCTAATACTGCCATCATAACTAACTCAATAATGATACAAAGAGAAATATGATAAGGACATATTTATGGCCTGGGAGGTCTGAAATTTATCATAAAAATTTCATTTTAGTCCCTTTGTCTCAGTTTGCCTCTCTTTCTTTCTGGATCTTTTTCCGTGCACTCACACCTCCAACATCACTTCAGCCAATGTGTGGTCAACATGAGTCTGGATCTGATCATGATTTCCTGCCTGCCTAACCAAGGATGATGTCCAGACAGGAGGATGATATCCAGATAGGATATCATCCTCGAAATCCTTCAGGTGATTCTCAGGTATAAATGGTCAGGAAAAAAGATCTGCCTCATATGGATTGCTGCTCACATTGGGATGAAGGGAAACAAGGTGGCTGATAAATATGAAAAAAGACAACTAGGAGATCAGAAATAGATATGAATGTACAGTACAGCAAAGCTAAGATTACAGGAATAACTCAGGTTTTTGAAGTAGGGTTGAGTGAGGTACATTGCATGAGCCTGAACTTGTGCCACAGTGTCACAGCTTACTTTTCTTTCTGTTTAGAAACACTTGAGACAGACGCTTGTAGCAAGATCAAACTCCCCCAAAGTACAAGAATGCCTTCATTCCCTTCTCCTCTCTCTAAGGCCTGGTTGTAACTTACTAGAGACATGTGGAGCCATAAAGTCTCTCTTTATTTCCCGCCATCTACGACCAACACACAACTTTGTTGACGCTAAAGATGTATTTATTGCCCTGAACTTCCTGGACTAAACAATGATTGGAGGAGACCTGATAAGGTGTTCAAACAGACTACGTTCCCAGAGACTTAAATAATTCTGTTCTACTCCCAGAAGATTCTTCTGTGACACCTAAGATGACTTTTGACCTCTCCTGGGTAGTGGACCCCTCATTGCTGCCCAAGTGTAGAGAACAGATGTTTTTCAGCCAACAGAAAACCACAACCTTATAAACTCTTTAACGAAACAATGGACACATCTAAAAATGTGATATTTGATTCTGTCATGAAAAATGCATTCTGATGATGTGATTTCTGTTTCTCTAACCTTACAAATGCCCAAGTTATAAATATAATGCATTAACCTTCTTAAAGCCTCCTCTGAAGCGACAACCAAGAGCCGCCCCTCAGTGGAAGACTGAGGAGAGAACTTTATCCAGAAATGCATCTGTTGTATCTGCATTATTGCCTGTTTCTATTGATGAAATGTTTATTGTACATTTTCTATACATTAAGTTTGGTAGCATAACATCTCAAAGACATGCAAACTTATATATCTAAGTTTTAACCACATATATTTTGTTTGGTTGTATTTTTAAGAAGAGTTTCACGTTTTATTCTTTCTTATTGTTTAGATATGGACTGTTTGGTATCAAACAATTTATCGTAAGATTTTCTACTCAGTTGGAGTGTTTATATTGGGTGGTTATCAAAGTACCCTTTAATAATTTGGCCAAATGTAAGTTGATAAAGTCTTTGTTACTCATCTAAGGCCCTCCTCCTGTGAGACCCTCCTCACCAGTCAAAACCAGAGAGACACAGTCCTCTCGCTCTCTTCTTCTTTGACTTTTCATCCCTGCACTTTGTTTTTACGTCTTCTTTGACGGTCTGATCCGTTTTTTTTTCTTTTTGTCTCTCCAATATCTTCTCCTAGTTCTCCAATATCCTCTACTATATCTTTTTCTAAGTTTTTGTCCAAGTAACGTAACACGGCCGCCGGTTTTCTTGATAAGCCAGTAAGCTATAAGACTACGAGACTTGTTTCATAGTAAATGGATTTTTGTTAAAAATTTCGGAATAATTTTCGTCGGGCCAACGAATAATTAATTCTTGGAATTAATTACGAATCCTTTTTTTCTTTCATCTAATTGAGACCTCAAAGCTCCAGCTCCAGCTTCACCTTTAACAGAACCTGCTAGTCCAATCTAAGACGGCACCTCTCTCCCGTGAAAGCTACAGGACCAGCTCATGTCGGCAAACCCTCTCCCTGGATCCATCGTGCTGGATTGAGTGTGGACTTCTCAGCCTCCCTTTGGGACGACTCCAAACCAGAACAGTCCTTAAGACTCTCCAGTAGCTCCCGGACCAGTTTGAGATCCGACCCAAAAACAGCGCTATGGTAAGACTGCGGTTCTGAACTCCTACAGATGGGCTTGAGTGTCTTGGTTTAATTCCCCATTAGTTACCCCTGATTTGACCTTTTCTAAAGTAGATTAATTCATTAGATTAATCCTCCATAACCACTCAATATACTCAAATGTTTCTTGAGGGTTCATAACTTAACTTATTTTATTTTGTCTTATATATTCATCATATACTTTAATAAATCACCCTTAAATTTAAAGTTCTGTCTGTTGGTATTCTATTTGGAAGATTGACATCACTGCATGAGAATTCTGTCTTTAGACTTGAGACTGACCAAACTGATATATTGAAAAAGTTTGATTTAATTGATTTATCTGATTTTAATTTAAAATAATTAATAAATCAATTAATAAGTTAAATTTTGCCTTTTTTGTATAAAAAGGATGGTGCCCCTTTAATTAACGAGAGCAAATGAGATATTACATGAATATTAATTTCTTTAATTAATGTTAATTAATATCCAGAAAAATAATCGCCACACGCTAATGTTATACATCGCTGTACATGGCGCCAATCTCTCTGAATAATTCAGAGAATTGTGGTTGAAAACAAGCCACGAAAACAGCGTGGTGTGATCACATGCTACAAACAGTTTGTTTACATCTGCTTATTTCCCATTAACAAGCCACTTTGATTATGCACTATTTTAGACACAGCACAGCCTTCATGTCCTTTTAGAACATCTGCTCTAAAACAATCTCCAACGCTCCTGTTTGATATGGAGCTCAAACTCTCAGCTGTCTTTCTCCAGTATAGTCGTCGTGCACAGTGATGCTGCTTCATATTCACTTCTGTGTACCACAGTGCTCCTCTTAACTCTTTCACTGATGCTGTTGATACACTTTTGAACAGGTATCACTGAAGTTAAAACATGAATTGTTCATCCTCTCTCATATTAGGAACACTGACCTACACAGCGTATGTTTGACATTGTGTGCTGCCTATTTGTGACCCCCCCGCCTCCCCCTCAACTACACCCCCTCCCATTCAGCAGGGCTCAACCGTTGAGAGGAGCAAGTGTGTAGACTATGTCAGGAATTACCTGGTATTATCCTTATTATATCAGGGTTGCAAATGTGAAAAAGGCTTTCCTCTTAAATATGAATGATATCATCAGGGAAAGATTCAGGGCAGTGTTTTGATTTCTGGAACAAACTAGACTTCTGGAAAGGATTTAAGGAAGCAAAGCTATTCACACTCGTAGCTGTGGAGGGCACTTTAATTGAAGGGGGAGGGTATAAATATGCCGGGCAGGAATGGGAGGCTCTCTTCACTTCACCGGAAAACGGAAGACCTCATCGCCATGGCAACAGAAAGACGGCCCCCGTGTATGGCTGTTAACACTGTGCTTCCACAGAGTTAACAGTGACACACATAAATTTCATTGGGATAGGGCAGACACCTACTCCCATGCCTCTTTCGCAGCGTTTCTTTTTTTTTGTGAAACGAGAATCATTCGCAGTTTGGAGCTGCACCTCCTGTCTCGTTTTTTCTACTGTCCCTGTAAAATCAGAAAATCAGAAGCCATTACAAGGACAGAAGCTACATTATACTTCAATAATTTTAAGTGATTCCACGTCTTTCAATCCTATTACCATCTAACATTTCCAATCAAACAAATGTATTAATGCTGCCAATTGTGCTCACATTTTGAGGTGCCAGGGCTGCACAATCAAATCAAACGTCAGCATAAAGTAAGATTTGCTTGTTTTGTTTAACCTTTTTAAATCCCGCTTTTTGTGATTTTCAGTCAGTGTGACAAAGGTGTGGGGAACATATGGACACATGCAGCACTTAAATTTACATGCTGTTTCCTTCTCCATTTAGGTCGTTGAAGGTGTGCATCGATGCAGACTCGCTAAGGGCTGAACGGTCCACTCCCCCTCTGCACTACGTGGTTTGGGACGGCCCTTAATATGGCGGACCCTCCGCGAGAACGCACAAATGGAGGACTAGTGTGCAGGGAGAGTGTGTAGGGGGCGGTTTGGGATCGAGCCTTAGAGAGGGATCCAGCTGCAAGACCTCCTCTCTCTGCCATCTAACCCGCTCCTCCATTGTGAAGCAGAATCTCCTCCAGGGCTTGAGGGAACTTGACTATTGGTGTTTGCCTAGTTCAGCCAGCATCAGCTACACGATTATATTGCAGTTATTTTAGTTTCCTTCAATGATGAACATTTTGTAAACCTTAGACTTCAACAGGAGGTTGTGATAATGAAATTAAATAAACTAACCACAGTTTATATGTCTGAGCACTTGGAAAGGACCTTCTTGTGGCTCTTAGGTTGTCTTATTCAAACTCTCAGTTAATGAAAACTCCTGCTCTGTTGGTCTGATATGGTTATGATGACACCCTGATTTATGAAGCTGCATGTCCTTCACATGGCTGAACAATAACCAAAGAAGCTCAGGACCAAGCTCCTTCTGTACAAACATGAACTCGTGTTTTTGTGAATCATTACAGACCTTCGGCTATCATCTCACCTCAAAGTGTTTCAGATCCTTGTTGTCTACACACACACTGGACAGTCTGTACACACAGGTCCCCTGGAAGTCAAACTTCTTTCCATCGTAGGAAGTGAAGTGTGGATCTCCTCGAGCCGTGCAGGTCTTAAATATTTGTGGGTAACAGTCCCGGACTCCATCTATCACGCTGCAGGTCTCCCCGCGCTGACATCCCACAGCGTTACACTGCACCTGTTTTGTAACTGGGTCACACAAACACTTCTCACTGCACTCTGAGTCGCCCCAGAACTCCTGACCAGGCTGGTAATAATGCCCGTCATGGTGACAGCCGCAGCCCTCCTCCTTCTTTACACATCTAGAGGAAGAGAGGACACAAAAGCCATCAGGACGTGTTTCTTACCTGGACATCAAAAGACTTTTCACCCTGCTGTTTCTAATATTTAGAGCTCCTCTTTTATCTGGACACTCCGTTATTCCTCTTGCTTTAAACTGTGGTGGTCAGATTCTGAGGGCCCATGACTGACAGGGGTCCCAAAAATATGACAAATATAACAAATGCCAGACAGATGGAGCCACTTCAATTTTTCCCACTTTCCTTGGCAGAGTCTTGGCTGGTCTGTGATAGGAAACCATGACAGGTCCATGATCAGACCTGCCCACCCTTTAATAAGATTCCCACAAACATTTTGATCACCATAAAAATTCCACTAAGCACAGCAATAGAGAGCAAAAACAAACTAAAAAAACAAAACCTTATTTTGACACTCATTGGCTGAAGCTTCGCTGTTAACTGGCTGGAACTCAGCTGGCATTTGGCTGGAAGGGGAAAACTGAGGTGGCTGCATCTGTAGGTGTTTTTATAATGTCTTTACTCTGCACTTACATAAACAAAACTAAACATTTTATTGAAAGAAACTGTATTCTGGCATCTTTTGCATCATCATACTCCCATTAAGTAATATTGTTATACAGAAAATTGGCCCTATTGAACATTCATAAGAGGAAAATAGTATAATCATAAACACAGCTGTATATGGAGATGTCTGAATATCATTTAATAAATGAAGGTATCTAAAAATGACAGGGAATGGAGTCAAACAAATGCATAATCTGCAAAGTTTTTACATTCTTGACAGAAGTAAAAGATCAGATTCATGAAGACTATTCATATATTAGAAGTGAATTAAAATAAAAACATGTAGAATGTTTACAATGGCTGAAATGCCAGGAAACTGCTTACGTGACATGGTTTCATTTACCGTTAATTGTAAATTTATCACCGAAGAGAGTTTCCTCCAGGCTTATTTGTGTCTTTAAACAGAGCAACTTGGCTGTAACAACTATAAGCACTGATTTAAAAAAAATCTTCCTTGTGCGGAGGACCTCCTGATAACAACATGGGTTTGAGGCAGCGCTCTTCTTCGGCACCTGCTATGTTCCATGTTGCCATGTTGCCATGTTCATCTGTTAGGGCTCTAATTTCATAGACCAGGCGCACGTGGGGCGCACCTGCCCTGTGCTGTGCCTGCAGGGTGTGTCCAGGGCATTTTGCAAGTTTCGTGCACGGTGCAGTCTGGCGCAGGCAGGCGCACCCAGGCCTCCGTCTCTCTTACAGGCGCACGTAGCAGAGAGGGAGGAGATAAGACTTAAGTGGGTTTAACACAGCCGAGTGTGATCTTCACCAATCAAATGAACGCCTCTCCTCGCCTTTAAATGCCCCGCGGGCTAGGTGCAGTGACAATTTCACCTCGGTGGAGAAGAAGGTCAGAGCTGCTGTTACTTTTGCAGCAGCCGGGAGAGCGCAGGGGCCACCGGGCCACACATCGCAGCCACGATGCGCGTCACCGTGTGGATCACCTTGCGGGACAGATGTAATCTGTTCCTGTGTCATAATAGGAGTACAAAATTAAGTGATAATTACATTTAAACACAGCAGCAGGCTAATCCATTCATCATGCTTGTGATCCACCTGCATTCCTGGTCTGTCTTCGCCAAATAGCAGAACCTTTGGTGAAATTATATCTCTTCCTCATCCTCTTTGCAATAATGTACTCCATCTTTTAAGATCACGTTACGAATAAAGATTAAAACAGAGAAATATGGGCAATCACAGGTAAATCCTTAAGACATCAAGTGACTTCTATTTATTCAGCGAGCGTCTCTCTCTTTTTTCTTTTCTTTTGAATTTCATGAGATGAGAGAAGCCGGACACTCCGTATCGGATGATGTGGCTGTTTGTGGTTGGCTGAGAGATGTGAACTCGTTAGTTATGACAAACGTCTCTGATCTGACATCAGATGTGACGGGACAATTAATATAGATACAAATATATATGCTGGTTCAGACGGTTACATTAAACAGTGGTTGCTGTGATTGTTTATTGCATTAAAATGTGCCTGACACTCTGGATACCTGCCTGTGAGGTTTTGGTGACGTGTGTGCACTGTGCACCTGTCAGCCAAATTACCACTGCCCGGGGTGCGCCTCTCCTGCGTAGACCAGGTTGGAGCTGGGGGGCTTTCAGCACACCTTCCGCGCGTTTTTTTGGCACGAAATTGTCACTGCGCCAAGCTGAATCTGTCGACACCTCCCCCTGGTGCGCTGTCACACCCATCTCGGCGCAGCCGGTCTACCAAATTGCCAAATTTGCTGTGCACGGCTGTGCGCCAGACGAAATTACCACTGCGTGGGGTGTGCCAGGCTGCGCCACCCTGAGTTGCGCCAGGAAATTAGAGCCCTTAGCCTCAAAGTTCAGTCAGGAAATGTTAAACTTACTCTTTTCCAACTCTCACGAAGCCCTCATCACAGAAACAGCCCTCCACACAGACCTCCGGGCACACCTCGGGTGGGGGACCACAGCCAGGCGGACATGCCGAACCACACTCCTCGTAGTGACTGTTTTCAGGGCACGGAGGGGCTAAAGAAACAAAGAAAAGGAAACAAAAGAAAAATATTTTATAATGAGTCTATTTTCAGAGCTGCAGTCACATTTATCAGTCTGATATGAAACATGGTCATGTTGCTTTGGCAGTATATGTCTTGGTGAAATGTTAGACAGCACTCAGAGCAAAAACAGACAAGCTAACAAATGGTGCTACACTGCAGGAATGTTGTTCGTACGTCTTTTTGATAAAATATTTCACAGAAAATGCCATGTCCCTGTTGGACATTGTCTTCATTTCAAGAGCCAATAATCTGTCTTCACTTAGGTTCATATATTCATCAAAATAGTTGCTGGTAGATCAAGGCAAGAACTGTCGCTCCCGCAAGATGCTGCTGCGAAACCATGGCAACATACACTTCCTGTTTCTGCTCAAGAGAGGGAAGTTTATCCCAGAGCTTGCCGCTGTGTTTATACCCTACACCTCAGCTGTGAGTGTGACTTCTGATGGAGTGCACTCCGTCACGGAGGGGGAGGGTGTAGGGGCTGGTTTGAAAAAGGCCCTTAGACAGTACTCTACGATGTGAAGGGGGCATGTAAAACATATTAAAGGACATTTAAAACTGAAAGAGCAGAAAATTAGTTTTTTAAAAGCTTCATGCAAAACAAGTCCTGATTTCTTCTCAGTAATTCTCAAGTCATGGCGACAATAGTCAGATTCTCTCAGTCCCTGGTACACCTGGTCTTGCAGTGCTCTTGTGAGGCTTGGAAACTGACTAGTGGCCAGAAACTGCAGCTGGACTCTTTCATGACTACTTCCCTTCAATGCATTTTTGGATATTGTGTCCAATGCTCAGGAGGGAAGGAATGGGATGGGTCACTTGCAGCATACTGGAGCAGCAGCTGGGCTTCTGCAGGCCCCCGCTTTCCTAACCTGATCCGCTCTTGGCACACTGGGTGCCTGAGACCCAGTAGTTGGACCAGACCACAGGGTGGACCACCTGCATTGTGGAGGGCTCAGCTCGTAGGACACTAGAGAGATGGAGCAGGGGCCTGGAGGATGGGTATAAGAAGGCCAGAACAATACAGGGCCCAGGCTGATGCTGCAAAGTGCTGAACCGGCATATGCTCCAATATCTGACCTCACCCAACCTGAATTCCCCAGTTAAATAGTCCAAGAAAAACAGACTAAATGAGCCCCTTCTATCTTTGATAATCTTACAAATGTATAAAAAGATGATGATGATAATTGTCTCTCCGACTGGTCCGCTGATCACAAATTAGATCGCACCCTGTAATGACAGGTATTTCTGGGCTTCTCCAGTCAGACATCATTCTTCTTAGCAGAGTCTTATCATGTTTTGTGGGGAAAGACTTAACCTTGAACTGTGTTAGCTTTCTCTATACATGCTCCACGTTAGGGTCGTTTTTGACCCGCGCCTTACATCAGCTGTAAATCACACTAAAAACAATTATCTGTCATGCAATTTTTACCTTATCTCTTAGTTACCTTGTCAGGCTTCATTATCCATGAAAATATTGGTTTTAATATCTTTTGGTGTCGGCCTTTGGGCCTTTCTTTGTCTGTATACCCCTTGATTTCAATAAAAAAATGTAAAGCAAACCTCAAGAGAATCATATAAATAAATAAGAAGTTGTATTGTTACTTCTCTACTAAGGAGTGTTAGGACACATATTGTAGAGATATATGGACACACATTTTCCATTCTAATATTATTAACTATAGTAACACTATGGTGTGATGAGTCAATTTCGACTCATATATATTTACTTAAAGAAAAAGGCTAAACAGTATTTTTAGCAAGACAACTTTATGAGCATGAATATTTGTGAACATTTATGAACATTTATCTGTTTATCTTCACAGATGCAACATGATTTCAGTTTTTTTGATTAATTGATTAATTATTGCTTTATAATCTTATTTTTATAACTGGGTCAAAACCGACCCTAACAGCACAGATGACACTATTTCAACAGAGCACTTATAATTTACTGTTTTAATTTTTTCTTTTCTTTTTGTTGTTTAAATAGAGGTTCCTGACTAAGTCAAAAGTCTTGATGCAATATACAAATATTAAGTGGTTCTTTGATGCATTTAAAACCTAAAACAGGTCTATACTGACCCTAACACAGGAGGAAGGTTAAAAAAACAAATTTTACCTTAACTCTGGTTCATATTTGCATTTTTGATGACTGCTGGAGTATGTTCATAATCACTAATGTTCAAAAATTATAGTCTTCACTTCATGAGTACCCCTGATCCACCTCTATTCTCACTCTACATAGAGGTGCTCTATCAAGCTGGGGGGACATGTTTGATGCACTAAGGGGGCATAAAGCAGAACGTGAGCTCTTTACATTCGTCATGTTGACACCGACAATCACAAAGAAAACTCACGTACACCTGGAGGCTGCATCTGTGTTCTAGTAATATTTGGTAAAATGCACTGAATATGACTCACGGCATCCAGACTTGTCTCTCCATGGAAACACAATAACATTCTGTTCTTGGCACTCTGCCGTGTAGAGGCTCAGAGCCTCACACAGCACCTCCTGCCGTCCGTCATTGGCGCAGAGGTCGAACACACAGTCAGACACAAACTCTGCTACAGGGAGTTTGGAGTGACAGAAGCTGAAGGGTCCGGTCTCATCGCTGAGAATCCCACAGAACTCTGGACCAGAATACCTGAGGAAGAACAAGGATCAGAGGTTTATTTTTAAATGATTATGGAAAAACTGCAGACATTCAGCTGCCATTTTGGCTCCAGGGATGATTACGTGCTGCACATGCTCTTACATGCTCTTGTTTTATTGTCTGTCTGTCTGTTTGTTTGTTTGTCTATTTATTTTATAGCAATGTTACGCAAAATCTACTGGATAGATTTTGCTGAAATTTTAATGAGACGTTAGTAATGTGCAAACTTAAAAATGATTAGGTTTTGGTGGTGATCCAGATAACTTCCGTAAGAGAATGATCATTTTTGCTCAATAACTGTCTAACTAATAATGATATCAACATGGTTCTGAGTGCTAGGTGTGGGTTTTCAGGGTCAATGAACCATATTATGATGGGAACTTAATCATGCAACTATTGCTTATAGATGTAACAGCAATATGTGAGCTACCTTGGCGGAGGCTTGGGTGCTTTCTAGTTCTGCAGGAGGAAGTCCTGATGTGGCAGACTTTTGTCTTGCCAACAGAAGTACTCTCTCAATTAGAGGAGACATTAAAAAATTACATATATATATATATATATATATATATACATATATATATATATATATATATATATATATATATATATATATATATATATATATATATATATATATATATATATATAAAAGTAGAATTTGGGCTCTTTAATGCGGCCTCTGCTCTGAAATGATTGATAACACAGGAATACCTATAATTACCTTTTCTGGTCCTCTCTGGAGCACTGAGGACAGTTTTCCTTGCACTCATGGTAGCAGAGCGGATCTCCATCAGGGACGCTCCATGACTTCGCCCACTCTATCACATCGTTGGTGACATTGCTCTTGGAGGTTGTCATATCATCAGCCTTGTCGCCGTTGTAGGTGCCACAGAGCCCACCAACATTACCATAGAAACTGCTGCTGAGGGAAACCATGACAAGGGTGGTCCAATCAAAGGTGATCTCCACACCAAAGTCAGTCATGATGGTTCCTCTGATTCCACTCTGTGTGATGGAGATGCTGCCTTCATCCAGCTCGATGGGGAGAACCGTCTTCTCTCCATTCACCTACAGGAAAACAGCAGACTGTTAATGATTATCCACATGGCTGTGTTTTCATTCTAACATCGCACTTGAAGCAAACGCTGTAATCAAACAGTCTTATTCACAGAACACTGTCAAAGAGACGTCTTCATAGAGTCAACGTGTCTTTAAATGGGTGTATGATAAACACAGCTGTGGACTCATCAGATTATGAGTGGGAGGGCTCAGAAATGTTCCTCCTCATTTATATGAACTGAGTCTACATCATAAAAAATGCTTTTGTTCAACAATCTTTAACACTGGGTGTGATCATAGACACTATTTCTTTTTGAAGGTCCATGATTTCATCCTTAAAAATGTTTAAAATCAGGTTGATGGACATGCTCATCTGTTTCACAGCTGACCAGAGACCATGTAACCCTTGAACCAGAGTATAATAGGACAAAACTGATCTCTAAACAGCACAGAAAAAAACACAAACTTTGAGCAAGCAATGAAAAAAAAAATACTACTACTACTACTACTACTACTACTAAAAATAATAATAATAACAATAATAATAATGATAATAAAATATGTGTTGTGATATATATGGTTGACACAGTGGTGCAGCAGGTAGTGCACATGCCTCAGAGTAAGAAGGTTGCTGGTTCTATCCCCGTGTTGGTCAGGGCGCCCAAAGTCAGCTGGGATAGGCGCCAGCCCCCGTGGCCCCAAAAGGGACAGGGGTATAGATGATGGATGGATGGATGGATGGATTGGTGGATGAGGATATATTTATTTCTTTTTATATGTGAGTCTTAATCTGACTGTTTTGATACTTGATTTTCCTTTCACCATTATCGTGGCCAAAATAAAAAAACACAATAATGATATTAAAAGAAATGGTGGGGTGGTATGACCTATGAATCACTGAGTTTTTTTTTTGTTCTGTTGATTTTTACTTTGCTTTTGCTCTCTGCATTATTGGTATACAATTGTGTTACAAAATTAAGGAGGTTAAAATAAAGTATTTCAAAATGCATTCAAAGCAGCAGCCACTTCTTACCCTATAACATGCTCATGATTTCAAAGACATCATGCAAAAATCTGATGAATATTTTTGTGTCTCTGATTTCAGTTATAGTCTGATGAATCTGTAACTGTCAGTGGTTCATTTATGTCCTGAGTTTTGTTAAGCTGCCGTTACACAAAGTCAATATAATGTACAAGGGGTCAACTACGCCCCCGCCCCTGCACTCTGTTTCCATGATGTTCAGAGTGGAAGCTTAATGTAACGTAACTTGTTACAGCTTGAAACTGCGGCATGAATGGGTTGATATGTGGACATAAGCATCTGCTGTAACACTCAATATAGTCAATATAGCTCTCCATTTCTAAATTAGGGTAAAAAAATGCAAGCCTGATATTCTGGATGGTCCTTTTCCTCTTAGGACACCATGTCCATGATGTCCAAAGAAAGTCTGAAATATGGACTCAGTCTTACAATATTTATGGGGAAAAAGGCAAAAACTGTTCGAATCAGATGTTGATTTGGTGGAGTGTTAAGCAACCAGGCACGACCCATGTACATGCTTCTGTGGCCACGTTGTAGAGTGCCCCCCCACTCCTTCGCTCCCAAAAATAATCAAAAAAAGTATCAAATCAACTAACCAAACTAAACTAAACCAAACAATTGGGATATTCCTGCTATATACTGTAGTTATTTACCGATTTTAGGGGCATCATAAATTTGGCTGAATTCACCCCTGAGTATTACTCTTCCTTGTCCCTCAGTTTAAGAATCTATACATCAATTTTCAGTGCATTAGCACTGAGTCTCCTGCCCTGATTGTTACATCAGCACAAACAGCCATGAGTCATTTAACTTTCATGCATCTTCCCTCTCTCTGAGGACACCACACAGAAATGGACATCGTTGAGTATTTCTTGGCGTTGACTGTTTTAAGACTCACCACTATGTGGTCGCGGTCTCCGCTGATGATGTCAATAGTGTAGCTTAAAATCTGCACAGATACTGAGCGCACAAAGGAGCCGTCAGAGTTCCTTTGAAACTCATTTTTCGTGGTGATGGTTAACTCCGGCAAGGACGAATCAGCACCTAAATGAATCAGGAAAACAGAAGTTCTTGTTAGAACACACTGACATTACATGTCTCTGTGGCCAAAATAGACCGTGGATAAACTTAAACTTTAAAACAAGCGAGCCTGGAGGACTGAGATGGAATAATCCAGGACCGCTTCTAGAGATTGGTAAAGTGACTCAGTCTTTGAGGATCCAGACAGAAAAGTTTGATCAAATTTGGATCTTAGTCAATAAGCCAAAATCCACTTTCCCCCTCTTCAACCGTTCTTTAAAAATATTTTAACGTGTGATGAAAAAGCATCAAATATGACATTAATGGTTCAAAGTTAACACTCGTAGTGGAAGCATTAGATGCTCAGGGAGGTCTGCTTATGCTTCCATCCATATCTTTACGACTTATCCCTTCACAGGATGCTGGTGCCATGAGGGCCAGGTGATGGAGGCAGCAGGCTCTGCAGACATCCCCCCAACAACAGTTTCCGGCTCCTCCTGATGAATTTTAAAGAATCACCCAGTAAATTTTGGGTCTACCATGGGGTCTTCTCCCAGTTGGGCTTTCCTGGAAACCTCCACAGGAAAGTCCTCAACACTCTTAATGTCATGTTTTTACTTTAACCCTGTAAAGCACTTTGAACTGGGATACGTACGAAAAGTGCTCAATAAATAAATTTGTCACGCCTTTCTTTGCCTGTTGGAGGCCAGCACAAACTGGAAACATGCCTAACTTTGAGCTGATGATATTCACAAAGAGGCTGGAAGGCTCTCAGCAGAGGTGCCCCATATTATCATAGTAGCCCCCTGCCCTAAGGTTCCCAGAGGAACTCGATCGTGGGCCATCCTGTGAGCCCACCACCAGGAGGGATGGGCATGGGTCTGGCTGCCATGTTGATCAGGTGGCTGTTGTTGAATTAAGATTAAAATTCAAACATGACGGTAACATCTCACCTGTAGTTTTGACGAGGACGTAGCTGCAGGTTCCTTGGAAGGAGTAAGTTTGGCCGTCAAAAGTGCTGTAGTGAGGGTCGCCGAAAGCCCAACACAACGCCTTAGAGTCAGGAACACACTGTGGCCCATCCTCTGAGACCTCGCAGTGCTCCTTCACACGGCACCTGATGTCTGCGCACGGATCTGAAACAAACACACACATAAAACTCATCTCCACGTACACATGCATCTGTCTGTTGATTTTATGATGATGCCTCCTGGTGTTCATTTCAAAGAAGTGCATTTTTTATTTCGACAAAAAAGGACAATATCAAACTCATAACATCAGAACATTACAGATCCCAATACACACAAAACAAACTTGACACTGGAAATAAAAACAAAACACAGTCATAATGAAAACACCCGCCTCATCGTGAACTTCATCATCAGGCTTTACAACCTAAAATATATAAATATAAAATGAATTTGCTTCCCAGCCTCACTTCAATAAACTTCTTCTACCTTTCTTAATATTTTTTATTGTCCTCCTTTGTTCTCACAATATATCCTTCCAAGGTAAAGTAACATTTAATAAACTTTCTAAAGTGACTGATATTCAAGGAATCTGAATCAACACTTTTAAAAATAAACCTTTTCCCTTACAAAACAATAAGTTTAAAATATAATACTTTGTCTCTCTAATATCACCCAGTATCACAGAGAAACAATCTGACTGAAAACAGAATTTCATTGCACTAAACATCATTTGAACTTCCCTCCAAAAAATGGACACAACTTGGCAATACCACTAGAGATGTACCACAGACTCTGATTCTATCGAGCAAAAACTACATCCGACTCAGAAAATCCCCACATACATAAAATTTTCTTATTAACAAAAAAAGTATATATACATTCTTTTCAACTGCAAAGCATTTGAAAAGGTGTCTATTGTTTTATACATTAACCTAAACACTTGAAAAAAGAAGTGCATTTCTTCACAGATGAATGAACAATTACCTGGAGGCATCAGAGGCTAAATTTGCTCTTTATCGACACACAGTATTGTCCTGAGTGAGGAGAATTTGACATGGGGCAGGGTGTGGTTTATACCTCCACTTTCTGTTAATAAAACTGAATATTCAGGAAAGTGAGGAATGTGCTTTATCCTGAAAAATAAAGGCTAATACAGAAGTGCCACATACTGCAGTTCCTGAGTATATTGTCCACCACTAGAAGTTACACAAGAGTGTGTGTGGAACAGATGATATAAATAAAATGTATTATTATTATTATTATTATTTCTGTTGCCTGAATGAGCATTTTTACAGCCTGGTTCAACAAACAGTCTTAGTTTAAATACCAGTCTGAATGCTCTCACTGTACTGGGGGTGAGTCCTCATTTTCATTTTCCAAAGAATTTCCAGTTTTAGGAAGTTAGGAACATGATTGACAGTGTAACATGGTGCTGCTATAGATCATCTCTCTCAGCCTATCAGAAGGTTGATCCGAAGTCAGCATGAGGCTGTTTTTAGTATGGTTTCAGAAGTGTTTTAAAGGCTCCTTTGCTGATCACACAGATCCATTCAGCTCTTTGTACAGTCTGTTGTTTTATCGCTGCTTCTGATCCGACTGAATGCAGTTCTTATGATCAACAATAGATGGTGCTATTCACAGAAATACTGACTTTAGAAGAGCACGACAAAGTTATGTAACGTCGGAATTTGATTATCAAAGAAAGCTTATGAACATTGTTGAAGTCAATCCGTGGATGAATCCATACTGTACACCATTATATAAATATTTACAGTGTTGAACCAGGCTGTGAAGATGGTTATTCAGGCCGTAAAACTATCTGCACCCAACAAGCAATGACATAACTAACAGATTCTTCAGGTGGACACATGAGAAACAACAGTGACATTTTGCATTAGCTTCATTTTTCTTATCCTTGCACTGCAGCTGGATCTACCTAAGTGTCTTTGCAAAGCTCCAAGCTGTTAGATTGTTCTCAGTCTGCAGAGACTCTGACCAATCAGAGTCTTCAGATGAGCAAGAGGCAGGATCCACAAACATGAGTGCTGTGAGGAGCAGCTACAGGCCTGTTTATGACGGCTGCTCATACAGAGACCAGAATGGATGCCTCAGTGGCCGTTTCATCAGAACTGGACATTTATTCACTAGATGAGGGACAAAGAACAACACTGGAGCTGACCAATCCTCTCATGTCTTTTCCTTCACACCATGACTGAAGAACAACTGTTCAATCACCTTACAGATATGTTTTGTGGGGTCGATCCTCCTTAAACACTCTCTATGGGCTGTTGCCCAAATAGACCAGGGAAATAGGTCCTGGTCCATATTATTCTTCAGCCCCGGGGCTCACCGCCCTCAGGTTCTATCTGTTCCTCTGGCTACAGAGCTGGCCCCAGCCTCACCCCCGTCGGTAAAACAGGACTAGAGCGGCCACTGTTTGGGTGGCTTTTAAGTTATTATCATGTAAGTGAGGCACTGATTTATAGTAACTGTATTTTAGCAGGACACTCTGAGTCAGATTCTCAGCTTGATAATATATAGAAAAGTTTGTTTTATTCATGCAAACTCACCCGATGAAAAACAGCAGCAAACAAATTAAACAAATTAGTCAGTCAGCCAATTAGGACAAAGCAGACAAGTAGAAAGAAAAAGAAGCCCACAATGATCGATAGCTAGCTAGATAGATAGGTAGGTAGATAGACGGACGGATGGACAGATAGATAGATAGATAGATAGATAGATAGATAGATAGATAGATAGATAGATAGATAGATAATCAATCCTAAAGTCGCTGTCTCTGTCCTGACCTGGGTTGACGCAGGCCATGACTCCGTCTACGTTGCGACACTCCTCCTCCTCCTGGCAGCTCGTCTCTTTGCAGCTGAACACCCCGGACTCACAGGAACAGATATCTGAGCAGCCATCTAAGAGAACGGTCGACCCAGACTACAACAAAACAAACAAGATCAACAATAAATGACACTCACTTGTGTTTTTTTAATTCCTAAAAGATGATTAGCCATGGGTGACCTGTAGGGCCCAGAGTTTGCTACAGTTCATTGTTGAAGTCTGCAGCCATGAGGCTTTGCCCGGGCAAAAAATCATATGAAAAAAAATCCTGTGTTTTTATTTTGAAGGGGAATTTCTATGCTGTGGAGTGCAGTCTATTCACACTCCTTAACAGCAGGTGGCAACAATACTATAATGCTTATCGACACCCGTTTTCATAGTACAGTGTTTGTTTTATATTCACTGAGTGGGGACTCAGCTACAGCTTCATTTTTGTAGATCCTGATCAATGGTCATTTAGTGCTGCTGATTGAATATTATTAACACAGAGCTGTTCAGTATGTGTCCACTGATGCAGAGGGATCACAGCTACAGTTACATTTGTATTCTTAAACCTTGTGTCCCAGGATGCAGTTTTAGGTTGTTATTAAAATGCTGCTAATTGAGTGTAAAAGTGAATATTTCCCTCTCTATCATCGCCACCTAGTGGTCATTTTGGTTTATTATTAAATTATATTATCTCTGCACGACTGTTTCATTACATAAATTTGAGAAGTTGAACATTTTCCTAATATAGGTCACAGTTTGTCATTAAGGGGTGATGGTGGGTCCCAAAGCCAGACCAGTTGAGATCCACTGCCTTGCTGGTCGAAGTCCTTCATTAGGCACTAGCTCCATCAACATAATGTTACTGACACAGTATTGCTATTGAGAGTAAATAGAAGAAATGTGATGATACCTTTAACCCGGTGATCATGCATCTCAGTTTTTTTGTCATGTTTGGTTTGTGTCTGGAAAACCTGGCTGTTGAAGTGCTTTTTCTGCTCCATTCAGAGGAGTTTAAGGCAGACTTAACAAAAGCAGTGAGAAATCAGGGAGAAGAAAAAGCTTTCATCCTTGGATATTTCCATATTCATTTTCTTGCGAGGTAAAATAAAACATTTCCACAAACATCCTTGATTAAGTTTTAAATACAATCTAGAAAAACTGATTTGTGGAAATGTGGCCTCCAAACAAGTCTAAAAATTGAACTGCACCCTTTTTTTATCTTACAAAACTTAATACCTCCCTAAGTATCTGTCTAATTGTCATTTTTCTGAGCTGTGTTTGAATGCATCATATCATCACATTTCTTTTCCACATTGTCCAAGCGCCCTTTGTTTCATTCATGCCGTACAGCAGTGTAAGTCAAAAAGAGAAGGGAGCCCAGATTCAATCTTATGTCTCATGACAGCGCAAAAAAAGAAATCATAAAACTGACATCAGGTTCAGAGAGCATGATCATTTCACTCTCATACAGCACACTGGTCATTCATATTTGGTCCGAGTGACTGCACAACGATTGATTTTTCATAAAACATGTCAGAATTGCTTTTGTCCAAGTTTTGAGTTTGTGTGATTGGATGATATTCTTTGACATTTGCCAGAACATTGACAAATTTAAGAACTAAAAACAAAACAGAGAAACAACAATAATAACCAAAAAGGCATTTACCTAGGACTAACTTTATTTTTCATTGGCCATGTCCTTTGCCCTCTAAACACACTCTGCTCCTCTGCTCAAGTCACAGAACACATTCACTCGCTCTTCTGTACCCCACTGGGCATCCACAGGCCGAATAAAACAACAATTCTGAGGAGGGGTCCTGAAGGCTTTATCCTCCAAATAGCCCAAAAGGTAGAAATCCCATAGCGTGAGAAGAACTTGGACCATCCTGCACAAGCTCAAAATTTGGACCAAAGCCCCTCTGACATGTTTTACAAACTTGATTGCTGAGCAGTCATCTGTGACTGTATGAATGACTAATGTTAAATCAGAGTAAAATGGCTACAGTATCAGTCAGTTGAATCACTTTTATGTTTTTATTTTGGATTTTGAGAGACTTGAGATTGAATCTGGATTTCCTTTTATCGACTCACACTGCTCAAAACGCCCCCTGGTTCTTACTTTGTAATAAAGTCCATCCCGCACACAGCCGCACTTCTCCACAGGCACACATTCAGCTCCGTCAAACATGAGGTCGTCGTCGCACTCGCAGCCTTCCTGACACACCGGGGAGAAGGCAACCTCCAGAGAGTAGCAGCTGGTGGTCCAGGTGGAGGTGCACAGCTCGTAGTGACTTCCTTTTGGACACTTCATCGCTGCAGGGACAAAAGAGACTCAGACCTGAAGAGGAGGTAGCTTTCAGTGACACTCTGGGTGGGGGATTGGCTTAAATGAGACCTCCTGTGGACAGACTTTGTTCTGCTAACACAGATGCATCACTGTTGGTTCATGAGTTATTCCAAAGAAGTCTGTTAAAGTATGATGTGCCGTATGTTAACACAAAAATCTACTGGAAACATTTAGTCTGAACAAAAACATTAAGTTCTAATTTTAATGTTTTTGGTATCTTAAGGATGATGACTTCATAAGGCTGAAGCTATATAAAATTCTGTGCTTGCAAAATGCATTTTGATTTGTTATCTTTTTTTCTGGCTGTATTAGTTAAACTTTAGTTAAAGGGATACACCAACATTTTCTTTGTTTTTTAATGTCTCTCCTCTCTCCCGAGTCCATGACAAGCAGATAGACACCATTTTTTGACTGTGCATCCAGTAACAAGAAAGAGATGGTTTAAGCTCGCCCACTGCTAGTTAGCTTAGCTCAAACACTGGGAGTGAGCAGGTATAGCTAGCCTGCCTCTACCTACAGTCATAAATGCAAAGTGCCTGCAAATTTAAGAATTGCTTGCAAATGAATGACTCACTCACAACTGCAAATTGGTTCTCATCTTTCACTTAAAAGAACTGTTCAAAAGACTCAACTCATTTGTGAACGTCACATCTTTAGCTCAAACCAACAAGGAAGCAGATTAACAAAGCGAAGCCTCTGTTTATGAATGGAAGACGATAATACGAAGATAGTAGAAGACAACATAAAGAAAACCAAGTCACAACAAGCACACAGGACCGTTTAGAGTTGCTGAAGAGTTTATCCAATGACTGTAGGCAGAGGCAGGCTAACACTACCCAATGACTCCCAGAGTTTGAGCTAAGCTAACTAGCTTAAGCCATCTCTTCCTTGTTACTGCACAGTCAAATGAATGGTGTCTATCTGCTTGTCATGAACTCAGGAGTGAGGCAAGACACAAAACTTTTTTTTTTTTTGGTGACTTCCTTTAATGAACGATCAGAATCAGAGACTCAGAGGTTTGGGCTTCTGGTTTGTGCATCTGCACGAGCAGCCTCTTAAATCAAGCCCCAAGGTTTCAGCTGGCTGCCATTCTGTAAAGGCGAATTTGCAAAAACGCTGAATCTGCCAGATTTTATGTCAGTGTTCAGGCAGCTCAGTCTTGCAAAGCTTCAAGCTCAAACATTTGTCTCTGTCAGAGTTTAGTAGATATCAAGGTGTGTTTTAGCTCTGCTGAGAACAAGAAGTAACTACAGGATTAGTGGTGCTGATAGTTTGTATGTTGCAGCAGCAAACTGTGATTTTTCAGTAGATTAAAATCTATTCTTCATGTTGAAAAAGTATAAAGAGATAAAATTAGACTCACGACAGAAAGTTTCGTTCCTCCACTCCTTGATTTTGGCTCCATCGAGCTGACAGGCAGTGACGTACGTCTGAATGTGTCGACAGAGGACTTTGTCTCCTCCCTCAGTCATCGACGTGTCCCTGAAATAAATAAACACACAATTAAACATCATTTAATTTCACTTTTATATCCCAGACATGACCTGGTCACACAGGTTTAAAAACACAACCACCTGCTCAAACAAATGGTCAGAGGTCCACTGCTGAGCTGTCACTGCACGTGCTTGTGCATGAGCAAAGCCCACCTCCTCCATGGAGGCCAGGAGGTGAACCGGGCTGGAGCACGGAACAGGACGGAGCACTTGCACTACGCTAACAATTCCAACTTTAAGGGGAGTTGTGCTTTGGCACAGTGCTGGGTAGTGTGAGTGCGCCCTAAATGACCTTTGTTCTCCATTCTGACACTCGGTTAAAGTTTCAGCAGCTCATTTTGACAACAGTATGTGCCTGAATGCATTGAGTTACTGCCATGTGATAGGCTCATCAGCTCTTTAAGTCAAGAGACAGTTAAACAGATGTACCTAATTAAGTGGCCGGTGAGTCTTCACTGCAGGGGAAAACCAGCCCCATCCCATTATCATTACAGTTCCTGATATTAACTTCAGAGAGATCAACACAATTAAACACATGGTAGTTCCTGCAGACAGCACACATATGTTAGTGTGACCTTGACAAACTGCTGGAGCACGGTGGAGCACCAGCTTCCACTCCAGATGGCGCCCATAAGGCTTGTTTTTGGTGCTGCAGGGAGCTGGCAGTCTGATGTGGGATGTTTCCTCACCTCACACAGGCGTCATAGTATGCCTCTGGATTTATTGTTGCGTGGCATCCCTCAAACGGACCTTGTGGCGCCTTGATGATGTCACAGGCCTTCTCGGCATCTGGTTTCTTCTGATCGTCAGGGCCGGGACATGTGGTGGCTCCACAGCTCGTGTCACATTTGACGTCATCATCATCATCCTCCACCACCCAGGTGGCTGCTGCTTTCTGTGGATCACCTTTGGCCTCCCCCAGGTCGTCTGATGCGTCGTCGTTGTAGTTTCCACAGAGACCGCTCGGTGCACCCTGATAGGTGGATGGCAGTTGTACGACCACGCCTGACACCGTGTCATAGGTCACCCTCAGTCCAAAGTCAGTTTCTACGATGATGTTGAAGCCATTTTGGTAAAGTCTTATTGCTTCCTCCTCCAGCAGTGCAGGAAGGGAGACCCTGATCCCCTCGATCTGAGAGAAAAAGACAAAATCATCTTTATTAGAATTTGAGGGTGCATCCATTTTTGTTTTAACTTCAGGTCTTTGCACATGAAGATAGACAACACAAAAAATAACAAATATTTCAGAGTATTTGAGAGTATTATTTCTCTTTAAATGAGGGGCAACATGATTTTACAATTAAATAATTTCTATTCCATAAAAATGGGCTGTCTGAATGGACTTCACATTAAGTGGCTGTGACCTGGTGCTGATTTATGCAAACAGAGAATAATGTGTCCACCTGATTCTGTAGGAGGAGAGGAGAACTTCATGAGCCAAATTCAGGAGCTGAAGCTGGACCACAGCTGCTTCTGTGAGGACAACATTGTCCAAACCAAAAAGATCCGCTGCTTCCCCAACAACAAACATGGATCAATAAGGACATTAAAGGCCTCGTTAGCAGTAAGAAGAGGGCCTTCATGGCTAAAGAACAGGATGGGCTCAGGGCTGTCAAGAAGGAGCTGAAGAAGAAGGTGAAGGAGGCCAAGAACAGCTACAGGGAGAAGATTGAGGCCAAGATGGGGCAGGAAAACTCCAGAGAGCTGTGGTGTGGGATGAAACGGATGACGGGCTTCAACAGGCCTGCACCCAGAGCTGAGGGAGACCCAGAGTTTGCTTCTGAGCTGAACCTATTCTTCAATAGGTTCGACACAACCCCCACCTCTGTGAGCTCAGAGAGTGGACCTGGGTCTTCACACCCCACCCCAGCCCCACACTCGCATCTCTGCTGGAGACTCTGCACCCTCCCCCATCATGGACATCATGGACACATTTCCATCCCCCTCCCTTAGCTGGCAAGTGGCTCCAACAGACAGTCCCTCACTCCCCTCCACCCACTCCCCTCGGACACTGACCTCACCCAGCACCCCTCCCTCTCTCCCTGCCTCACACTCACGTCCAGCCAGGTACAGAGGGAGCTCTCCAAACTCCGCACCGACAAAGCCAGTGGGCCAGACAACATCAGCCCCAGGGTCCTCAGCTTGCTGGAGTCTTTCAGCACTTCTTTAACCTCTCCCTGAGGTTGATGAAGGTGTCCAACCTGTGGAAGACCTCCTGCATCGTCCTGGTACCAAAAAAAAGGACGTCCCAGTGCTCTTAATGACTACAGACCTGTGGCACTAACGTCATATGTCATGAAGACCTTTGAGAGGCTGGTTCTTCAGCACCTGAGGACTCTGCTCTCTGCTTTCCAGGATCCTCTGCAGTTTTCATACCAGCAGCACATTGGCATGGAGGATGCCATCATCTTCCTCACCCACAGGGCCCTGTCACACCTGGAGAAGCCAGGGGGCACTGTGAGAGTCATGTTCTTTGACTTCTCCAGCTCCTTCAACACCATCAGGCCCTGCCTCCTGGGGGAAAAGCTGCTGGACATGCAACTGCACCCCGACACCACAGCCTGGATACTGGACTACCTCACAGGCCGGCCACAGTACGTCAGGGTGGACTGCTTCACCTCTGAGGTGGTAACAAGCAACACCGGAGTACCCCAAGATACTGTTCTGACGCCCTTCCTCTTCACCCTCTTTACTTTAGACTTCCGGTTCAACTCTGGTTCCTGTCACCTCCAGAAGTTTTCCGATGACTCCTCCATTGTTGGATGTATCACAGATGACGACGAGGGGGAGTACAGAGAGCTGAATGAGAGCTTTGTCACATGGTGTGACAGCAACAACCTGAAGCTCAACATCAGCAAGACCAAGGAGGTGGTGGTGGACTACTGGAGGAGCATCCAGGGGGAGGAAGTGGAGAGTGTGGACTCGTGCCGGTACCTTGGGGTCTCCACATTCACGATAAACTGGACTGGTCACATAACACCGATGCCCTCTCAGGAAAGGACAGAGCAGGCTGTTCTTCCTGAGGAGACTCAGGTCGCTTGGGGTCTGCAGCAGGCTCCTGAAGACCTTCTACCAGTCTGTGGTGGCCAGCACACTCTTCTTTGCTGTAGTGTGCTGGTGGGGCGGAATCAAGACTGGTGAGGTCAACAGGCTCAACAAACTGGTGTAGAAGGCCACCTCTGTGGTGGGCCTTCAGCTGGACAATCTGGAGACCGTGGCTGAGAGGAGGATCATAGACAAAATCAGGGTGATCCTAGGCAGTTCCTCCCACCCTCTTCACAACGAGCTGTGGGACATGGGCAGCTCGTTCAGCCAAGCATCATCCCCCCCCCTCCAGAAGCAGGACTGAACGCTTCAGGCACTCCTTTGTGCCCACCGCCATCATTATTATTATTTATTATTTATTGTTTATTTGACATGGACACACAGTAACATTGATGCTAATTTTCAACACCAGTCCATGGGAGGCTTTTTAAGATTAAAATTGTACAAGGAGAAATTTATGAAGAATAACAGAGATACCCATGACACAGTTCATTAGAAAATATATCTGAATTAAAACATCCAGAACAGATGAAGATAAAAGTTCAATAAAAAGGTGAATGAAAAAGTTCCTTCAGGTAAACATGTATACAAGCAAATGTTTTATATGTGGGAACAATATTGTTGCTCTTTCAGCCATGATTTAATATCTTTGTTGAAGCCTTTGAAGTTAGTTTGCATTTTCAGCTCAGTAGGTAGACTATTCCAGAGTTTAGCTCCTGTGACAGAGAAGGCTGATTGTCCAAAGGACGTTTTACGCATCGGAATTCAACAATTACCATTAACAGAGGCCCGTGTGTTCGCTCGACTAGAGTTCTGATTCCTGCTAGCAAATTCACCAAGCATAGATGGAACAAGACTATGTAAGCATTTGTAAAACATTTTAAGATTACAGTAGCTAATGAAATTTTCAAAACTAAGCATGTTATGTTTCTCTAAAACGAGACAGTGATGCCATCGGACAGGTTTTTTGTCCATTATTTTTATTGTCTGGTTGTATATGGACATGATTGGTTTTAAAGTTGTTTGCGAGGCTTGGGACCAGGAAGTGAGGCAGTAGGACAGATGTGAAAATATCATAGCGTGTATATAGAGTTTGGCTGTGTTTAATGAGAGATACCTTCTGATGATCCTGAAACAGTTTAAGTTAGATTTAACTTTTCTGCAAACATAGTTCACTTGTTTTTCAAATCACAGATGTGAGTCTAGGATGATTCCTAAGTACTTTACATCATTAACCACATTAATTGGCTTATCATTGATCTGAATCAAGAATGATTCTCCATCGTGTTGTTTATGCGTAGAGAAATATATTGAAACCGTGTTTTTAATGTTCAGTGTTAAGTGAGAAGACTCAAGCCAATGTGCTACAGAGTGCAACAACTCATTCAACTGCTCAGCGGCTTTCATTGCTGATCTAGCTGGTGTGTATAGGACCGTATCATCAGCATACATTTGGCAACTGACAGCAGGACAAATCTTAGGTAGGTCATTGATATACATGCTAAAGAGTAGCAGACCAAGAACTGACTTGCTGTCAGAAGTCAGACTTCTCAACAGCAGCGGAGGCCACAGTATGTCACTGCACTGACCCCCCCCCCCCCCCCAAAACAATTCAATTCCTTCTGGACAGTACTTAATCAATACTACACTGTACAGCACTTTAAAATTTATAACAATCCTCCAATGCGCTAAACCGGTTCCTATCCATATTGTTAACTTAACTATAATGCACCTCATTGACTCATATCTCTCTCAGTCTACCACTCACAATTCTCCCAGGTAAAAATAATTGCACTGTTACTCGACTGTAAATAACTCCTGTTATCCATCGCACTGTCACTTTAATTTCACTTTCACTTATAGTGCTAACATCTTCATACATGTATATACCGGAATCCATCTTTGTCTTGTTATGTCTGATGCGTCCCTGTCCCTACAGTGGCCTTGACATGTTGTGAATTGAAATGGTCCCTGTCCCGGGATTGAGTTCAAGGCACACCATGTTGCACTGATGGGTCAAAACAGCCACGTTATCTTGACAGTATTTCTCTTTTTTTTTGCTGCTATGATTAGTATTATTTAGTACTTGAACTTCACCTTGACGCTTACTTTGACACAACTGTGAATACCTCATACTTTGTTTGCTGCTACTGAACAGTTTATTGATTGATCTTATTATTTGTTACTCTTTGGTCTGTCTTAAATTATGTGTAATTCTTTTGAACCCAATGCATGCTACCTCCCTTGTACTTTCACTGTACTGCTGCAATACCTGAATTTCCCCTCTGGGGATCAATAACAGATTATCTTATCTTGTCTTGTCTTGTCTTGTCTTGTCTTATCTTATCTTATCTTATCTTATCTTACCTTATCTTCAGGACCAACTCCTCTCAAGAGAAGAGGCTCGAGTATACACTACAGCAGTGATCACCAAGTGAGGCCTGGGGGCCACATCAGACCCCCTAAAGTTTTCCACCCAGTCCTCTAAGTTTTATGATACAGAGGAGGATTAGAGACTCTGCTAATACATTTATTTAAAGACTGAGCTTTGTTTTATGACTGAGAAAAAAGTCAGAAATCTGAGTTAAAAAAAAAAAAAAATCCTTGACAGAAAAGTCTCAGATTTCTGGTTTTCCCCCTGACTTAAAAACTAGCTCAACCTCTGAAAGTGTTTTTCCTGTGGTAAATGATGCTTCTTGAATGAGCAGACCGCAGCATGTTAAGCTCCACCCTTTGGTGTCGGCTCGATACGTTGGAATCCCAACAGAAGGGTGCCAAAAAGGTGGCAGGGCACGGCTGAGTTATCTGTGTATCCTTCCCTATATTTGACAGTTGAAACACCTGGAGTTGTGTACCCTACTAAGCCAAACTGCGTGTGTGATGCTAACATGTCAATGTGGACCAAAAAATAGCTGTTGAATCAATGACACCAAAAATTAAAGCAACTTTGAAGGCAAATGAATGTCCAACCTCATACACAAAAGGTGTACCTAATAAAGTGTCCACTGTACAGCTGTGTTAGGATCAGGTCAGGATCTTTACTTCCTGTTTTAATCATATTTAATAGTAATTACAAAGACCTTTTAGCTTTGTGCCCGGGCTGACTACGACCGTTCAATCTCCTCCCGATAAAGTCAATAATTCTTACCTTAACCTCTGAAATGACCCCCGTCTCCATGGCGATTTCTTGGTTGTCAACCTTGACAATGACATTACGAGTGACATGTCCGTCTTTGTCTGTTTTCTGCTGCACCTGCACAGAGAAGGCCTTTATCTCCCCCTCTGCCTTCTGCACCTTGGACAGCGTGAACAGACAGTTTCCCCACAGAGGATAGTCCTGCAGGGCCAGAATGAAACATCAGAGGATTAATGTCAAAACCTCCTCTGTGATGGTCCTCAGAGGCCTCACACCTTGATGCACATTCCTACAGGTCAACTGAGTATGCTAGCATGAATTATGATCACTCATCTCTATGCTATCAGCTCCAATAAAGCCACCTCTGCTCCATTTATGAATTGACATGTCAACATTTGTTTGATTCTACATCTCTTCGAAATATCCTAATATCTTCATAAAATACATTTCTTCTCCTTCGTTTGATTCACTTGTTAAGACTGTGTAAAGACATGCTTCACACTGTCAACGAGGGAAAAACAATGTTTATTAAAGTAATTTGTCCACAGGCATCAAGTCTGTTATCCTGGTTAAAACATCAAGCCCTAATATTTACACCAAAATGATCTGCCTTCATGACACAAAAGCAGACATGTCATAAAATATTCACTCTTCTAAAGTTTCTGCCAAAGATGGCCTAAAGTGTCACAACCTTGTCGGTTTAGTTGGGTTTCAAACATGTCATGGCAGACAGACAGCCTCAGCAGTATTAGCATTAGCATTAGCATTAATTTAGATACATTTATAACAATAAAGTAAAATCAAACTAGGTAATGTAACACTTTTTGAGTCATTACATCGATATAACGCTTTTCTCGCGTGTGTATCTAGTGGTAAAAATGATGAAAACAAATAAATCACCTGTTCCTTGAGTCAATTAATTAGCATTAATTTAGCTAAGCTAGCCTTTAGCTAAGCTATTGTTTACTTTCATTATCCTAACCAGAAACAGAAATCAGCTAAATTATTACCTGTATCTGCATAAATAACAGGATCTATCATTTAAATCAATATGTTTTTAATATTGTTTTGGTATTTTAGAAATAGTGGCTCTTATTCAAACTTATGACCAGCAGGTGGCAGTAATGAGCTTCATAAGCATTCGTAACCTGCGGGTGGAGCACACTGTAAAACAAAAGCTCTTTGAGAGTCATGCTACAAACTACTACCAAATACAGTAAGCAGTATTTACTGAATATACAGAAAAACACATGAGTAAATCCCATGTTGGGGAATGCCGGGGAACACTGAATGTCTTCCACCTGTTGTCCATTTTTATATTGATATAAACACATTTGACAAAAACTGTAGTTTGCCAGGTCTGTGAAATGAGGTAAAAATAGTCGAAATAGATCAAATTCTCTTTTCTGAGTCACAAAGTTGGTCAGAAGAATCTGGATCAGTCTGAGGCCTCAGCGTCACAGGGTTGATCATGTAAATTGTTTTTCTATCTGCTGTTTACACCGACATCTTAACATGGGTGAACACAGATTATTAGCTCTGGCTTTGTTCTTCACTTTATAATTCAACCAAATCAATAAACCTGAAAATATGAAACCTTTAAAGAGCTATTTTAGGTATTCTTCATTATTAATAATCCCTATGACTTCTTCTGTGAGGTACATCCTGCTGTTATAAAGGCTCCAGATAAACTTATTCTTTTACATAATTTGTTCTTTAAGTTTGGGGAGAGCGCAAACTTCTCATTCATGCCCCGAGCCAAAAAAAGTTTATACACCCATGAAATAAACCGTACCATACCTGTCCATCGAAGGGGCGGATGTTTCTGACCCCGCTGACCGAGCATGAGCCAACACCCTTGGGCTGGCAGGAGAAGGAGCCATCCTTCAGGACACACTCCTCCTGTGGTGAACACTTGAAGCTGGAATCACACTCGACCCGTCCTCCGTCTGAACACACACACCGAGTGTCGCACGACTGACCGGGGAAGAACACCTGAGGACAGAGGACGGGGAGTCAGAGAGGACGGACAGGTGACACAGTGTGATGAAAAAATATATACTGTTAACCTCAACCCTTAAACTCTCTGAGCTATCATTCTGGGGCCTTTAAAATTCTTTTTTGTGACACTATCACACTTATTTTTCACACAGGTGTGTATTTTACTCAGTTTCCCGAATTTTAATGATATATGTTTTTCTTATAATTCATACATTTTCTACATCACTTAAAAAGCTGAAATAAAATAATCAGTTTCATGGACAGGGCTGGAATAAGTTAAATGAATAAAATCACTTTTAAAGGAAATTTCTGATCAGTTTAGACATCCTGCCGGTCCAGTTCTTGGTTGCAGGGTCTTGAGTCACATGTTTATGGTGGTGTAGTAAATAAAGCCTGAAGCCGTGTCCTTACTGAACAGGTGTCACCCTCTTCACCCTCCTTTGTTTAATCACTTTGTTCAAAAACTAAATCAAATCATTATCACATCTATCTTTGACAGCAGCATGGCTTTACTAAAGTCTTTCACACTCTGGGTGCTGGTTCAGAGTAGTGGTGGGCAACCAGGCACAGCCCATGTATGCTTCTGCTGGCCCGGGTTCGAGTCTCCCTACTCTCCTTCGCCCCTCTTCACAAGCCTATCCACTGTCTCTCTCTCTCCTATCAATAAAGGCACAAAATGCCCAAAAAATAATCTTAAAAAAAAGAAAAAGTCTTTCACGCCTGCCTCAAACGTCAGCACACCTCATGTGCTCAGGTGAGTTACCTGTCCGTCCTCGTAGTACTGCCCCTCATACTGACAGCCGCACTCGGCCGTGCTCACACAGCGGCCGTTGCTCAGGATGAAATCGTCGTCGCACACACAGGCCTCTGTGCAGGGGGCCTTCTCGTCACAGCCATCAGGGGGGCCCAGGTTGCTGCAGGTGGGCTGACATGGGGGTGCACACACCTCATAGTGACTGTTGGGACCACAGGACATGGCTGCAGACACAGAGTTTAGATAGTGAACTGATGAATGCAGAACCATCAGTGACTGAATGTGGACAGGAAGACTTGAGACGATCTGTACGAGTATGAGAATCAAAATGAATGAGCGGATAGAAGGGTGGATGGATTCACTGATCCATGGTTGGATGGTTGATGGATGGATGGATAAAGGTGAACCAACTGGACTCTGTGTGTGACTGGGACTTACGGCAGAGCTTCTGTGTCCTCCAGCTCTCCACTTGAGCTCCACCCTGCTGACAGGCGGTAGTGAAGGCTGATAGGCTGTCACACAGGGCGGAGGCGTGGCCATTGTACGCACACAAGTCGAAAACACAGTCGTTGAGGAAGGGTGTGGGGTCGAATTTCTCGTGACACTGACTGTGGAGAGACAGAGTCACAGTGAGGTGAAACACTATGAATGCTGAACAGTCTGAGGGCCTTAAGACTGTTATCCTGAGGCCCTAAACCTGCACAGCGGGTGGAGGGTGCCCATCTGTGATCTGCCAAAGCCAGGCACAGAGCTCAGAGAGGATGGATTATAGTGCCTTCATTATACACAGGCAGTACCGCAGGAAGTAGGGGTGCTGGGAGTGCTGCAGCACCCCCTGCTGGTGGCAGTGCAGCACCCAAAAAATGTTTTACCCAAAAATAAATACATGAAATAAAATGGAAAAGATGCTAAAATAAAAAAAAAAAAAAAACTAAAAATAAACTGGAGACATTCATCACTATAAATGGCTTAACATGTGAGGAGGCCACTCTCCACAGCGATGGCACAAAAAATAATTTTTTTAATTTTTTGGAAAGACTCAGAACAAAAGCAACAGCCTAGAGCTAGAGGAGGCAGTCTCACAGCCCAGTCAACCCACCCCGAAAATGATCAAGACAGCAGCAGCACCCACAGATTTTGACCACCGGGATCGGGACATCAACCTTGCGCCTGCACCTCAAGCTAACGTCTCAGGTCAAAATGCTAGTATTTCAGAGGCACAGCATCAACCAACTAGCTTCAAATTTCTGGGAAGGTCATTTGGTAAAGAAAAGTTTTGTCGGTCATTCAATGTGAGCTGGTTTAGCAAATGGAGATGGCTCCTTTACTTTGATCACGGCGATAGTGTTGTTTGTTTCAGCTGTGTCCAAGCAGTGGAGAAAGGTCTAATAAATGAGAAATTTGGGAAATAAGGGGTTGGCTTTTCGGGGTGACAGCAGCCGTGATGGCATTTTGTCTGAACTTATGCTGGAACGTACCTGCAACCTCCCAAAAGAGAGAGAATGGATTCTTAGGAGAGATAACTGGCTCTTGGACACAATTCAGAATTAAGTCATTCAGCAGTATGCCTGCGCCATTCAGAGTGTGATTGTGTCTCGTGCAGCAAATTGTCCCTGTTATGGACTCAGAGCTGATGGTACCACAGACGCTAGTACAATGGAGCAATTTTCATTAACGCTGCAACATGTGGACGAGAACATGGAGACTCATTCTGATTTCCTTAGATTTTACAATGCTCCTGACAGCAGCGGAGAGACACTGTTCAAGTGCATCAGGGATGTATTTCTCAGGCTTGACATCCCAATTGAATGTCTCCAGGGATACTGTTTCGATGGAGCAAGTAATATGTCAGGACGGTTTACGGGTGTTCAAGCACGGCTGACTCAACGTCCTGAGTCTCTGTTCGTGCACTGTGCCAACCACTCACTTGACTTAGTTCTTCAAGAGACCGCCGAGAAGTGAGTATGATTGCTGACTCCATGAACTTTCTTAAGGGCATAGTTGTGGTAATCCGTGAGTCATCCAAATGCAAGGAGCTCTACGAGTCAATGTTTGGCTGTGATGCAGTCGGCAACATACTGGCTGTATGTCCGACAAAATGGTGCATACAAACAATAGCCATCAAGCATGTGTGCAGTGCCTACAGACAGATCATTGAAACTTTGGAGCAGCTTAAGGATGACAAAAGTGTGAGAAGAGAGACCAGAGCCATGATCGGAGGTCTGTATAAGAAGGCACTGAAAGCTAAAACCTACTTTGGCCTCCTGTGCTGTGAAGCACTTTTCGAGCCTAGTGAGTCTGAAGTTCACATCACACCAAAGCCGGTGCACTGGGTGTACTTGAGTGCACTGAATTGCTGAGAAAGCGCATGGAAGCGCTTTGAGATGATGCAGTGGTGGAGAACATACTGCACAAGGTATCCACAGCTGGACTAAAAATGCCAGACGGGCACAGGATGACAAAAACCCCGGTCCGCTATCTGCACTCTACTGAGCCAGAGGCAGCAGAACAACACTCATGGCGGAGTGAGTTTTATGAAGCAGTGGACTTGATTACAGAAGAACTAAAGAGGAGATTCGACCAAGATGTTATGAAAACAGCAGCTCTTGGGGAGAAGGCGGTTATCATGGCAGCCAAAAAGGAACAAGCAGTGAATGTGGATTCCCTGCACCTTCCCCTGCACTTTGACAGGGACCGACTGGAGATGCAGGTAAAATTGATCAGAGACCTCCTTGGGGACTCTCCAGGCAACACCGTACAAGACATAGCTGTAAATATGTCTAAACTCCATCCACAAACGAGGGCTCTTTTCAAAGAAGCTGAAAACCTCACCAAACTATCCCCATGTCTCCCCACCTCAGCTGCATCATCGGACAGAACATTTTCCACTCTGCACCGCCTGAAAACATGGTTACGCACAACAATGACACAAGAACGACTGAGGCACCTCGCTCTCATGCATGTTCATGGAGATGTTTTGGACAGTCTGGACAGTGGCAGCCTAATGAGGAGCTTCATCAGCGCCAACCCGGAGAGGAAGGCCATATTTGGAGTTGTGTGACGTCCGCAAGACACTTTCCTTTTCTAATGCTGATGCCGCGCAGCACGCGGAGCTTTTACGCACATAGTTTAGCACCACCGTTATGTGGACAGCAGCTGTGACAAATTGTTTACCGTGACAAGGTGATCAGCACCATGGACAGTTACACGGACATGTTGTTTGTTCTGGTTCCATGATGTCCCTTTAAGTTAAGATTTTTGCATTCTTAATTACTGTGCGAGTATTTTTTTTAATCTCTGTTATCAATGCAACGAGTAGCTAGTGCAGCGCAGAGCTTTTTTAAAAAAAAATTTCTCAGCCTCCCCGCTGAGAATATGTTCCTGTGGCTCCGTGCAGAGGTGTGTTTTGGGTGGAGCATGAACCAAATCAGAGGGTAAGCCTTCAAAACCATAAAAGAGGCAAACACCAGCTCAGTGTTAATTTTGACAGCACTTTTTGATTAAGTTTTAGTCTTTTGCCAAAAATATCTTTTAGTTTTAGTCATAATTTAGTCACCTAAATTGTTTTATTTTAGTCTAGTTTTAGTTGATGAAATTCCACAACATTTAAGTCGACAAAATCTACTGTAAATTCAGTCGACTAAAATATGAAGTGTAAAGTGTAAGGCATTTTTTATGTTTCCTTGAATTTTTGAACTAGTATGTTACACTTGGATCCCACCACCATGAAGCTAAGGCAGCTGTGATTGGATGTCCCATTTAACTCATCCAACCTTTACACACGACCAAAGTAGCTGTGATTGGATATATTCCTAACCTGTCTCTACTTTCCACATGACCAAGTTAGGTCTGATTGGATTTAGTCTGTCAGACATTTTAGTCCAGTTTTTATCTGTTGACAAAAATGTGAGTTAATTTAGTTTCAGTTTTTGTAAATGTACACTTATTTTTTTTAGTTATAGTCTAGTTTTCATCAGGGGAAAAAAGGTTGTTGATGAAAACTATGACGAACATAATCAGTCGACAAAATTAACCCTGCACCAGCTGTGTGGCTACTCAGTTATTATGGCACAAATCAAAATCATGATCATTTAAATACCATGATCAAGATTATAAAGAATTATTTACTAACTAACTATACAAAAAACATCAGTCATTATACTTTATACTAAAGTCACAAAACTACCTAATGAGTGTGAGTTTGCTCCGTGCAAGGAAACTTGAGTGCCTGGAGAAAACCCATGCAGGCACAGAGCAATAATGCAAACTATGTGTGTATACTGTTTTTTTTTTTAAAACATTTAATTAAGCTACCAAATAATTCCTATTTCAGAGGTTGAATCAGCCGGCAGGCCGATTCTGACCCACCGAACCGTCCAATGCGGCACGCGACTAGATTCCAAAATTGGAGGATCAAAGAGAAAATATCATGTGGTCCACAGTATTAAAGCAACTGAAAACAGCAACAACTGAGACTCTTTACTATCAGTAATCCCCACCATTTATGAATCTATTTTGGCTACATTCTGAAATGAGGACAGACTCGCTGCACTGTTTAACATTTATTGTTTCACACAGTTCTTTTTTTTAATATAACTTTTTCATACTTTTCAGTCCAGTCATCATTAAAGGATCTGTTTTCCACATCAACTTTTCATTCATGGCCTTTGAGAGTGCCATTGTACCTGTGTTAAGAGGCCTTTTCCTTTCATTTCCACGTTTTTTTTTTTTTTTTAAGTGCTCTAAAGTTGACTTGAATTGAGCTGAGGCAAAATATCTCACTCAGTATCACTTCTGGTGGTTGACTGTGGTATAGGTGATAGGAGCCTGACTCACAAAGGCGAAAAATGCCTTCAGTTTTGTAATTAAATAAAAAAATATATATATAAACAAGAAATATCAAATAATACTGTTTTGCCAAAATTTGATTTTCAATTAATTTTTATTTGAGGGTCCGGTCCCCAAGGTAACTGTACGGTAAAATTCTGGCCCTCTGACAAATATAGTTGGTGACCCCTGCTGTAAATGTTTATGTTTCAACAGCTTATGAATGTTAAATCAAAACCAAAAGACTTTTATTCCATGGGTCTCAAATCAAATGTTGTTCTGATGAAACCACAGACAAGGTGCTCACCTGAACGGTCCCTCTTTATCCGAGATGATCCCACAGAAGAGCTTGTTTTGGTAGCGAACCATCAACTCTTGTTTACATTCAGGACACTGTCCTCCGGGACAGTCACTGGAGCAGTCTTTGTCTCCACCAGCCTGTATTAGGATATGGTAAAAAAGAGGATAGAGGGGTAGCCATTGTTAACAGAGTGTGTGAGACCCTGCCACCAGGGGGCTCCCAAACAAAACAAAAACTAGTGATGATGAGTGATGGCCCGCTGCTTCACCCACTGTGCTCTTAGGACTCTTTTTATTAAAGACTTAAAAGACCATGAGGTGCAATAATGCTCATGTTGTGTGGATAAGTCCCACATCATAAGGGAGAAGAGCTTTCAAAAGTGGACGTAGACCGACTTTTGGACCCACCATGTAAAGACACCATGTCCATAGGAGAGACCCGGGAAAGCTGTAACACTAACACACATCCTTCCTCATAACTTAGAGGTAATTTGATCCACAGCTTTTGATTTAATAGACAAAACATGATCACAAATTTAAAAATCTCTTTCTGTATTTCATCTCATAGGGCTGTTTGAATCACTTTAATAAAGTAAAAGAGAAAACTGTAACAGCACTTTGGGTCAATTATGAACATGTGCCATAAAACATTATGGATCTAAAATTAAAGGACACCCTCTGTTATTCTGATTTCTGCTTCATCAATAATATTTCCTAAAATCCCTATTTGCCTTTGTTTGCAATTCTTATAAATTTAAAGTTTTTCATGAATTCAACGCAGCAGAAACTTCTGCTAAAGTGTAACCATATCTTCAAATAAGTTAAAATGGCTCAAAAGTTTTTTTACAGAAGGAAATAAATTAGCTTGATGATTTTAAATGTACAAAACATAATATATGATGATAATATGTGAAGCTAATATTATCAATGATCTTTTAAAGAATTAAAAATCACTTAAAATCAGTTTAATATGTTATTATTTTGCAGTTGAAAACTCACAACACCTACCACATAATTGTTATACTGCTATTGGATGTGAAAAACAAATATCACTAAAGTGAAACACAACACAAAACAAAAAAGTCAGAATAAAACACTCCATCCTTTCTTGCAAAATCAAAGTGTTGTTTTTTTCTTTTGTTTTTTTGCCAAAATTGATTTTGAAGTTAATCATGATTGTATCTATTGGTTTAGATAATATAAAGTAGCTTTGTAAGTTTGGGTCCTGGGGAGAGAGAAAATTTCTCATTTGGGTCCAGAGATTTAAAAGATGAGGAACCCCCGACTCAAATGATCAATTTGCGTAAAAAAATGTGAACAATTCTGCGACTTTCCTTCTCAATCCAATCACCCATCTGATTTCTTTTACTGTAGCCCTGCTACATTTAAGCATTCTTTTAAAAACCAAAAAAATGTCTGATGGGTGTTTAAGTTTAGAATTATAGGGATAGTTCAGTGTTTTTGAAGTGGGGTTGTATGAGCTCCATATGGCCACTAAGTACATTAGATGCAGTAGAGCGTTCTCTCCTCTCCCTCAGTAAGCCAGTAAGCCACAGTCTGTAAGAGTTTGTGACACAGAACCAGCTGCAAACAGGGAAGTATTGTACCAAATACAAAGGGTATTTTCTCCTTCTACAACAACTCATATCCAAAAATAATACCACAATTTAAGAATACGCTACCTAGAAATGCTTTTGAGTGCATTAAATTATCGGAAAAATAAAATTTGTCTCGAACTAACCGACTCGCATCACATATTGACATATGACGTGAGACGGTTAGTTCTAGATAGACTTTTTTTTTTTTTTTTGCATGATTTTGTATGGGCTAAGATCCTCCAAGTCTGCTACATGTTTCTGATAAGGACCCAGGTCACACGGACTGAGGAGGGTGCCCTTTACCCATCCCTGATGTAAACAATGAGAGATCATAAAAACCTTCCAGCTGTCTCCAAACTCGTTGACATTTTCAGTCAGGGTGCCGTCTGATTTTATGAAGTCGTCCGCTGGTTTTCCGTTGTAATTCCCACACAGACCTGAGGATAAGAAAGCCCCCGACAGCAGTCAGACAGCCTGACAGGCTTCAGTTTTATCCCTGAGAACAATCACAATCAGGTTTGATACCCTCCACCACACTCACCAGCAGTTTCTCCGGCGTACGAGCTGGGCAGGGTCAGACTCACGTGAGATCTCCAGTCGAATCTGAGAGTCAGATCAAAATCTGTTTTTACCAAGCAGAAGGATCCCTCCCTGTATATGTCGAGTTTTCCTTCAAAACCTGAGAAGGGCAGGTTGACTGACCGACCGTTCACCTGGAGAGGGGAACACACAGATGAACAAGCAGACGATGGTTTGAGGTTTTCTTCTGAACCCCATAGTTACATACATAGTTAATGGTATAAGTGTGTGTAGATCGTAAAGGCTGTATTGGTGCACAGCCAGCTGCGTTTGCAAATAAATGTGTCTTGATCACAAGTCCGCAGATGTTTGATTCTCTACATGGAGCCACCATGATGACATGTCAATTAGATATTCCTGTAGCAGCCCCTCTCTGTGGCTTAGCTTTTTTGTTTTGCTGAAGTCAAGTCACTGCAAGCCCTTTTCACACATGCAACCTTGATGCTATCAGGCTAATACCTGTCTGCTCACCCGGGTAATTCCCTGACATGGTTGTTCACACTTTCTCCTGATGCAGCAGAGGTCAGTGTTCATCTGAAGCAGCAGGGCAGAGCCAAACCCTATGATCACATTTACATCAGAGAAAAAAGCTGCAGTGTTTTAGCTCTGTATCCAACAGCAGAGTGGCCCTTTGGGTATGCGAGAGACCCGTTGGCGATCATTAAGCCACAACACTATCGATGTCCAGGCACACATCTGAGTTTGTGTAACACTCCTCACAATCAGATAAACTTCTCCTGCTACAGTGATTGTTTTTCCTTCTGCCCTGTCAAGTCTCTCATTTCCGGCTTTACACCAGTCGCACAGGATGACGTCAACTCCCCTCTCCACTAGGGTTGTCACAATACTAAAATTTCAAACTCGATTTCGATACCCAGGAAGATATTCAATAAATCAATACCATTTTCGATACCGCGGGGATAAAAATTACAAATAAATAAATGCAATAAAAAATTATTAACATGAAAAACAGAACCACAGATAAATAATCAATTAAATTAAATAATTAAATAATCAGAAATGGGGTGCCTGGGCTGGAATGAGCGTGGTCATCTATATTAATCACTTTGTTTATTCACTCATCTATTAATTATTTTTCATTTATTCATTCATCTATCTGTCTTTCTATATATTCATCATTTTCTGTTCATTTTTTTCATTCAACTACCTATGTATCTATCTATCTATCTATCTATCTATCTATATATATATATATATATATATATCTGAGACCCACTTATGGGCCTCCACCTACAGTTTGAGAACCGCTGCACTAGTAGACTGTATTTGAAGCTTGATCCTTCAAAGATTGTTCTTATATCATGGAGAATAAGTGATGGAGGATCCCTCAGGATGAATTTATCATTTAGAAAACAGTGAGTGAGTGAAAACAAGAGCTGGACTGATGAAGAATGTAGAGTTTTGATGAATGAAAGGCTGACTCGTCAGTTTTTGAAGTCTTTGTGTTCACTTAAACCGGGCAAATGAGCTGTCAAGACACCGTGTGAATGATAAAATCACACAGAGTGACTGATGATCCCTCACTGTCCCTGCGATGCGCGTCTATCTGCGTCTTTACGCTCACCGTCACACAGAGGAGTGCACATGCACAAAGACGCTGAGCGGGGATTTAGATCAAATGTTCACATGAACATAACATGTACATCGGATGAAAATCTCTCTTCTTCCTCAGCTTTTCCTTCCTTTCTCTGCTTTGTGTGAAAGACTTACTTAAATCAGTGAATGTTTCATTCATGTTATGCGCTCTTTAACTGAAGGCAGTGTTTGTTGAATGTTTTTACGTGAATTATCAGACTTTGTGAGGGACAGAGAGGATGGCTCGTGCAGCATGCAGCGTAAATAGTCAGATGACAGGATGGAGGAGGGTCAGAGGAGAAGAAAAATGCATTTTACTGAATGTAATGAAACAATAGCGACGCATTAGACTCTAAAATTGCGCAAATAAGAGTTAGCTTTTTTATTTGATAAAAATAATGCATGTTAAATGCCCTTTTGATTAAAATAAAAATCAAATAACTGATTTTTTTCTTTAAATCTGCAATGAATTTACGGGTGCGGATCCTCTTGGCACAGGGCGCCGTCCCAAATAAACTACAGGGCAAACACTGGATACACAGGACAGCAAGTGGGGTCGTAGTGAGCTCTCCCGACTGCTGGACGCTGTCTGCCTGCTGCGCTGCCTGCACAGTGCGCACCATAATAAATTAGTGTCATATCCGTATATGGAGTTTGAGTATCGATACTTTTACGAGTATTATTTGCTATATACTGCTGCTTTCAGACATCAGCTCACTCGGACTTTACACAAATAAAATACTAGAGGGGAGTGAGGAAATTACCCAGGCAAAGTTCATACATTCGTCTTACTTGCGTAAATTTCAGATAATTTCAGGGGTTTTCTGCAGGTGTGAATGGAGTTTACAGAGAGAGGAATTTACCCAGCAATCCAGGCTTTAGCCTGAATTTACATTTACATCAGCTCACTCAGACTTTACCTGGATAAAATACTAAAGGGGAATGAAGAAATTACCCAGGTAAAGTTCACATATTCGCCACACTCGCTTAAATTCTGGATAATTTCAGGGTTTTTCTGCAGGTGTGAATGGGGTTTAGAATGAAAGGAATTTACCCAGCTAACCAGGCTTTGCCTTGAGTTTACATTTCCCCCTCCTCTGTTGCTAACTGAAAGTCAGCTACAGGGAAATCTCCTGCTGTGAGGGAAAAGTGTGAAGGAGCAGGTCAGGGAGTTTTTCTGGTAAGATATCCTGAAATATACCAGGAAGTTTCAGTGTTGCATTTGTGAGCAGGGTTTATCTGGAGCTTTATTTTTGCACACTAACAAACTAAAATGAAGAAAATCACAGATGAATGTCCACATGTCGGTCTTTAAAATGAACAAACTGAGTGACTCCTATCTCCTGGTCTGTCTCAAGCACAGTGAGTTTTTACCTTAATGCCATATCCAAAGTTTAGAAGATAGTTTATGATAATTTTATGACCAAAGTCGACTCACAGATCTGAAACTGTGAATATGATACATCCACACCAACAGTCTGATCTTACCAGGACTTGTCCCTTGTTGACTCGGTTCATACTGACAGTCACGTTTCCATACACGGTGAGTGACACAGCCTTCGTCCACGACACGGCTCGGTTCCTCCCTCGGTGCTCGTTCTCAACCAAAACCTCAAATGGCTCCAGGTCCTGCTCAGACCCCTTCACCAGCTTGGACAGGACATACGAGCAAGAGCCCTGGAAGTCAAACCGCCTGTTGTCCAGGCTCAAGCAATGGGGGTCACCACTGCACCTGCAGGTTGCAAAGGATGTTGGGTAACAGTTTCGGACCCCCTTTCTTATGGTGCAGTGCTCGCTCTTCCTGCAGCTCACAGATTTACACTTCACAGGAAAAAAAAAAAAACAATGTTAGATCCCATTTGAAGACCAATATTTCACATTTTTAAAACTCAAATATAAAAAACAGGAAAAAGAATGACCACTATGCCACTTTATTTGGTACACCTGTTCACTTACTCATTTACGCAAGCAACTAATCAGCCAATCATATGGCAGCAACTCAATGCAGTTAGGCAAGTTAGCATGGTTGAGACAACCTGCTCAAACCGAGCATCAGAATGGAGAAGAAATATATAATTTCATATATGATCAACTGTGATAATTTTATATAATTTTGTGCATGCAGCTCTCTTACATAATCACTTTCCCTGTAATTAACTAGTTCATACCATGTGTGTTACAACATATTATGTGTATTTTTCTGTGTAATTATCAATCTATTCATAGAAGCAAAAGTTTTGAAATGTTTATGAACTTTAATTTCCTTTTACAGTTACTGTACATGTCTTACCATTTTTCTTCCTTACAGTTTTAACCCAGATCCCATTTTTCTTTACTGTGAAACATTTTAACTGCTGTTCCTGGTTTTAAAGATTGATATACTCTAGCCACTTTATAAGGTACACCTTGCTCACACCAGATCATTCTCTGTTAACCCCGGGGATGGTTGTCAGTGAAAATTCCAGTAGATCAGCAGTTTCTGACAGACCAGCACATCTGGAACAAACAACCATGCCATGTTGAAAGGCACTTAAATCATATTTACACATATATATGTGTATGTGTATGTATATGTAATAATAATCTAAATCAAAATTAGAGTACAAAATGTACTACTACCACTATTACTACAACTACTACTATTTTTTATTTATTTTTTTATTTATTTAATAGGGACAGTGCACATTAATGAACATCTATTCAGAAAACAATAGATGTAAATATGCTGGATTATAGCATCAATGTTAATTTACATCCGCAGTCCCGAGGCAGGTAACACAAAAACATGATGTCAAAGACACCACACACACAAAAGCAGGACATAGAACAGGACAATAGATCGTAATAAGAGCACATCACAAGACAGTACATTTCGAAAACCATAAAAGTCAGTGGTTACAGGACTGGTTTGCTTTCAGCCACTGCCTGACATGCGTTTGTAAAGTTTGTAATGTGGGGCACTCGCTTATGGCGAGTGGGAGACTGTTCCAGGTCTTTACAGAGAGAGAGTTTTGTCCAAGCTATTATAAACTATTAATTACAACTACTGTTACTACTGCTAGTACTACTACTACTACTACTACTACTACTACTACAACTACTACTAATCATGATAATAATAATAATTTTAAAAGAAAATGAAGAACCTTTGTTTTCCCATTATGGCATTCACAGCTGGTGGTGCAGGTGGTATCGCCCCACCACTTGGCGCCTGCTGGGTAATACTTCCCATTGTCCTGACATCCACACTCAGACTTTGGGACACACCTGAAACACACGGAAAACAGCCATAACTTACATTTTTATCAGTGGCGGCTTGTCAATAGGGGGCGCTGGGGCGCTGCCCCCTCCAAAATTCAACAGAGAAAGTCCACTTAAACACAACATAATTTGTCTTTAAATCATAAAAAATAGCGGATAAAAACATTAATTTTTACCACACAGTAATAGTCTGTCAGCAGCACCTGTCACCATTCAATAAAAGGGGTTTCACAATGTTTTTACGTAGTAACTCTGTTGTGAATACATAGTTTACGTACGGAGGGGCGCCGGCCTAATGGGTGTCTATGCAAGTCCTTAAACTTTTGCTCAGCATGTGACCTGAGGCGTCTTTGGGATTGGCCGCTTCAACTTTGTATACCATATGTTTAGTTGCTATAATAAAATGTTCTATTCAGATACAGACATTATACATTCTGTTGGTGTTTTTTGCTGACTGAATACTGCACGTAACGGTACAAAGTTAAAGTATTCAAAAGCTTTAGCAGATGGAAACAGACTACTGTAATGTAAAGTTTATTTTTTTGACTTTTTAAAATTTGAAGGAGTTTTGCTGAAAACTATAAATGTCATCCAAACACTGACAGCCTCCATTTCAGCTGTGAGAATCAGTCAGCTGGTGTGAGCCGTCTGCCCTTTGTGCTGCATGCTTGTATCTGATTTTCTTTTTCTTATTTGTTTTTGTTTTTGTTTTGTTTTGTTCATACTTTTTACAGTTAATCTATACCAAAACGGTATCACATAGTTTTACCCTTAGTTTTAAAGCATCAGTTTAGTGGTACATAAGATTCTGTTTGTGTTTACAATCTTGAGCCATGAGACATCATGTATAAGATAAGACACTGTTCAGGTCGACACAAGAAATGTTCATAAAATAGTGAAAATGACATAAATTACAGCTTTATTTTATGGGAGCAGGTTAAACTTTGACTGTTTTATTGATTTTTTTCAGTAAATACTGATGTTAACTTTTGGTAATAATGTGTTTTTCTATGTATTTCTTAATGACAGATTCACACAGTACCACACCATGTTTCCTGAAGATTCTCTCAGCAGCACCTTGAAGGCCGACCCAGTGCTCAACTAAAGCTGTAGACAGAGCTCAGTCCTAATCTACAGCAAGGAGGAGTTCAAGGCCTGCTGTGGTGCTGTGGACCTTATCCACTTGTTGATGGAAAATAATCTTGGAGAGGTATTTTCAGAGACTGTCACTCTGCTAAAGATCCTCATCACCACAGCCCATGACCACTGCAGAAGCTGAGGTGCTTCTCAGAACTTTCCTCAGAAACACCATGAACCAGGACAGGCTGAACGCACTGGCCATGCTGTCAATGGAGGAGAGACTGGTGACAGAGATGATGGACTTCAGTCAGAGGGTCACTGAGAAATTTGCAGCCCAGAAGGAAAGGAGGGCAAAATTTCTGTTCAAATAGTGCATTGTTCAAAGTAGGTTGTATTGTGATTATGTTTTGTCATTATTATTATTTTTTTCACTTTAGTATGGAGCCCTTCTTTGGTTTGTTTCCTCCAAAGCTGCGCCCCCCTTAAAATTTTTGGCACCAGCCGCCATTGATTTTTATGGGCCATTTATGTTTCATTTTTCAGTTTAGATTTTAAAGAACAGGTTTAAAAACATATATTTTATTCATTATCTTTGTTTTCAAATGTCTGGCGTTATTTGTGGCCTTGACATTTTGTGATCAGGGTTTAAGATTTTCAGTAACGTTTATGAAGAAGACAGTAACATGTCAGGTTTGCCATCATTTAGTTTGAAAATTCAAGTCCATCAACAAACATCGGATGGGCAAGTTTGTAGTTGATGTAGGTTGTTATGACTGCTAGAGTGCAGGGGCCCCTGATCTTGATGACAAAAGTGTGTTTGGATGGATTTTTAACACATTTGTCATTCCAGTTGAGTGTGAACTATTTATGATCAGGGTTTTTTGGAGTGTAGGGCTGTCTCTCATGATTTATTCAGATTCAGATTCAGACAGCAGCTACATAACAATGGCTGTAACTACCATGAGAACACCAAGGTCAGGGGTCCTGCCAGAGTGTTTCGATATATTTATAACATAGTCAGAAGGTTTTATTTCCACAGCGACAGAGGCAGAGGAAAAATCTGTACTTAAAGGGATAGTTCATGTTTTTTAAAGTGTGGCTGTGTAAGGTACATGAGCCTGAACATGTGCCACAGTGTCACAGCTCAGTTCTCTCTCTGTTCAGAAAAACTCAGGACAGATGCTAATGCTATACATTGCCGTGCATGGTGCTAAACTCTCTGCTTAATGAAAAGAATTGTGGGAGAAAACAAGCCACAAAAACAGTGTGGGGTCGTCAAATGCTACAGACAGTTTGTTTACATCCACTTAATTTTCCACCACCCAGCTGCTTTGATTAGGCCCTATTTTGAGACATGGCACAGCCTTCATGTCCTTCCACCAGCAGGGCCTACTAGTTTGCTTCACAAGAGGAAACAGCAGCTATCAAACACGATAAATTGTTGATGTTTGCAGCCATGGCTGGCTCTTGGCATGGGAAACATAGGCGGTCGCCCAGGGCACCATCTGCTGGAGGGGCACACTGCTTGCGCCCTCACCCTCAGGAAAAAATAAAAATAAAATCATAATAATAATTTGTGAGGCCCACTGGCGCCCTCCCTTTCTTTTCTGTCTTACAGATAAATAGCGCATAACATGAATGAAAATAACAAATAAATTTACAAAATAAAGTAATTAATATATATAATGTTAGTCACTTGCTTCTCAAGCAAGTCAGAAAAGAGTCAGTGGAGCCGTGCTGCTGGATGACATACAGGCAGCACCGGGACGCGGAAGGAGGCTCTGGACGTGTTGGAGCTCAACATGGACAATGGGGATGACGATAGTGAAGAGGTTCAGGACTGAGGATGTGGCTGCGGACGGGAATGTTAGCCAGTGGAGGATGTGGCAGCCTGTGGTCTGGGATCTATTCGAGGATCCATACTCCCCCAGGGCACACGGGTAAGGGCTCTCCAAACACAATAGCCCCACTTTACTGATCACACCCCACTCGTTCATTCACAATAACACACTTTCTACCAGGGGTGGGCAACTTTGGTTACCAGGAGGGCCACAGTAAGTCTATCCCCACTGTCAAAGGGCCAAATACTTCCTAATTAAAGAGCACTGACTATGTTACTTACATAGTTTTCATCGGATATATTAAGAGCTGGGCACATTCAATCAATTATTAACTTTCTTAACTGTTGATCTACAAACAACGTTATTAATCTCAATAATATTTAAACATTTTCAACGTCAGAACATGTTTAAGATCCAAATTTATGCCAAACATATGAATTCTGTTGCTATACACTGTATGCATTTAGTTGATTGTGGACTAAGGGTGTGCACTGGTTGGAATCTGTTAATATATAACAATATGCAATTCAGGGGTGACGATATGATATATAATGAAATAACATAACAAAATAACAAAAGCTGACTAATATATGCTCATTATTAGCACTCTTATAAAAGATATATTTATTTTTGATGACTGCTATACTCTGTTCATGCCTGTGAAAAACCGGGTGAGCTGTATGTGTAAAGGGCAGACTGATGAGTTTTTCACTTGGACTTTATCCGGGTAAATTCCTTGTGCTCCTCTTGTATGTTTTCTGTGTAAAGTCTGGGTGAGCCAAAGTGTGAATGCAGCAGTAAATAATCAAAGGAAAGAGCGCTGTGACCTCCAGGGGACGCAACAAAACTGGGAAAGAATTCACCTTCAATTAAAGCACTTATCACTATTAACTCTGAAAATGGAAAAGCTCACATTGATTCAAATGTAAAGGAATGCCCAATTAACACTAGTACAAAAGATATACCAAATAAGTAAAGTGATGTTTTTTCTAAATTGAAGACAATGGTAAAAACTATGCTATTCCATTTTTTTGTAAGCATATGCAAATCACCAGTGGAGGGGGGCGACATATAAAATCTTGCCTAAGTTGCTACATTGGGTAGGGCCAGCTCTGTTTGCAGCAAATATTCTGTTTACTTTGGACTTGTGAATACTTGTATGAACTGGAGTTCACAGGAGAAACTTCTGTAGATGGAGAGTCAACAGGTCTGAATTAAAATGGAGGAATCTGCTCTGAGAACTGGAGGACCAGAGAAACACTCTGTACCTGTTGACTCAGGTGAATAAATCCTGAGCTCATGTGGTCAAACTGGATGAAATAATAAAGTCACTAAGAAAAACCAGCTTAGGATGTTTCAGGATGTTCAGGATCAGAGGAGACTATCAGCTTTTATACATTTGTCTGCAGTGAGCAGCTCTCATCACACAGAGCCTCGTCGATTTAATGGACATTTATAATCATACAGACCAGATTCACTGTTTTAAAAACTCAAGGACAAAACAGAGGAGCTGATTTAGAGTAAGTAATCAGCTGAGACTGACTGTTCACTTGTGAAGACAGAAGCCACGGTTTCAATGATAAGCTTATTTCATGATAGCAAACAGTGTGTTGACTGTTGGGGGTAAACTGAGCTTATTCAAAATTACTGTGGTTGATCAGCAGGATGATCCTTAACCATTCGTACATTTGGCTAATCTTCATTTGTGTATTCAGGAAAATTCAAGTGAGACTGTAGTTTGATTGTTACACTGCTGGAGGAAGGACACGTAGACTGTGCTGTGTCTCAAAATAGTGCCTTATCAAAGCAGCTTGGTATACTGGAAAAGTAAGTTGAAGTAAACAAACTGTTTACTGGGCGTGATGACCCCACTTTGTTTTTGAGGCTTGTTTTTACCTTCATATCCAAATGATGAGGACAAACTTTCACAGGTTGAGGTACACACTTAGATCAGTGACCACATCTGCAAGAGTCACATGAAGTCAGACAGCCAATCGAGAGGCTCTCCTCCTGTCTACCTGAAGCTTTATGTGGATTTTCACATCTTGAAGAAGGTTTTTCATTAACTCACAAACTTCACCGAAGCCTTTCTAGCATTGTTGCCTGATTGAAAATGTCGAGAACTGCTCAATCTCACAATGTCACGAATCTGTCAGAAATTCATGGATGATCATCAAAACCTTATCACCTCTTCTTTTTGCTATGGCCTGACAATGTCTGAAAATCTGTTAAGAACATTTTGAGTTAGTTTACAAACCAAAAAAACAGCAAACACCCGTGAAAACATGGCGCAGGTAACACAGATCTGTGCACATGTATGCAACAGTAACAGCTCTATACCAGACCCCCACTTCAGTAACCAAACCACTCACTAACCAAGTCACCCCTCCAACGTTCTCCACAGTCCACGACCATCATCACTGCCATCGTTTACCTGTCTCCACTGAGCACGTATCCCTTTATCGCACTGACAGCCCTCCACACACGGAGCCTTACAGAGCTTCTCACTGTCCAGGTCTGAGCAGGAGGCGGGACATGCTGAACCACATGCCTCGTAGTGACTTCCTCGTGGGCAGGATGGAACTGTGGAGAAGATAGATCATGTTATAGCTGATTATTATGACCTGTGAGGACAGCACTAATGGCGTCCTGAAGAACTGAAATCCAGATAAATTTAGTTTTCACTCTTTTGGGGACTTACTGCATCCGGACTGGTCTCTCCACTTGGCGGTGATATTCACTCCCTCTGACAGACACTGGTCAAAATAGCTCTTCAGGCTTTCACACAAAAACTGTTTGGAACCTGCACAGAAAAATAAATCCCACTTTAGTGTTAACAGGAGCACCACAGGCTGCAAAGATCACCCACAATCCTGACAAAACATACAGATAATCCAAATACGTCAGTGTGTGATTAACCCAGTCTGGGGGAAACAGCCTCAGTTTTCTGCCATGAAGAACTAATCCTGGTTTTTCCTCGTTCTTACCCCATGAGGCCCTTTTCTGACAGCATCTTAAAGTGCATGGTGCATCATGATTTGGGTGTGTTGGTCTATACTTTGCTATTTTTGAATCAATCAGGATTCAGACCAGGTCACAACACAATATCTACAGCAACACTTGGAACACATGACACTGTAAGTGTGATTAATAAAAATAAATAAATTTGTTGCTCTTTTTGTTGACTTGTTGAAGGCATTTGATACAGTAGACCACATATTTTATTCAGTCGACTAGCTGCTGTTGGTTTTGATATGACTGTGTCTGAGTTATCTGGCTTATCAAATAAGACACAGGCAACAGCTGCAGGAGGTATAAAATCATCCTTAATAGATGTTTGCAAAGGAGTACGCCAGGGTTCTGTCTTAGGGCCTATTCTTTTCACTCAGTACATAAGTGATATTGCAGGGCAAATAAAACATTGCAAAATTCATTTGTATGGAGATGATACTGTTTTGGACTTTGACTTAGACAGACTTATTGTCAGTCAGTTTGCAGCAGGTGCATACAGAACAAGATTTTGTTTGCATGGCTTCAGTTCTCAGATTCACTCCACTGATGTGCACTGTCACAGCAACAAACTGATTTTAATCATCTTTAACACCCTCTATGCAACTCAAGCTACAGTTTAACCCCATAGCAACATAATATATGATTTTTTTTCAAGTTACTAAACCCATTTACACTGTGTTGTCCATTTTAGATATCATACACACTAAATGTGCACAACAGTTCAATACTTTGACATCTGGTTGGACCAGGATCTCACTTTGAGGCCTCAGCTTGGTTTCCCTTACAGGAACAAATCCTGCTTCAATGTCAGAAACAGATTAGAAGATTAGAAGATTGTCCAGGCAACAGTAATGCAGTTTTCAGGCGATGGAGATACTCTCTATACTCATGCACATGCCTCTGTCTTGAAGCCACTGGATGCCGTTTATCACCACTCACCACTGTGATCTATATCGCTCTGTTGGCTGGTGCTCGTTGGCTCCATGGAGAACGCAGCACAGCTTTCTGTTAATTTTCAAGGCACTGATGGGTAAATGACCTCCTGACCAGACTACACTCCTATCGATGAATATTTTAAGTCATACAGCAAGGCCTCAAAACTCTGTATCTTTATAAATACAGAGGTTTAGGTTTTTTGAATGAGTGCTGAGCTCTCCTCCTTTGTTTCATACAGCCTTTTTAAAGGGCTAATGTCAGAAATACTCAAGGAGGGGAACTGCAACTGTTCTAATATTTGAAAAAACTTTGAGAGATGTGGTTTACAAGTGTGTATGTATGAGATGACTGTGAAATGTAATATTTGAAATATTAATTGTTCTTATTTGTCATGTTTCCATTTGGATTGCTGCAGGTAACCCCTGGAAAGGGACCTCATTCTCAGTGGGTCCTCCTTGCTTAAATAAACGTTAAATCAATAAAAAATAAAACCAAACTGAGTGTCTGCTGTCATTCCCTTAAAATCAGTGCGAGCCAACCAGCTGATGTTTCGTTATTTACGTTCATTTAGATTTCACTGTGCAGAGTTTTGTCAGGATCATTTAATTCCTCTTCTTTGTGGCACGAATTACACAGAGGTCATGGCATGAAATAAACTGATGCCTTATGTTGAAGTTATTTTCATTGAAGAATTCAAATACAGCTGAGACGATCAAAAGAACGAGTCAGACTTCTGCACCAGTGCAGGAGGAAAATCGCCTTGATTGTTAATATGTGGACTAGGGCCCAACCAATACGGATTTTTTTTAAGCCGATACCGATATTTGGCAGAAAAAAATACACATTACCGATCAATCAGCCGATTTCTTTAAAAATATATATAAAATGATTTTTTTTTAAAAATGGTCCCAAAACACTTACAATGAAAATATGAATTACAGGCAGGACATGTTACTATTTTACAATACTTTGTCTCTAAGTATTTGTTTAACTTTACAACAGAGAGGAATTTTCAAGTACAAAAACATGCAGAAAAGCATTAAACCTCTGGGAAATTAATTATAAAACCTTAAAAAAGAGTCACTCTTTATTTTGTACTTCTTGTTGATGAAATTAATAAGAAGGTAGGTTATAGTTCAGGTAGAACAACTTTTAAAAAGTTGTCAACAGATCATTGAGAGGAAAGCAACAGTTTTCCCATAAGTCTGTGTAGATTCTCATTCATCCAGGTCATGGTCATTCTGAAGATTCAAAAGCAAGGCAACTTTTTTCTACACAGTCCAGTTGCCTTGCTTTTGAATCTTCAGAATTTTCCCATAAGCCTCTTTTGTTTTTCTACTCCGTAACTTCAAGAGCAAAGAACTTTCAAGTACAAAATAAAATTGTGGGCAAAACTGCAGTCAATTCCTGCAAAATAAAATAAATAACCTTATTTAAAATGTAAATATATAGATGAATTAAGAACTCTGTCCTGTCACATCTGCCTTTCAGTCCCAGAGTCCTCATTAGTGCATCAGAAGTAGGTTTTAGTGCAGGTAGAACCACTTTTTATTGTAAACATGAGGTAATATGTGTGAAGAAATCAGAATATTTTGTGGGACACTGCACATATTGCACAAACTTCTTTAAACAGGCCTGATTAAAGTTCCCAGCTACGATGAAGGCTCCCCCGATGATGTCGTAGAGCTTCGAGGGAGCTATGCTAATGCTAGCATAGTTAGCTAGCTAGCTAGTTAGCTCAACTGCAGCTTCGGGGACAAGCAGGTGGAGCCAGATTTCCATCATAATCATCACAGAACAGTCACAAATAAACCAATCCCCTGCCATCTGAAGGTCCAATTCGTCAGTTTTGTAAACGACAGATTTGGTGTTGGTCAGTCCCGGTCTGTAAGGCTGCCTTTGTAGCCGAGCAGAGAGCCTGGTGCTCTCGCTATGTCCAGCGGTATACTGTGCGACCCCGAAAGTCTGTTGTTATGTCAGACTTGCAGGCAAAAACAACATTCAGCAACTCCGTGTGATTGTAGGCTAGTTTTGCCCCATACACTCCATCATCCATAAATGCAGCATCAGTAGAGCTCAGAGCCGTGTCAACAACACACGCCGCCATGTTTCACAATGTAATCATTCTGCGCAGCTTGGACGCCAGACAGCGTTTATTGTTTTATAAGAAATTAAGGATAAATCGGCGTTAGAGCGGCAAAACTCTGGCCGATACATGAATCCTTTGAGAAGGCTGAAATCGGCCGATTTAATCGGCCGGCCGATCGATCGGTTGGCCCCTAATGTAGACATCAAACTGACCAGATCAGACAGGGTATGTTTATGATAGAAACACTAACTAAACATTAAATAACTGTTGACTGTAATCTTTCATTCCCTCATTTGTTGGCTCTGTTCTGTATTCTTGTGTAAACACACTGGACAGCCTGTATTAATCTGGCACATTGATACACATCATAAGACTAGAACAGGGTTTTTGAATAACAACCAACTCCACCTATCATTCATCATTGCCCTTACAACAACTCCTACAATGTGGTAGTCGTATTTCTTAAAAATGGCTCCAATAAAAATCAAAAAGTTGAGGCCCAAGGAAAGAACCCTGAGGGACGCCACAAGCTTCTTTACAATGACAGAGACAGAGCTTTAAAAGTCTACAGAAGAATACATTTGTATTTTCACATATTTCATCGAAGACTGTGGTTTGTTCAATGTGCCCCAAAGGTTTTTTCCTGTAATTTTTTACCTCTATTGACACAGACGTCATAGACACAGTCATCCAGGAACGTGGCGGGGGAGACTGCACTGTGGCACGCTTTAAACGGTCCGTCCTCTTGGGCCATCATTCCACACCGATTGGGGCTTCTGTAATGTTCCTGCTGCTCCTCGGCACAGTTGGGGCACTGACCGGCACAGTTATCGTGACAAAACAGATCAGAATCCTTGACCTTCCAATCCTTTATCATCTCCAGGACACTGGTCATGCTTTTGCCTGCAGGGACAACAAGAACAAACAAAGAGCTGCTTGAACCAGAAATATTCTGAGTTCCTACAATTCAAAAAGAGTGACCTTCAGCAGAAACCAGGGCTGATGGAGCATGAACAATGAATGGACTGACAGATGTGAGATGTGGAGCTCATGGACACCTTCTGATGAAAAGCAGCTCATGTCTCCAGATTTCACGTCTGTCATCGGGCACAGCCATTGTGTTCCTGGTCAGAGAATGACCAGACTCTAAGGATCCTTTTGAGGACAAAGAGGTGGCGTCTATGAGTTGTGGTGCAAGTGAGAAGTGACTGTGAGGGCCAATTTTGATGGCGTGAAGCGTGTTGTCTAAAGCGTGTGGTGCATGGGAGTCTTTGGGTGTGCCAGTCAATATTTTGCTAGCTTTCCAGTTAAGCTGTCAGGATCAGACTTCTATATGTTTACGACAGACCTGTTTACTGCACATCAGATACTTGCAGGCTTTAAAGGATTTATTTCCTTGGCCCAATTCTCTAATTTGTCGTTGCTGTTCACTTGAGGTATGCCGCTGTCCGTCTGTGTGAGTGAAACAAGCTCAGTAAAGTCATTGGATCTCACAGATTTGTGTAAAACTCTGTGTCCTCAAGCTAGCAAAAACACTCCAACCACAGACTTCACACCTTTGACCAGGTATGAGAAGGTTTAAACACAGACAATTTTGCTGTCCTTAAGTCAGGAACATGCCAGTTTTGCACCTGACAGTTTTTCAGACAAACACAGCCCAGCTCAAACAGGACTGCACGTAATAATTCAAACAGCACGATTATAAATGAAACCCAGCTGAAATAAGGGAAGACCTGTGCTTCACGCCAAAGAGCTTTACTCGGGGCCCTGAGGCTCTGATTGGCCTGTAATGAATGTGACAGACATGCTCAATCACCTTCCTGTTTGTCTTGATATGTTCTGCCCATCTCCCTCTAAGGTGATGTTGTCCCGTTGGACCAGTGAAATCTATCCCATGGAGATGAGCACAGTCCTGCTTTATCAGGTCAGCTTTTGTCTCCATTAACTTTTTGATTGATGTAATCTGCACGCTTCGGGCCTGATCTACTAAAGGTTTGCATGTCTAAAAAAATAGCACACGCAGTCCATTTAGCGTCTTTGCCTCTATGAATATGCAGAATACATGCAGATGATCAGAACGCGTAAAATACTGGGAGGAGTTGCAAATGTAATCATTTAGCACCCGCAATGTGATTTATCAAACCCGCAACTGATTGCGCTTGGTGTTTTTGTGTATAAATTTTGCACGTTTGAAGGGCAGGTGCAAAACAGGCACAGGGTTAAGCACAGAGGGCTGCTGTCATTGTGGAGAGAAACAGGGGTCGCATTATCCGAATATTTTCCGCCCATTGACTGAATTTTTTGATGAATGACAGAAAGACTTGGAAGCTGTCTGTCATTATGATGGACTGGCAAAAGCGGGACAATTCAGTGTGCTGTCATACTCATGTAGACGCATGTGTAAAGTAAACCCCCTCTCTCTACATTGTGGAGGAGGTAATTTAACCTGTGTAAAAACAAAACCTTCATAGCCATAATCACTCTGTTTGTCTCTCAGGGCTGACTGCATCATACTCTCCACGCACTGACGCTTTAGCTGTGACGGATACAAATATGGTATGATGGAAAAGTGATGACCTTCTCTGTCAAAATGACAGACAGCAAAAAAATAATCACCGCAAGTGTGTTCATTTGACTCCAACTCCATTACTTCAAACTTCATTTTTCATTTACGGCCACTCTGCTCTCCTAAACTCTCCATGGTGACAGCTGGTAACACACGCAAAATCCTCCTTTTACCCTTGAATTACCCTTCAAAAAAGTTACATCCATGACCCTTCATGGACAAAAATGTTCATCTTCTAGAAAGTGATCAACAAAAGGTCACAGCGGGGTGATTTTTGGCAAGAGGGGATAATTTTGGGTTAAATTTGAAAATTCCAACTTTCAGCCTGAAAATCCATTATTGACCCTGTAAAGCAATTTTATCACATCCATGACCCTTCGTGGACAAAAATGTCCAACTGTCATTTATCCATTTTTTTGTTGTTGCTATTTGTACTTATTATCCTCAAAATCTTACACTAAATCACTTGTATCATGCTCTTGCCAAAATCACCCCCCTGTGACCTTTTGTTGGTTACTTTGTAGATATGGACATTTCTGTCCATGAAGGGTCATAGATAGGTTAAAAGTGCATTACAGAATGACACCCCCTCACCAAAAATCAACTCTGGTGGGGACGGTGATCGTCTGTGAGGAAGTTTTGAATTTTGGAAATGGACAAAAATGTCCAGGGGTCATACAAGGGTTAAAGGAGGTGGTCCACAGCACTTTTGTGCCTGTTATCAATTGCTCACGCAGTCAAAGCAGATCACCCGCAACACGCCCACCAATAGCACGTGCAATTTTTTAGTTTGCGCACACAATTTAGCACCCATTATTTTGGATCTTAGTAGATCAGACCCTTTATCTGTGTCCCCTCATCCGGTCCCTGCTCACCGTTGGGCTCAGGCAGGTCGTCCCGCTTGTCTCCGTTGTAGTTTCCACACAGACCTCCCAGGTGGTTGTGGTAAGATGATGGCACGGTGATGATCAGCCTCATGTTCCAGTCATATTTCACCACCAGACCAAAGTCAGTCATGAGGACGCAGTAGATCCCGCTCTGTCTCACTGTTATCTTATCCTCAAGCAGACGGACAGGCAGGTAATAAAGCTCGCCGTTCACCTAAAAGAAACAACACAACACTTATTCAACCTTCAAAAACCAAAAGCATTTAACAGCATTTTATCTTGAAAAAAACATGAAACTTGAATATGCTCATGCTGATTTTGAATTCAGAACAAACTTATCAAAATACTGGACCCCTAAAATCACAAAAAAAGATTCAAAAAATAATGCAAATCTGTCAATAAAAATATTTAATTGCCAACAAATAGGGATAGAAACAATAAAAATTAAGACAAAATATTACATATCACTGCAAAGTTTTTAAATCTCAATTTATATATATATTTTTTATCTTTCCTTACACTTAAATAAATATATGTTTAGCACTGCACTTTAAACGTTATTTAAACTTTATTTCAAACCCAAAAATCAATTTAATCTTAAAAAACATCTGTGTTAAAATCTGTGTTAAAATTTAAAGTGTGATATTTAATTTCCTAATTGATTGAGCTAGAATATTACTTTCACATTATATGTATATGGTCAGCTCAGAAAAATAATTTCTAGGTGAATTTCAGTAATTAATCATTTTAATGTGTTTAATGAAACACAAAAAAAAGAAAAAATGGTATAAAAAACAGAGCATATCTGTTTTTAGCTATCCTATGAGTAATAAAGTTTGTCAAATCCATGTACAGATGAATCACACGTTGTTGTTTTAAGTAAAAACGGGGCAACAATGACGTGCCTTGAGATTCTGGCCTGGTTCTTGCTGTGCCTTTGACAACAAACAATTAAAAATGACTGCTCTGGAACATATTTTTTCAAGTTTTTGCCCACATGTCTGGACATAAATTTAATTTGTCATGTCTTTAAATCCCACTGTTTCAGCCCTGTTTAGAACAGGCTGTTTTAAAGAAACAGCACAACATTCACAACAACACACTGCCGTGTGTTCTGCTGTTAATGCCAGTGCCTCCCCTGGTGGGCCCTGCAGGTACTGCAGGTGATCGTTAACACTGAACAGAGACCTCTTAAGTGGTATACACACAACCCCAGACTCTGGATGACTTGTGGCTCGGAACCCTGCGTCCGATCAAACTCAGCAAAGGCCGATTATCTGGAGGTCTTAACGATGATCTCATCTGATCATCCTGTGGTGTGATGACTTGAAATCATAAATATTAAACATGTTGAATATTAACAACCAGAAACCCTGATGTGTGTGGAGTCCACAGAGGACAGCAGAGCTCGTCCTCTGTGTTTTGTCACATGGACCAGAGAAAAGCCAATCAGGCTGGCAGCTGGATATCTGTATAACAGACTGAAGGTCACACTGTTCAATCCAAATTGTTTCTTGGGTTAATATTTGATGGAATTTTCTAAACTTCCTAATGCTCTGGGGGCCAGGTAGGAAGCTGAGGAGGCCTTGATGTGGCCCTGGGGCCACCAGTTGATGACCACTGCTGTATTCATTGTCATCAGCAGTTTGTGTACCCCCTCAGTTCTGACTGGATGTGATGTTTTGTTGGCGCTCCCCTTGAAGCTGACTGTTCCCATGGATTTTGTCTCACTCAGGGATGGTAGTCGAGGAGGGCGGGGCTTAACAAATGGTCAGACAGCACGTGTTTACACTGACTCTAAAATAACTCATTTTCTTTTCAACATTTCGATTTCTCGCTAAAGGTGTGTTGGTTTTACCTCAACTTTTCCTCTGTACTTTGAAATGGTTATGGTCTGGGCGTAGGCGGTGACGGTCACGGTCCTCACATAGGAAACTCTTTTACTCCCTCTGTGGTCGTTTTTGGTTGTTATAGTGAAATCAGGCAGGCCGGTTCCTTTCTTCACAACTGTTGCAACAATATAGGTGCAGGTGCCCTGAAAGGAATATAACAAAGAACTGCATGAGAGGCTGCAAATAATATTCAGATGAGAAGGTAACACAAAAACGTGGTTCTATTGCACCTCCCTAAAGACCAGGTTTGAGTTTTCTGAAGTTTCACCTCCAGCATGCCCATCTGCCGATTGTTGTTGCTGGCAACAATGGGCACTTCTGTTACAACAAACAACACCTTTAGTAGTATAGGTACATTTTCCTGTAGCTTTGTGGTAGCCTCATTGATATTAAGAGTCAAGATTCGAGATCAAGATTCAAGATTCCTTTTATTGTCATTTTACAATATGTATCCGTATACACAATAAAAACAAGATGACAGTACAGTGCAAAGTAATAAAGGCAAATTAGATAAAAAATATAGCTTTCCAGTAGCTCGGTTATAGGATGGGGCAGGATTGACATATTTTTGTAGACCCTGAAGTTAGCATTGCACCAGTTCTCTCGACTAAAAGCTATGTGATCATCACGATAAACTTCATAGCTGAACTAAATTTACATAATTCTTAAGTTGAAACATAATCAGCAAGAGTCTAAAGCTATAACCAAGCCATAGTAGTTCATATATGATATTGAACCTAACACGGTGGTTCAACCTAGAAGCAGCTACCACGCCTTCAGTGTATTATGTCACGGCTGTGTTTATGGTGCATGTCTTATTGTTTATCAGAAAACAATCAGAAATGATTGCTTTAGGCTCCCGGCCAGTTATGTAGTCCTTGGTGGCAGTTTGTTGGCAACCATCATTTAAAAAAGAAACAATAAGACCTTAAATTTAAAATGTGGCAATACCAGATGCATTTTCCATTACAGTCATCAAGGATGGTAAAAACATTTAATCTTACATAGACCTTGCAAAGCACAAGTAGTTTGCCTGTCACTGAGTTCTTTCCCAAATATATGTGACCATGTGTCTTCCTGTGACTTCAGACAGTGTTGAAATGACATGCTGTCTGACCACCTTTCGGGTGAAAGAGATCTTCAGGGGCTTATCATGTAGCTATGACAGATGGGTGGTTTATGTAGTGATGGGTGAAACATGGCATTTGGAGGGAGATATTATGAATCTGAAGTACTCTCATGGCTTTAGTCATACCTGGAAGTCGTAGGGTCGTCCATCAAATGTTCTGTAGTGGGGGTCACCCATTGCGCTGCAGGTTGCCGTAGAAACAGCCTGACATTTTCCATTCACACAACGTTCCTTTTCTCGACAATTGACGTCTTCACAGGGATCTTTGGGTGGTGGTGGAGGGGGTGACTCTACAGGGGAAACAGACACAACATGTTCTATCATGGTTTAGTTTGGAGCTTTCACTGTTGCAAGAGTTACTGCAAATATGTACAAGGCTGGCAGAAGGATATGTAGCCTCTGAACACAGAGGTTTCACGCTGTAAAGAATCTTACTGTAGCATATTGTCAATCCAACTTAGTTTTAAGAGTACTTTTAACCTGTAAGTGTGTTGATTAAGAGGCTTTCAGTGGCATCATGTACTGCTATGTACCTGCTACCATCCACCTCAGGTATCTCCCTTAAGGGACAAAGCTCATAGCTTTCTTCACTGGCACTCATATTTGCTGGTGCCATGGGCCTTTAGCTCTTCCATTCTCTTCCACATCAGACTGCCAAATGAACTCTTGACCTGGTTTTCAGTCAAATTGACACCACAAAGCAATACTGCCACCCCGACAACAATGAGGAAAATATGGTGTTGCGTTCATGCTGCAGAAGCTACAGAGCTTGTTTTGGCTTTTGACAACAAGAGGAAAGAAATCCTCTTGTTGTCAAATGTTTTCATCTCCGTGTGGACAGGACATGAGTCTCTTCTTTGTGTTTCTTCTTCTGTCTTCTCCTTCGCCTCTCTTCTTTTCTTGTCTTTCCCCTTTTGTTTCGACAACTCTGCATCCAATAAAGCGTCTTTTACCTTGTGCACATTCCTCCTAAGTTAAGAACTTTATTTATTTATTTCATTTTCATGTTTCAACAAATTTTCTCCTCATTCACAAATCATTTTTGTAAGCAAACAATAACCATTTTTAAATTTTTTGGGGAGAGGATTTTCTGCTTTCTAATCAGCTTTGACCAGATGCGAAGAGGTCATTTCTCTCCACCATGATGAAGGATCTTCTACCCCAAAAAATGCACCTGGAGGAGTTGAGGATGGAGGAGGAGCCAGTGAGTCCTCCACCAAAGTCTTTCAACCAAATGTGACGTGATTGGTTTGGAGGTGTGCCATCTATAGAAATACTGATATTGCAGTTTCCACACCTGTTTTTCTGACAAGGCTAATACACTCTTTACAGGCAGTGTGATTGATATCTGAAGGTCTATGATGACCAGTCAGCTGAGCTGCTTATCAACCCCTGATGCAGCTCAGACTGGTGAAGTGAAGGACTTCTCGTTTGGTATTCTGTGCTTCCTCTATCCTTGTGTCTCTCTCTCACTTCTCTCTTTCAGTTCCTCGCTGGTTGGAACCAAGATGTGAGGAAATGACACGAGAAATGAGAAATGACCAGTGAGCATCTGCTGAGCTCAGGCAGGTGAGTTAATGACATGCATTCAGTGCAGATAGATAAAAGGGGCATTTTAATATAAAAACACTTGCATGCAAGTGGTTTGGCCTTCATGTGCCAAGGGTGGCACACATGCCCTAGGTTCCAGACCAGGTCTAACTTAGGGAAAAATTGATCAGAATTTAGAGTCCATTGGTTGAAAGTCATGGTCATGTAGAATTATCTTCATCTATTGCTTGTCAATGTGATTTCTAAAAAACTATGCAAAGGATTTTCTTCATACTTAGCGAAAATGTCGTATCTACTTCACAAATGAACTGATGGATTTTTGGACTAAGTAGGTCATGGTCTCAAGGACTCATGCTCACCCCTCTCTTTCCATCACTGGTTACTTAACCATGAGATAAATATTTAACAGACTGATTCACTTCAGCGTTGATTTAAAACCTTTCAAACACATTCAGAGTGAAAAACCTGAAGTAGAAGTTAGATGGGTTATGTGTGTGCACATACCTCCAGAACAGACTCCAGCGTAGCCATATCCATAATGCTGCTTCCCTCCAAAGGCGTAGACTGCCATAGAGGATTCGCCCTTCACAAGGAAATGATTTTGCCTTGTCCCCAGATTTAAGATCGCCCACACCCACTGTTTATCTCCCACAATGTTGTTCCATTTTGGATTGGCAAGGAACTTCCCATCCTTGTACACCTTCACGCTGCCTGCCCCGTCCGTCTCTGACACAATGGACACCCAGTTCTCGAAGTTGTTTATCGTGTCCACAGTCCAATCAGTGAACATTTTACATTGCGGGGTCAGTGTAATCAGGAAGGGGTTGTTTGGTTCGTTGCCACTGACCAGCAGAACCATCACCTTTTTGCTGCTCTTCACCACTAAAGGATGATCTGTTGACAGGGTCAGGCTCAGAGAGCTTCCTGCCAGTTTCAGGGAGCTGTGGGAGAGAAGGAAGTATTGTTGTTTTTGACACTTTCAATGATCAGTTTTTATGTATATTTTATAGGCCCTGACATGGTAGGATTTAGGTAACTGTGTGGCACACAGTGATTGTGGACATGTTGGTCTACATTTTATCATCTAGAGCGGGGGGTCTCAGGTGGTGTGCTTTGGGAATTTGAAAAAAAAACCAAGTTATTGTCACATCTTGTTATTATCATAACTATACAGCAACTGTTGGATTAGGTTTTTGCAAAGTTAAACCAAAGGTGCATTTTTTTCTCACTGACAACTGAAAACGCTACTAAAAAAATATATATATATAGATATATATACATACACACACACACACACACACACACCCCTACACACAAACACACACACGTATAAAAATATAAAGGTAATACCATCTAATGCATTTCAACGTTAACAATAATAATTATCTGGTAGCTTAAATTTTCAGAATTTTTGACATACTACAACATTTAAAGTAAATCAGTGTCATGTCTGTTATGTTACCTTAGTTTTTGTCCTCTTTCCCCTTCCAGCTTTATCTGCATGATTCTGTTTCATCATAATTTGCACTGTTCATTTTGTACAGTTGCTTTATACATTAATCTAATGCTCAGATTTTTATAATTTAAGAGAGATCATTTGTATGCATGTGTGTTTACATATATATATAGTCTCCTTTGCAGTCTATGCTGTACTTTAAGTTATGTACTGCTTTACTGAACTAAAGCCCAATTCTGTGACTTGAACATTTCAAACTGCCTCATTGTACATGAACATTTTAATAAATAAATATTAAATATATGTAAATATTATTCATTCTGTTCTTAGAGTCATGAGCCAGGTGCAGTGTACTTTCATTTTGCTGTGTACTGTAGTACTTTGAAGTACAATAAAGAAATCGTGAATCTTAATGTTTAAATCTTGAATGTTGTTGTCCCCCTGTGGTCTCCCCTGCTGTATCTCATCACCTTGTTACCTCTTGTATTAAACCTCATGATTGTCTCATCACCAGTTCATCTGTCATGTCAGCATTCCTTGTTCCAACCTTTTGATTCCTCTGCCTATGTTGACTGAAATTTTGGCTCAGTTTTAGCTGCACCTTGAGATTTTGGTGAGGTTTAAGGTTTGGTCATTAGGTTTTGGCTTGTTTTTAGCTGTGTCTTGAGATTTCTGGTTTGTTCTAAGTGCACCTTGAGGTTTTGGCTTGGTTTTTTCTCTGTATCTTTTTACTTTTACTTGGGATTAGCTGTGCCCTCAGTGAATGGAGGGTCAACTCAGTTTGTCTCTGCATCGTTCACAAAAATGTCACAGGAGTGTGAATATTACGGTCTGAAATGTCAGAATTATTGGGGTTAAGGAGATTCTGACCTAAGTAAGTACATTTGATCACATCCGTTCCTACAGGAGCTATTTCTGATCAGTTGATCACTAATTCTAAATGAATATTGGCCACAATGCTCAGCTCGTGATCATCAGGATATTTCCTGTAAAAGGTTCATTTTTGTCATCCCTGCTGCAATATTGTTGAAGAAAGTAGGTAAAAAAGAAATTAGACTCAACTGTTTTTTTGGTGTGTGGCCCTGGAGAAGCGTCAGGTCTGCATCATCTTCACCGGAAACTATCACGGCGTAGTTCTTTGTCTTTGAGCCTCCAGTGAAGGGTACAATGAACTCTTTTGCCATTTTAGCCACAGGGGGGATCTGTTCATACACATGTTCACACTTGCTTCCCAAAGCTAGACACTGGTGACCTACTAACACCGCCACAGGCTTTGTGGATGTAATCTTTGAGCCTGTCAAACAGCTGTGACTCCGAATCAGGAAGGAGTCGTACGGCTGTAGGGTGAACGTCACTGCTACCCCTTTCTTCAAGAGTGTATTTCCTCTAAGATTCACATTTTTGGCTGGTAGGATGGTGATGGTGTTCGGGCTGTCGCCATTTACAATACCAACCAGCTTGTCAAATGTTGGCATTGTTCCTGTGGGTGTGAACACATAATGTTCTGTGCCCAGGTTCTGGATTGGAGAAATCACAGCCCCATCTCCGGTGGCATAGCGGCGGCTGTGGGAGACAACAGCGATATCAGCAGAAGATGAGATCCGTATCGCAGAATTTGGATTGTGAAACTGTTTTTGAAGCTCAAATTCATTTGGCAGAGAAACCCATTGAGATTCTTGAGGACGGAGGGTCAGCTTCTTGGAGAACTTCGATGCCACCTGCAGACCAACAAGACAATCATGAACCTTTTACAAAATTCATGAAAATGAGTTTTGAACTCTCCAGGTGTGATCACACCATACATGATTTTCATTCATTCATTCATTCATTCATTCATTTTCTGTACCGCTTATCCCTTTCGGTGTCGTGGGAGGGCTGGAGCCTATCCCAGCTGGCCACAGGCGAGAGGCAAGGTACACCCTGAACCGGGGTGCAGCTGATTGCAGGGCAACATAGAGGCATGGACAACCATTTACGCTCACACTCATACCTAAGGGCAATTTAGAGTGATCAATTAACCTAATGAGCATGTTTTTGGTCTGTGGGAGGAAGCCAAAGTGCCGAGAACCCACGTGTGCACGGGAAGTACATGCAAACTTCACACAGAAAGGCCCTGCCCGACCCTGGAATCGAACCAGCGACCTTCTTGCTGTGAGGCACATGCACTACCTACCGCACCACCATGCCGCGCCACCATGCCGCCCTACATGAATTTCAGTTTAATAAAATACGTTTTAACTTTATCCTCCCCTGTGATTTCATGCAAGCCTTTTGCTACCAATTTGACCGGTGATGAAAAAAGGTCTCAGTTTGCACTTCTGAAAAGGATGGGGCTTCATCCATCAGTCGTTCCCAATGGTCAATTCATACACCTGACCAGGGGTGAAAGTATGATAAGATTCTTGCAGGAACTGTGCAACTTAAAAAATTTTTTATCTTGCGCGCGAGCATCATACAAGAAAGATGTTGATAAAGCCTGCTCTTTACTGACCACTGTGCACATCCTTGAGTGCATAATGTAAGATGTCAGACACATAATGTAATATAGGGCAAAACATTTATTTTCAGGTAAAGTACTTCTTTAGGGGGAGAAAACATCGGAACAATAATAACAGTAGTAGTAGTGCAGACTACACAAAAAAGTCATACAGCCTGCTGTTGTGTTCTGGTCTAGTAACATTGTCAGCCATTTTTGACAGAAGGATAGACTTCATGGCCCATCTCTGGTCTACTGCATAGCCTACCTGCTCCATGTGCTTCCTCTGCACTTTCCACTCTCTTTTCCTCAACTGGCCTGTCATCTCTCTTTCTCTTGAACAAAGAGTCAATTTTTCTTTGCATTTTATGACCTGTCTTGACTGTCTGGGGTCCTTCCATCACCTAGGCAACCAGCCATCCAATGAAAAGAACGCATTGAGTTTTTCTCACTTCACGTGTCTTTGTTTGCGGAAGGAGTGATGCTGCTCGCATGACAGAGAAACAGAGAGTATTTCACGATGCGTAAAACCTCACAATTTATTACTTGTGGATTTTTTTGTATTATGTTTTGTATATTTTGCAAAAATGACTACCCTGTTGTCTGCAAAAAAAAAACACAGCACCAGTGGACATTGGATTAATGTTCCGCTACAGCGAGCGACTGTGTAATACAAGTTGCAACCTATAACTGTAAGCGAGTACCGTAGCCTACAAATTATAGTGTTTGTCCAGCGCACTAAAACCTAGTTCAACGCGTCACAGAAGGCATATTCTGGAGTTGATTTTTATGTATTAATCAATCTTACATTTATTTTGGTAAAATTCGCTTGAAAAACGAAAGGGCTCGCAATATATGCATGTGTGAAAGTTGCTTTTCGAAGAGGTCTGTATATTTCTTACCGGCATGGCGTTTTGGTGCGTTCTGGCTTACTTTCACCTCTGCACCTGACCTGCTTGTTTATTTGCTATGTTTCCTTCCGGCTGACTTCCCTGTGTTCCTGCAGAAAGCCCTGAGACCCATATCAGCGTGTCTTCTGTTTCCTACCTGTATGTGGACAGTCGCTGGTACATCCTGGGCGGTCAGCACCAGATGGAGTTGGAGAGTGTCTTTTTGAGCTTTTTGGTAGTTTGTGATGAAGCCTGTGATGAATTCTCTTCCTGTTGAACAGCTGTGACACACTGAAAAAAGAGAAATGTTACTCAAAACATAAATTATAAAGAAAATGATAAACTGTGGCTATATTCTTGTTACTGATGGTTTACTGTGACAATACCTGCTAATAATGCAGCAGCCACACACAGCGTGAGAAGCCTTAAATCCATAGCTGCAGGAAGAAGAAGAGATTCAGGAAGGGATTAAAATTTAGTGATGTGTTAATTCCAAAGTGTGAAATGTGCATCCCCCCTTTTTTTTTTTTTGTGGCACAGTCGTCTTGAAAAGTTAAAATGTGTGATTGTTACTGAGCCGAAAGTTTGAGTGAGACAGAGTCCTAAATGATAAGCGAGCATCAGGAACTTGGTCGTCACCTAAGGCAAAGGCCATCCAGTTCATTTTGTTAGTTACAGCTGGTGTTTTTCTCCTTTTCTTAGTTAAGTAAAGTTTCCAGCAAGCCCCTCCAACTCTCTAATATACATGGATCACCTGTGACAGTGACAGTGAAATTATAACTGATTTTTTTAAACCAGTGGGAGAAGATTGAGATCTCAGTGCTGTAAAATCTGATTTTATATATCTTTATGTATCTATATGTTTGTTTATTCGATGTTTTTTAAAAGTGCTACACAGGACTGCTTCCGGGTCGTAGACGGAGTAGATGTGCTTTCCTCAAGCTCCCACTAGACCTTACATTACACTCGACTCTAGAGCCTCACTTACTTGTTTTGCATCTTTGCTCCTGATATACCACAAGTTATCTTTTCACTCAAATGACCCTGCAATGACAACGAAAATGAGCAAAAAGAAAGGTGACACATATGCTCCAGCCTCTGCCGACGCCATCATGGCGTCCATGACGAGTCTACTTGAAGAGCATAAAGCTGCCCTCTCTGTCGAATTTAAGTCAGCCATTACACTGTTGAAAGTGAAACTCGACTACGTCCAAGCTACAGTCACCGAACACAGACTCTGCCTGACCTCTCTTGAGACGAACGCGAACCAACTCAGCGACAAAGTGGAGGCCTTAGAGGCTAGCTATGAAGGACAGCTATGAGAAGCTAAAAGCTAAAACAATCGATCCTGAGTCGCGCAGCTGCTGCAATAACATAAGGATAGTCGGCCTGCCTGAGTCAATTGAAGGCACGCAGTTCACGGCCTTCTTTTCTCAACTGCTGAAGGACATTCTCTGTGACGTGGTTCTCCCCCCGCCCCCGGAGCTCGACCGTGCACGCAGAGCCCTTGTAGCCAAACCTGCTCCGGGGTCCAGCCACAGGGCAGTTCTCGCTCACATCCATCACTACAGAACCAAGGTGGCAATCATGCAGGAGGCCCGGAGGAAGAGAGACGAGCTGTTGTATCGAGGTAAACCGGTCGCAATTTTCGAGGACTACTGTCCAGAGATCATCCAACAACGCTTGACGTACTGGGAGGTGATGTCGAGGCTGTACCAACAAGGCCTCAAGCCACTTTTAACCACTAGTCACTTCTCTACCCAGCCAAGCTCCGGATTTCAACTAACGATGGAAAAAAGAAGTTCCTCACATCAGTGGGGGACACGATGGCTTTCCTGGCAGCACACCATGACACTCCTCTGCACTCGCCAACCAGGGACTAGTGGTAACATATTCAATGGGGGCTAATGTCCTGACTAGCATTGCTCTCCATGTTTATTGTCTTAGCATAACTAGCTAATGTTCCTAGCTAAAGTAGAGGCTTGTTGATGCTAATAGCCCTGAGAGCCAGACAATGTTACTTGCACACAAGTTCTTGTCACTCGTTCAGACTCTCTCCAGTTGCAGATGCAACAATGTGTGTTGTATGCTATGGACCTTTAGGGAAACTTGGCAGGGGTAAATTTGGGCACACGTATGTACTGCCGCCTTCCACCAGACGGAGCTCCAAGGTAATGGGGGGATATACCCGGGGTAGGGGAGGGCTCCCACGTTGGCCCCGCCCCTTCAGTATGGGGACCTGAAAAAATATATCCCTAAGTGAGGTCATTTTGGGGTATACTTTGTACCCAAATGGGTGACTAAAATGTAGGCTTCTCTTCCGGGTATACTTTACGCTTTAAAAGGGTGCCCAAAATGAATGCTGCTCAGCGGTATACTTTCAGTAAATTTTGAGGCATACTTTGAACATTGAAGTTATTAACGCATTAGGGCTTCATTTTGGGGTATATTTTTTACTACATAAAGGGGTATATTTGGAATATTGGGTTTGCCCAATACCTTGACTTCATTTTGGGGTATACTTTGACTACATATAGGGGAATATTTTGAACATTGAAGTTAGCCCAATACCTTGACTTCATTTTGGGGTATACTTTGATTACATATAGGGGAATATTTTGAACATTGAAGTTAGCCCAATACGTTGACTTCATTTTGGGGTATATTTTCAATATAAGTAGGGGTATATTTTGAACATTGAAGTTACCCCAATGCGTTGACTTCATTTTGGGGTATATTTTGGGGTATGTTTTGAGCATTGAATTTAGCCCAATACCTTGACTTCTTTTTGGGGTATATTTTGACTACATATAAGGGGTATATTTTCAACACTGAAGTTAGCCCAATACGATGACTTCATCTCTGGGTATATTTTTACTCCATGTAGGGATATATTTTGAACATTAAAGTTATACCAACATGACGACTTTATTTTGGGGTATATTTTGATTACGTTTTGGGGTATACTTTGAACATTGAGAGTTAGCCCAACATGACAACCTCATGTTGGGGTATATTTTGATTACAAGTAGGGGTATATTTAGGTCATTGACAGTTAGCTCAAACTCAAGTCTTGATTTTGGGGTACTCTTTAAGCATCGAAAATCTTGTTCAACTTTTTAATATAGGAAAATGACCAGAAATTATTGCAATATGTAGCCTAGATCCAGATTTGAACCTTCAAACCTGTCATGCCTGACCAAGCATACTGTCTTACAGCACCATCTGGTGGCTACATAAGAATCCTATCTAGGAAAAAAAACCCAAAAATGAAGCTTTATTTTTGCGCATATTATTAATAAAGGAAACATAATTCAAGATGAAGTCTGCATGTTGGGTTGATTTTGAAACATTTTAAATCTTTTTTTACTTTTTAATGTAGGAAAAATGACCAGAAAATATTGCAATATATAACCCAGAGACAGATTTGAACCTCCAAGCCCTTGCTTGTTGACACAAATTCTGTGCTAAAGTAGCATCAGTTGGGTACATGAGAATAATATGAAGAAATGAAGCTTTCAATTAGGTCTTTATATCCCAAAATGTGGTCGAAATATACCCCATAATTAGCCTTCATTTTGGGTTACCCTTTAAAATTTATATGGTGCCCATAATGAAGGCTTCATCTTTGGGTATCCATATTTAGTTTAAAAGATAGCCCAAAATGACGGCTATTATGGGGTATATTTCGACCACATTTTGGGGTATACTTTGAACATTGAATGATACCGAATACAATTGTTTCATTTTGGGGTATATTTTTTCTGCATTTTCGGGTATACTTTGAACTTTACAAGTCAGCCCAACATGACAACTTCATTTTAGGGTATATTTTGGGTACATTTTGGGGTATACTTTGAACTCTGAATGTTGGCTCAAATTGACGACTTCATGTTGGGGTATATCTTGACTGCATTTTCAGGTATATTTTGACATTATCTTGCGGTATATTATGCCTACATTTTGGGGTATACTTTGAACATTGAAAGATAGCGAATTCAATTGTTTCATTTTGGGGTATATTTTGTCTGCATTGTCGGGTATACTTTGAACTTAAAAGTCAGCCCAACAGGACCACTTAACTTTTGGGTATATTTTCCTTACATTTTGGGGTATACATTGAACACTGAAAGACAGCAAAGACAATTGTTTCATTTTGGGGTATATTTTGTCTGCATTTTTGAGTATACCTTGAACTTTAAAAGTCAGCCCAACATGACAACTTAACTTTTGGGTATATTTTGACTACATTTTGGGATGTACTTTGAACAATCAACGTTTGCCCATAATGGAAACTTCAATTTGAGGTATATTTTGTCTAAATTTTCAGGTATACTTTGAACATCAAAAGTCAGCACAATACATGACAACTACATTTTAGGGTATGATTTGCCTACATTTTCGGGTATACAGTAAACATTGAAAGACAGCAAATACAATTGGTTCATTTTGGGGTATATTTTGACTGCATTTTCAGGTATACTTTGAACATTGAAAGTTAAAAAATACAATTATTTAATTTTGGGGTATATTTTGAGTGCATTTTCGGGTATACTTTGAACTTAAAGTCAGCCCAACAGGACCACTTAACTTTTGGGTATATTTTGCCTACATTTTGGGGTATACATTGAATTTAAGAGAGTTAGCCAAAATAATTACTTCAATTTGAGGTACATTTTGACTGCATTTTGGGGTATACTTTGAACTTTAAAAGTCAGCCCAACATGAATGCTTCTTCTTGGGGAATATTTTGGCCTCATTTGGGGTATACTTTGAACGTTCAACGTTAGCTTATAATGAATACTTCATTTTAGGATATATTATGCCTACATTTTGGGGTATACTTTGAACATTGAAAGTTGGCCAATACAATAACTTCATTTTTGGGTATATTTTGACTACATTCTGGGGTATACTTTTAACATTGAAAGTTAGACCATAATGAATACTTCATTTTGGGGTATATTTTAAAATCAGCCCAAAATGAAGCCCTGTTTCTCGCTCGGCTCCAGGCTCTCGAGGCAAGAATGATGGCCAAGAAGTCATCGCTGTCACTGTTGTTGCTCTCATTTAACCTCTCTGACACTTAGAGAGCTGAAAACTGGGATCTGGGACCTCTGAATACTCAGAAATCCTACTTTCCTGGAACCGTCTTGCTAGCCCCGCCCAAACCGGAAGTAGCTCCAGCAACAACCTAGAGACTTGCCCTTTACATCGATTATTCAGGGGAGGTGAGCTGAATCACCTCTTAAAGTTTCAGCTCATTTCATGGAAAAATGACTGATTTATGGGGCTTCAAAGTCCAAAAATGTGACATTTTGACATGGCGCCAGGGGTCACAGGAAGGTCACAGAGACACCAAACCACCACAGTTCTGCTCCAAATATAGCCTAGTATAACATACTAAAAGATGGGCCCCGGGGTCCCTGTAGAAAAAATTTGACCCCTGTCCTTGCTGGAAAGTCAGGTCCTGTTAGGCTCTTACACCCTTAGACCATTCTGCCAGCAGAATGTGACACTCACCCACATTTCATTTGTTGGCCGATTGGGACCAAAATTTTATCACATGTACCAGGCGTCCCCGTGAGTCAGGAGTTTGACTTTCAGCCTCCTAGCTCCACAGGGGGCTGAATGGCAGCCGTTTGAAACATTGGAGGTGCATGCCTTTTAATGTCTGACTTGATCGCTGCCTCTTTTGCTCTCATTTCGCCTCCATGAGACTTAGAGAGCTGAAACCTGGGATCTGGGACCTCTGAAAACTCAGAAATCCTCCTGTGCTGGAACCGTCTTGCTAGCCCCGTCCAAACCGGAAGTAGCTCCTGGAACGACCTGGAGACTTGCCCTTTACGTCGATTGTTCAGGGAGTGGCCTTCCAGTGGATTTTTTAAAGAAGTTTTCGTCTCCCCCCTCTCCACGTCTTGCAACCGTTCTAACTGAATGTCTTAGACAGGGTTCACTACCCCAGTCAATGAATGAGGCTCGCATTACTTTAATTGCTAAAAATGGTAAAGACCCAGCATACTGTACTTCATACAGACCAATCTCCCTCCTGAATACAGCCGCAAAAATCCTTGCAAAGGCATTGGCTCTCAGACTGGAAGACGTAGCCCCCCTACTAATAGGGCATGACCAGACTGGTTTCATAAATCATCGTCACTCCTTTTCAATGTCCGTTGCCTCCTTAATGTTCTGTACTCAACCCCCAGCAAGGCCCCAAGTGCATTGTGCATTGCATTGTGTCATTAGACACCAAAAAGGCTTTTGATCATATTGAGTGGAAGTTTCTTTCAAGGTCTTAGAAAAATTTGGATTTGGGCCTTTATTTATATCCTGGATAAAATTACTATATACATCCCCTGTAGCTAAGGTTCAGACTAATAAAACAATTTCAAAAACCTTTACACTAAGTCGAGGAACCCGTCCGGGCTGCCCATTGAGCCCAGTTCTCTTCGACCTAGCGATCGAACCGCTTGCAGTGGCCCTTCGTAACAGTAATAACATCTCTGGTGTCTGGAGGGGGTGTGCAGAACATAAAGTCTCGTTGTATGCGGATGACCTTCTGCTTTTTGTTTCAGACCCAACCGCCTCTCTGCCGGAAGCGATGTCCCTTCTTAAACAATTTGGATCAGTATCTGGTTATAAGATCAACATAAACAAAAGTCAGCTGTTCCCAATTAACAGGAAGGCAGCAGACCTAGTCTACAATGATTAGCGCTTTTAAAATTCAAGAGACGCAGTTTACCTACTTAGGGGTGGTAGTCACACGTCAATTTAAGAATCTCCTGAGAGAAAGTTTCTTCACCCTACTAAATCAGGTCAGGGCATCACTGTCTCAATGGTCCCTCTCAAACTCTCACTTGCTGGACGAATAAATTCTATAAAAATGAATATACTCCCAAAGTTTACCTATCTGTTTCAGTGTATTCCAATACTTATCCCCAAGTTGTATTTTGTTTCATTAGATTCTATCATCTCCTCATGCATATGGCAGGGCAAGAGACCCTGAATAAATAAGGTCCTACTTCAAAGATTTAAGAAAGATGGAGGCATGGGGCTACCCAAAATGTGCCATTACTACTGGGCTGCTAACATTCGTTGCTTAGCCTTTTGGATGTAGTTTTATCTCCAACCTAACTGTCCTGACTGGACATTGGTGGAGCTAAATACATGTCCTGATATTTCCCTTCCAGCACTTCTTAGCTTACCACTTGACTCTCTCCTGGCCAAACCGCCAGACAACTTAGTGGTATGCCACACCCTTAGGATCTGGGTCCAATTTCCAAAGTTTTTTGGCTATGAACATCCTTCCCTCCACAGCCAAATTGCTTCTAATCATTTATTTATTCCTTCAAGTACTGACTCAACTTTCCGTGCCTGGCATGGAACAGGCATCATATGGTTAACCGACTTCTTTGAAAACAACCGTTTCCTCTTCTTTGACCTTTTACGCGAAAAGTTTAATTTACCTATAACTCACTTCTTTCGGTATCTGCGGGTCAGACAACATGTGAGCTCTAATTCAACTTGCTTTCCTGCCAAGCCAGACACCAATCCAATTGATGCCTTTCTCTCCTTGGATCCACTTTCTAGGGGGGCACTGTCTAAACTATAAAGTAACATTTCACTTTTGACACATTCACCCATAGGCAGGATGAAGAGGCCTTTGGAGCAAGACCTTGGACACATGTCTCCAAATTTATGGGGCTCCATCCTTCTGTCAATACACAAGTCTTCACTCAGCGCTAGGCACTGTCTGCTTCAATTCAAGTTGGTTCACAGCTTGCTCTTGTTCTAATTCTTCTATGTTTGTTTCTCAGTCTTTTTGTTTTTAACATGTTGTTGAAAATTAAAATCAATACAAGTATTTGAAATATAAAAAAAGTGCTATACAAATAAAGTTTATTATTATTATCTATCCATCTATCTATCTATAATAAATATATATGTGTGTGTATATATATATATATATATATATATATATATATATATATATATATATATATATATATATACATATACATATATACATACATACATACATACATATAAGCGTGTGTGTGTATATATATATATATATACATATATGTATATATGTATATATATATATATATATATATATATATATGGCCTGACTAGATCAAATACAGAAAAGAAGTAAAAGAAAATAATAATAATAATAACAATAATAATAATAATAATAATAGTAAACGTAGAGCAGTGACAACTAGAACAACAAATGTTTCTCTATTATATCTAGGGTAGCCCCAAATTATTTCACTACTGTGCATGGTTCAAAAATACAAACTTTGATGTACAATTCACACAGAATAAAGAAATCAAGTATCAAAGTAAAGGAAATTATTTCAGGAAAATTAAGAGGACTACTGATGACTACGCCTCTTCTGCCTCACTCCCCACAATACTTTAATCCACACTCTCCATATATTCCATTAAAGAATCACAAATGTTTTGAAATAGTGATACTTTCCTTTATAATGTAAGTAATCTTCTCCATAGGTAAAGTCATTTCCTTAATCCAGTTCATGAATTTTGGTTTACTGGTACTCCTCCATGAGAGTGCTGTGACTCTTTTTGCGAGCAGTAAACATAAAGTGATTATTTTTCTAGACATCTGATGTCTATCAGGAGTAATAACCTGGAATAAACAGTTTAGGTTCAAGAACTAATTTAATACCTAGAATTGTCTCTACAGTTTGTTTATCTCCCACAGAACTGTTGGACTTTATTGCACTCCTGGACACAGTGGAAGAACGTCCCCCTCTCCTCTCCACACCTGAAACACAAGTCTGGGATGGCCCCATTATACTTATTAAGCTTTTCTGGCATCACATATGTCCTCGTTAGCCAGTGATATTGCAGTACTTTGAGGCAAGTATTAGTAGTTTGTGCTTCAGCACACGCTCCTTCCCAGTCCTTGGAGGGTCAGTTCTCCTGTAAATTTTCCCTCCAGGCATTAAGTTTCCATGAAGAAGACTCAGAGGATCCCTCTGCTATCATGTTATATAGTTTGGAGATAATTCCCTTTCCAAAGTAATCATTTTTCATTTCTGTTTCATAAGAGAGATCGACACACACTGACTTTGAAATGATCTAAGAAAGTTTCTCACCTGCAGATATTTAAATTGATGTTTGCTTGGAATATCATATCTGGCAATCAACTCCTCAAATGACATCAAAACCCCACCCTCTGATCCTATGAGATTCCTTGTTAGTGAAAGGACCCTACTGTTCCTGTCACGTTTCTTTCTTTCTTATTATTTTTCCTGCAGGTAAGCAAACCTTATTTCGAACCCCTAAACACGCTCAAAAACTCACCAAAATTGGCACACACCTCAGATTCAGCAAAAAATTTGATAAAATGAAAAATAACCCCCAACATGCCAAAATGTGCTCTCTAACGCCCCCTAGACACACTAAAACAGGGCTCAAGGCCAGTAAGAATGTCATAGAGACATCAAACTAACGCCAAAGTGTTTGTCTCATTGAGACTTACAAATCATGCGCTGACACTCCTGAACTATCTCAAACCGGAAGTTGGCAATTTGGATTTCAAAATAAGAGCTCACTGTATCATCCCCACTTTGCACCATAATTTGACACCCTTAACGTGCTCACAGCCATGCCAAAATTGACACACATGCCAGATGGGGTGCAAAATTTCAGAGAATGAAATATTTAACACATAACATTCCAAAATGTGCTCTCTAGAGCCACCTAGGTACAATACAGGGCACAAAAATGGTCGTCACGGCCACTAGGAGTGTCGTAGAGTGATCAAACCAACGCCTTAATGATCGTCTCATCAAGACACACAAATCACACACTGACACCCCTGACCTATCTCAAACAGGAAGCTGGCGATTTGCCTTTAAAATAAAACAAGCTCATAAAACAGGTCTCCAAAAAAATGTATCTCCTTCTAGGCTGTAAGTTGTATCAGCTTGAAATGCACAGAGATGATGCACTAGGCATTGGTGATCAAAAGTTCTGAAGGAAATTGTTGTTTCTCAAAATGACAAGCCCTCAAAGTTTAACTTTCAACTTTCCCTAGAGGCAGATGTCGCTCACTCACTGATTGACAGAGTGCAGCTGGTCATGTGATTCACTGAAGGTGGGAACATGGAATGTGTAAAACACACTCATTATAAAGTCTGAAGCTCCTGACAGAGCTGCAGAAACACACCTCAGTCTGACTCTGAGTAGGTCAAAGGGTCAAAAAGGGATGAAACCCTCAAAATGGAGGTCAACCAGACATGAGGGTCGTACAACAGAGCGAGGACCCGTCCAACGCTGCTTGCAGCTTTAACTGTCTTCAGACCTTTTTCACTGCCTAAAACTAAGGTCTGCTCTGCCTGGAGGGAAAAATAGTTACCCCATATCGGGCTGAAGTTTGACAGAGAGGAGGATTCATCTCAATACTTCTTAACCTGCTGCCAAATTATAATCATATTTCTGACTATAGGATTTTTTTGTCTTTTTTTCAGCACTTTTACTTTTTGAGTGTATATACTGAGGGAGAGGAAGTGGGACTGAGCAGTCTTCAATATTCATCCAAGGTGTGGGGGACTTATCTGTAAAATAATACATCATAGTCCTCAGTTGAGCTGCCCAATAGTACCAAAGTGGATTGGGGCATCTGAGGCCTTCTCTATCATACAGTAGGTACAAGAGTGATAAACATAGCCTTGGTCGCCTATTATTTCACAGAAAACATACAAAAATGTTTTTTAGGAGTGAGAACAAATTAGCAGGAGGTAGTAATGGGTTGTTCTAAAACACATACAGAAGTTTAGGCATTATATTTAATTTAAGGACATTAATTCTTGCTACAAACGATAAGGGCAAGGAGTTCCATCTATCTATAGAGGAAGAAATTGAGTCTATGTGGGTGTAGTTAACCCCAACAATGTCTCTTACACATGGTACTATCCTGATCCCCAACTATGTAAAACAGTCAACCTTTTTAAATTGGAAAGAATTTCCGACCTTGTTTATTTCTTCTGTGTGAAGTAACATGAATGAAGATTTGTCTTTGTTTAGTTTATATCCTGATATGTGTTTATTCAATCTAACAAGGCTGGAATAGAGTTATTCAGTGTTTCCAAGAAAAGAATAACGTCATCAGCAAATGAAGCATTTTTGTGTTCTTGTTGGCCTACTGATGAACCGGTTATGTTTTTATGAGACCGCACCACAAATGGTTCAATTGGTATAATAAATAATAAGGGGGACAAAGGGCACCCCTGCGTACATCCCGTTTGATTTGAAATGATTTAGATATGGCTCCATTTGTTAAAATTTCAGCATAAGATTCATGATATAAAAGTTTAACCCACTGACAGAAATGATCCTCACAGTCAAATCTTTGTAATATTTCAAATAAATAGGGCCATTCAACTCTATCAAAGGCTTTTTCAGCATCCAATGATAATGTCTGTTTTTTCTTCCCGATTATGAAGAATATCCAACACTCGTCTCACATTATGAAATCCCTGCCTACCTACAATAAACCCATATTGGTCAAAGGAAATAAGGTTGGGTAATATTCTCCCTTTGAGCCAAAATTTTTCAAAGTATCTCTAAGTCCACATCGAGAAGGCTTACTGGTCTTATTTTTCACATTTATTGCAAGGTTTACCAGGTTTGGGCAGTAAAACTATCAGAGCTCCTCTTAATGAAACAGAGAATTCCCTTTTCAAATGAGTCTGAAAACACGTCAAAAAGAGGGGACAACTATTTATCTTGTAAAATTTGTTCATGTCCAGTTTATTTAATCAAAAATGCTCAAATTGGTTTTTAGTTAGTTTTAGTTCAGTAAACTATATTAATATTTCAATTAGAGTCCTAAAGTGTCAACACTGATTGGATTAATTCTAAAGAAAACTTTTGTGCCTGTTTTGTCAAATTATAAGTTATTTTAAATTCCAAATGTCCTGTTCGCAGACAGACTAGAATGTCTCTGACCGAAGCTGCTCATGTTCAAATGAGAATTAATTCTTATTTACTGGAATAAAATTAAAATTATTAATTAAAATCTAATCAGCAGCTGAGGCTGATTCAACAGATTGAACTAAACCCTCTCAACAAATTCAGATAAAGACAGAAATCAGCCAAGAGTCTGATGGATTAAAGGTCTTGATTGAATAAAGGTGTGCATACCTGTGGTCTGCCGTGGACGGTGGAGGCTGCAGGTGGAGGACGTGTGGACAGACACTTTTATATGTGGTGAATGAAATCACACACTGCTGTTTTGTGCGGCTCAGTGAAAAGCATATTGAACAGAGGTGTGTTTTGTTTGCAGAGTGGTTTGTAGAGGAATAACAGACCGCATGGGAAAGTCGATGTTTACAGACGATCACTGAGACATGCCAAGAAGTCACAAGAGCGGCACTCCTTCATCTCCTCATCCTGCCACAGCTTTGAGTCATTCCCTCGCTCCTGTGGGTCAGAGAACCATGCTGATGCTTATTGAACACGTCTCTAAACGTTTATAATCATGCAATGTCTTTAACTGTTCTCATGTGGACTAGAGGTAGAGCTTGTTGCTTCTCATTTGGAAGGTTAGGGTTTGATCACCAGCCTCTGTTGTTTAAATGGTGTCAGTAACAGAAATTTAAGGATAAAAGAAGAGGTGAAGAAAACTCCAATATTTCAAGATTCCTCAGTAAAAATGTTGAAGTGCTGCAGTAATGATGACAAACATGTGACTGAGTAACACTGAGAAGACTTTTATTTCAGGAGCCATCTTGATAAGTACAATATTATTGATGCACATCAATATTGATGTCGAAGGAAACATTCAGTCGACCTGTTAAAGGCATTTGTCACAGTTAGGCTATGTTCACACTGCAGGTCTTCATGCTCAGTCTTGAGTTTTTTGTTACGTGATTGTTTAATTTTAATTTAAATGTGACTTCCGTCAGACTCCAGTGTGAACGTCTGCAGAAGTAAATATGGATGCTACACATGTCAGTGTGTGTGTATCATGTTTGAAGTAGTTGTGAGCGACAAAATGATGAGAAGACTGAGAAAAAGAGATCAGACATTTTAACGATGGCTATGTTTATCTGCAGTCAATATTCAGGTTAAGATCAATATTCCAGTTTCTGAAACATTTGGAATAACCCAGTTTACATGCATGAGCAAACAAGGTTACTCCTCTATGCATAGTCCGCCGAACAAAACAGCGACGCACGGAGAACGTCATGACGCAATGCACGTCATTTCCGCTTCTTATTCCTGTATCCAATAGCAACGAGAACAACAGCAGCAGCATGGCAGATAATGAACGGCCCGGAGCAGCTAACAGTCAGCTTCGTTTGCGCTTTGGTGCTGGTACTGACCCACCACCAGTACTTGACACTATTCTTTGTCAGTTTCTTCATTAATGGAAGACGAGAACGTGAAGAATTAGGAAATCGAGCCGGAGCTGTGCCATGTTACAACAAGTACTTCCTGTACTCAAAAGACCAAGATTCCTTGCGAAAAAGGACATGTGCAGAACATAACCTAATGTTCCTTTCGATGAGGATATCCTGATCGGCGTATACATGACCAAATATTCGGGTTAGAAAGGAATAACCCAGGGGTGACTTTCAGGCTTTTAAAAACTGGAATATGAGCATAGTCCGGTTTTTCAAAAGGTTTTTTGGTGTTTACATGACTGCACGCAACCGGGTTATGGCTAATATTCTGGTTATGAAAGGTTTAATGACTGCATGTAAACATAGCCACTGGTGTTTTGTGGAGCAGCGGCTGCTTCCTCTGCACAGAGCTATGTGTGGATGTGAGTCTGAACAGGAGTGCTGGGATGGTGGTGTGAGGGGCTTCATTGGCACAAAATTCATCCGTAATTGTTTCTTCCATTATCACATATGGGCAAACCAGTCAGATTTGGGCCACTTTTGTCTGCAGTGTGAATGTAGCCATCATCATTTAATCCTCCTACAGAAGACAACAGTTTGTGTCCTTCAAAGAAAATATGTCTCACTCTCCTTCTGCTCTGCCGTAATGCTCAATTCTCAATCCCAGCTGACATTAGGCGAGAGACAAGGTGCACCCCGAAGCTGTCGACAGCCAATCGCAGGGCCACACAGAGAGACAGACAACCTTTCATGCCCCATATTTAATCCTAAAGGTAATTTGGAATCACAAATCAACCCAATGAGCATGCTTTTGGTCTGAAGGAGAAAGCTGGAGTGCCCGGAGAGAACCCACACATGCACTGGGGGAACATGCACACTCCACACAGAGAGGGTATTGACTCAGGGATTGAACCAGCAACCTTCTTGCTGTGAGGCACCGTACTACCTCCTGCTCCAGAGAGCTGTTCGTTTATCAATTCACAAATTATGCATTTATTTTTTGTTTCTTCATTTTAAGGTATTTCTTTACTAATTTAATACTGGAACTCAAATAACTCCCTCTCATCACTGTTTATTATGTTTTTATTTATTTTTTAATACTGCGCCCTTACTGTCTTCTTATGTACTTGTGGACTTTACTGCATTATAACTGTTCACTGACACACTGTAACATGCTCCAGTCTTAAGATTATATTAGATTAGATAAAACTTTATTAAATTAGGTTATTACCTCCGCCAAGGAGGTTATGTTTTTGCCAGCGTTTATCTGTCTGTCCATCTGTTTGTCTGTTTGTGTTCAAAATAACTTGAAAAGTTCTGAACGGATTTGGATGAAATTTTCAGGAATTGTCGGAAATGGGACATGGAAGAACTGATTAAATTTTGGGGGTGATCTGGATCACCGGCTGGATCCAGGAATTTTTTAAAGGATTCTTTAACATTGCCAGATAGGACCATTTTCGCCAAAGTGGACTGAAGCTGCTTGGCGGAGGTCTCTTTGAGTGCTTTTCTAGTTTTATTTATTAAAATTTCATTATTCAATTATATTTATAAAATGAAGCATGAGGATTGTTATATATAAATGTAAATCTGGATATTTTATTCATTAATGCCCCAGTCACACATTCCCGTTTCTCATGGCGATTGTGTACTGTACATGACTGGAAAGGCTGGTTTGATCAGGATGATACGGGAAGAAATGACTGTTTCCCCCCAGGATGCACCCCGTAAATACACCGTCAGTAACGCTTCTACAGCACTTCAGGGGCGTTCGTCCTGCTTCAATTAGGTCAATAGAATGATATGGCGAGAATTCCATGTATTGAGCCCAGTTTGTGTCACGTAAGCCCCGTTTGAGCCCTGCCGCTTGCGCCACCTTAAACGGGACACAGTCAGGGCACAAACCGATACGTACTTGTCAGTCATCCTCAGAAAGCTTTCTGGATTGAGCCACGATCAGCCCGACTGAGCCCCGTTCGCCTTAGGACTGCATTAGGCTTCCACCCTGCTATACTGAGAGCGGCGATTCTCTACAACAGTTTTGAACAGTTCAAAACAATCGAGACCCTTCCCCATTCCCCGGCGTTCGTCCACGACTATACAACGCTGATCCAGATCAAATAGCGCATGCACCACGACCAAAGCACGTTTCATCAGGATTATGACAATCGTGCACAATCGCCATGAGAAACGGGAATGCGTGACTGGGGCTTTGCTGACAAGGTTGGAACAGCTGCTGACTGGAAGTGCTGCATGTAAAATATTGTCGTATTTGTTTGTACAATGACAATAAATCTGAACTGTTCTATTGGATATCAGACATTTAAACCAAAACTAAGTAGTTTTTCCACCCTAATATAATATTTCTAGAGTCATTGTGATGGTACATCACCTTACAACAGGTTGAATGACACCTCTGTCATGGTCTGAGGGGGTCTGTCACCTTGACTGGCACTATATAACTTCGATGTGGATGGTAGGAACACTTCCACACTAAAAAACTATAAATTTTTACTGCTTTTACTGCTTTACGGCATTCGTCACTTCCCCCCGAGGCGAAAGCTAAACATTGGGAAAAGGAGAATATAAAGCAGTTTATGAATTTTTAAAACAGATTTAATGAACAGAATTTAGTTTAAAGTAAATATGCACTTATTTTCCTAATGGAAATAGGGACCTCTGGCTCACACTCCTGCATAGTAGGCGGCGGTAATGCTCCTCTGACGCTGGATGCCACTCGTCGTTAAACAAGAATATGAAGAAGAAAGCCAAATGTAGAGTTGTCATCATGGTGGAAGCAGCGAAAAGCCCCCAAAAAAAGAAAGTTTTATCAGAGGAGGGGGAAAAGGAAAGTGGGAGAGTAACAAGCTAAATGCCTGGACAGGAATAAACACTGGCCCGGCGTTCACTCACTGGCGTTTGAGATTGAAATTTGAGATTTTTTTTTATATATATGGCAAAGTATGCATTAAGAAACTTTGACATGTAAATGCATGGGATTATAGCCGAGTGGCTAATTTCCATCCCCAGTCCCATTAGCACGTTGGTGTCAACACACAGAAACAAGAAACAGACATCCGTAGTAGGTATAAAAACACGCAAAGCATAAAAGACATACAGTCATACAGACTGAAACGTCATACAGTCCAAACGAAACATGGCAGTGAGTTGGGGGACCGTGAGAATTATTCACAATGAATTATGAAGTGCTGGAGTGCTAATTAAAGTGCCATAGTGCTAAAGTGCCAAATGCTAAAGTGCAGATTGCCAGCTGCCTGGGAGTTCTTGTCCTCATTGTATTGCACATTGCCCAATATTGCACAGGAACATAAAGTGCACATTGCATTGCACATTACCCTACTGCCCAAGATAATTAAGTGCTATGTTGAATATAGTATTGCACGATGCCCATAGCACACGGCTGCATATGCAGATCTGTGTGAACAGATATTGCACTGGGAAAAGCATACATAGATGTCTTACGTAAGCACTAATTCACAGAAATGGCATACATAGGTGTACTTACAGTGGACAATTATGGATGGTGCCCCAACACACTGAGCCCGTTACATACAAAATTAAACACGGTTATGATCACAGATCTGGTTTTCCAACAGCCATGCTCTAAGGTGTTTGGAGAAGGAAGTCAGAGCCGGTAGTTCACATATAGTGCTTGGTATTTGGTTCCAGGTCTGGGACGCACAAAATGAGAACAATGCTTGACCAGAGGCACTTTTTCAAAATGGTACAATGCAGTCACCTCTGAGGCCTGCTCTGGTTGATCCACTTGAGTTTGTTTTTATAAAATCTTTAAGTGGAGGTGGAGCTTGATCATGCAAGATTTTATAGAAAAGTCCAGAATCAGTATATTTCATCGTGTTGTCCCAGTTTAGGCATTCATGCTTATCCAATATCAGAAAGTGGTGGTATGATTTAGGTTTCTTATCCAAGACTTTCAATGCCTGTTTATAGACTGTTTCAACTGGCTTCAGGGTCGTTTTACAGGCAGATGCCCAGCTGGTCAGGCAGTATGACATGTGTGCCTTGTGATCTTTTAATGTAAATGAACATCTCAGATCAAATGAAACAATTTCTGTTGTTGCATTTCCGTTTCTTAACACAAATTATTACACCTGACAATTAATTGGTCGACTAAATAAATGAATATTTCTGACTCAACTTCAAGCATCAGACGCTGTTTCTCCTCCTGGTTTTTTAAAATATAATGTTAAGATCATGAAGTCACACATGATGACATCCAAACTCCTCTGCAGAATGAACAGAGACTCGTCATCTCCTGGTTTATTTACGATCAAATAAAGAGGGATTATACTCTAAGGATTCCGTTACAGAGGGATTAAACTCTTTTCCTGGATGCCTGACTGTCAGGAATCCAGCTGAAAGTCTTTCTTTGAGAAGTCATTATGAGCCAGCGTGACAGTTACAGCAAGATAAACGTTAGTCAGCCACAAGTTCATCACTTTCAATACAGTACATTTATTGTCTTATTTAGACTTCTAAATGATGAAACTTCACAGTATTCTTTATGGGTTTTATCACGGCTGCTCAGGATGGACATTTTCTCTGACGTTACACAGCAGTTTGTAGATTAAATTTCTTTTGACATCGATACTTTTCAGTATTAAATGTTTCAGTAAGAAAATGCACACATTTGATGAAACGTGTCTGTGAAGCTGCAAGAGACACTTTTGCTAACATCTTGTCAAATTGTGTCCCTTATGTCATAGGTTTTGGAGACTCAGGGTGTTTTTTTTTCTTCTTTTTTTAGAATTTATTTTAACATAACAGAAATTCCACAGTGAGAAAACATTTTGTCCAGTGTCTCTGAAGACTCCTCACTGTTTGGTATTTTACAGTTATGGATAACAGTTTTGGGACACCCCATGCATTTGTGATATAGTGCATTAAGAATCACGCTGAAGTCTCCAAATGCAGCTTTTCAGTCACAGCCAAAACACCAACAAATCATTAAAAGCTGTTAAAAACTTTAAATTAATTGGTTCTATAGAAAAACATAAGAAATTTGGCACCGCTGATCCACTAATGACTGAGGTCATACTGTATTTTTATTGAAGACTATTTTTCTTGCCGTGCTGTGAGTCTAAGCAGCATGTTTGAAAGTTCTTCACAGACAAAAATGTCTAAAACAAGGAACCAAACACAGGAAAACACGCCTGAAGATCCAGAGCCAGAAAGTGCAGATGCAGTCACTCAGCTGTTGGAGACAAGATCTGGACGTCCAAGGGTTTTTCAGCAAGAAATGACCACATCCTGGACCTCATCATGGGAGCTTCAGCAGCAGGTCAAACCAAACTGGTGTCCAGAGGTCAACTCCTAGGTCATGGCTTAAGGTCCTGCAATGCCATGAAGAAGTCCCTGATTAATGAGAGACCGAGTTTAGCCCAGAAAAAACTGGACGGCCAGGAACTGAAAGAAGACTCTGTGATGGGATGAGTCAAATTTCCAGCTTAATCCTCTTCCTGCTGATGTTAGGAAACACAGAAGGCCAGGCTCAGCACCATCTCCAGCATGTACAGGAGCTACAGGCAGGCCTGGTGGAGCAGGATCCCGGTTTGGGCATGTCTGAGTGCTGCTGGTGTTGATCATCTCACTGTACGTGATGACACATCGAATTCTGCCAAGTATTGTGGTCTTGAAACCCACATGCTCCCCTCTGCACAGCTCAGTCCCCGGACATTAACCCCATTGAAAATCTGAGGTGGATCACCAAAAAGTCTGCAAACCAAAGAATTTGAAAGAATTGAAGGAAGTAATTCAAGAAGAACGGATCAAGGTTCCTCCTCAGCTGTGTGAAATGCTCAGCCAGGATCAGAGCTCTGCTGCGGCGAATGGCAGTAATGCTAAATATTAATGTGACGATGTGATGCTTTATTTTTGGTTCAGTTTTGAACACATCCTATGTTATTTGATGACTTTGATACAGATGATGTTGAGAACTGACATGTTGAAACTTTCAAGGATTTTTTTCTTGTTAACAACTAAACAATCATTTTCATTTGCTTGTGTTTAACTGATGCAGCCAGACCTTTGAAACACAAAATGTGAATATTTCATGATAGCATATGAGATTGTGTCAAATATTTGGGGTTTCCAAAAACTTTTCCCCTGACTGTATTCTGTGGGTCTGCTCTTGTGCAGTTAGTCAAGTTAGACAAAGAACAGACTCTCAGAATAAAATCATGTTACTAGTTTACTGCAGGTCTTCTCAGCTACCAGGATTTAACAGGATTCAGCAACTGAACGCAGCCATCTGAATTCATGTGCAGCTAGATACCTGAGTCACAGCAAGCACACAGGACCGTTTAGAGTTGCTGAAGAGTTTATCTGATGACTGAGAGGCAGGCTAACACTTCCATTGACTCCCAGTGTTTAAGGCTAAGATAATTAGCCGTGGACGAGCTTTGTTTGTCTCTTTCTTGTTACTGGACTCACAGTCAAAAGAATGGAGTCTATCTGTTTGTCATGGAGTCAGGAGTGAGACAAGACAAAAAAAGAAAAAAAAAAGTTGGTGTATCCCTCTGAGTGACCAATGAGTGTAAATTCACCAATGTTCGGTATCAGGGAGTTAAATAATTCTTGCCAGAGTATCAATCAGGCTTTCATTTTATGTGATAATCACATCAAAAATTATAACATCCTACTAATCCTAACTGATTTACAAAACACGAGACACAGACCATGTTCTGCTATTTTGCTAAAAGTATCATTGAGGAATGATCTTGGTGTCTTATCTCCCAGCCTTAGCATTAAAGTGTCCGTGTCGAGGTGTCGCAATGAAACAATCGATTAGTAGTTTCAGTGTTCTGGGCTGGCGTGGTGCCTGTTGTTTCAGCTCCTGTTAAACTAATATGTGTGAAAGGAGGCTCCCGGTAAGCCCACTGCTTTTCTACACAAGGATGCACATAATGACACATACCGACACACACTAATCCTCTAAAGACTATAAATTACACAGTAAGCTAGCTATTATGTCTGCATCACATGAGTTACAGGAAAGTGTTTGCTCTGAATATCCACACCTCCACATGGGAGAAATTCAGCAGAAGTGACCCTGACTGTTAGTCTTTTTAGGTCAACGTAGGGCCTCACTTGTCCTGATTGTTTCCTTTTTTGTTTGATAAAAATGTTGTTTCGTTTAATTACAGGTTTTCTTGATTGTCTTATTGATAGTATCATTTTATTTGCCCCTCTGAAACTTAGAATAAAATTATTGTGGCCCCAAAGTTCTTCATCCTTGATGTTCATTCAGAGTTTCTCTGTCTCTCTCAGCAGGTTTCACATCACCATAATACAAAAACTGCGATGAGTAGTACAAGAGGATAATGTCTAGAAGGCCACCTGGGATCCTTGGTGTGGACGTCCTGTCAACTTACAAAGCTTCAATAACTACAATTACAAATATTTGGCCTTTGCCAAATGGATGGATATAAATATATTTATTATATGTATTTGTGTATATGCATACAGTATATGTGTATCTATAAAATGAAGAGTGTCTTGAGATAACACTTGTTATGAACTGGTGCTGTACAAACAAAGATTCATAGATTGATTGATTGATTGATTGATTGATTGGTTGATTGATGACCTTCACATGGCGTTCATATTCACTTATTTTCCTTTTATCAAAATGTCAACAACATATTTGTCGAGACGTCACCATCTTGGTCTGGATTCCTCATCAGAGCCAAGGCCGAGCGTGGACGTGGCTCCATCTTGATTATTTCTCAGAGGACAAACGTGACGTTTTTCATACCACAATATTATTACTCATTCTGTTCATTCATCCTGGAAGACGGGGCATCCAAGAGCCAGTGTTAGGGCAAGACTTCTTCATTTCACACTTTTGATGGTCAAAGGAAAACAGGAACAAGATACAGTTGAGCATACATTTTCAGTCATTTATGAGCTAAAGACAATGTCTACACTCATAAATATGTCCTCATTTATGTCAAATTGCCTCTGCCAACAATCTGACTTGTCCTCCTGAGCGAAGATTTTCTTACCTGTATTTACCTAGAAAAGGTAAGTCCTGTAGAGGCCTCCATGTCCTTCTGGTCTATAAAAACTATCAACAGCTGAGAGGGACATAAAGCACTACGTAGTGGTACTGGCTAAGGATAAACGCATTGTCACTCAGAGCCAGTGTGACTGACAGGGAGAAGGAGCATAGCGAGACGCACTGTCACTACCCTGGCAAATCTGAAAGCCTGCACTGCTCTTTAGTTCATAATGAAAGATCATGCTCATGCCACGCCACAGGAGAAGGAATCCTCGTTTAGTAGACATAGCTTCTCAGCACACACTGGCTACTGTAGAGTTCAGCAGCTGCAGCGCACATCTGACAAAGCAAGGTGTTAGAGATCACTATCCGTTTGAATGAAAAATACAGTTTCACCATGAGATGGAAGAACAAACTACACAGTGTGGCTTTAAAAAAGGTCCACAAACACAAATCTTCACCAAACATTTATTAAGAGTAAATGATGTAAATATGACAATAGTAATAATAAAAAAATATCACGTGACACTGACACTCCCTTCTTTTATTGTCTTAATCACCCTGTAGCTCTTGCTGTTCTTAAGTCCCTCTAAGAGACATCATGATACTTTAGATGATCGTTATTACAGTAAATGTAATAACACTGTAATAACACAAGTTTAGACAAAGTTTAGGACAAATACACACCCAACACTCTCTGCTTTATATGCCCCAGAAGATAAAGTTCTAGCGTTGAAAAAAGCAAAATCTGGAGTATATTTAATATTGCTGTTAAATTAAACAACTTTATTTGTGAACTGCACCAACATTTTAAACAATAAAATATAAAAATAGCTTAAATCTGAATACAGTCCATTAAAGTTCACTTGAGTTGACAGATGAATTTTTGGTCATAGAAAATACTATAAAACAAAAGAATTTTTAAAATCTGTATTAATGTGTCCCTAACATCTTAATAAATTAGAATATTGTTTTACCTGTCTGATTCTTTAAGAACAGAAGGATTTAACTCTTATTCCTGAAGGGTGGGTGCATTTCCCCCTCATCTAACATTTTGAATTTATGATGTAATATATCAAAATGACAAAAATATACCAAGATCATAGTTTAATGAAGCTTGAGACAATAGTTTGGGGGTTGTAACTGGGACATGGTGCTGCAACATCAGCGGTATAAATGTATTCCACATATCTGTCCACTGTTGGCCCCCTGCCCCTTCAGCCTGCATGAACACCATGTGTCTCAGCGGCTCCGGTAAGAATGAATGAACTCCATAAACACTATTCAGTAGATACAAGGCGTGACCCTCTGATCTCACTGTGTCTGTGACCCTCTAATCTTTCTGTGTCACACCCCCCATGCAGCAGTGTGTCATTTCTTTATGTGCTGAGAGTGCTGTCTTTTACGGAGGCCACTTGACAATAACCACCCATTCCCATCCCAAGATCAAGTTATTAGAAACTGTAAGCAGTTACCGCGTAACCCTTTGCTGGCTTTATGACTGGTTTTGTTGAAATTGCTATTTCACATTTGTTTCTTCAGTATTGAAATGTCAGGGACTAAGCAATACAGCAAAGGGCAATGGTGAAAAAAAAGGAAGAAGAAATAGCTATTAATCAAATAGAAAGATAAACACATTGTAACACAAAGAGTCCTGGAGGTGAAGGTGTGGCCCCCACAGAGCTCCAGGGCCCGGTTATTCAAAAGGTGTAACCTGGATCAAAATTATCCGGATTTTGAAATCCCTTTTCCTCCTATTCAGGATCATGTAATCCATCTTACTTTTATCCCAGTTGTTCAAAGCAAAGTTTGGATCTGGATCAGTCTGATCCATCTAAATTTGTTACAAGGGCCAATTTTTGTACTCCTAACAAAGGCCATAGGGGCTGTATTTAAAAAACAAAACAAAACAAAACATTATAACATTTTTTGGTCCAATTTATAAATAGGTAGTCAAATATGTAATATTTTTTCTCAATTGTACTTATTTCTTAGCCTGCAAAAGCGAAGTCAGTCCTTATCTGCCATACTGCCATCAGACAGCATTATGGGTGATCGGAACGATTGTGATGTCTTGGCTGCTTCTCTCTGGTCTGTCATGTTGTTCATCTCTGGGTTTGACTTAAAGACGCTCATTTTCCTGGATGAATGTTGGCTAATACTGGCTGACAGGTGGATTTCTGTAAATCAGATCCCAGTACTTTCAAGGGTTACATTTTCAGCTATAGTTACTTTCCGAACTTCCACTATTCCCCCCCTTCACCTTTTCAGACTTGATCATAGTGTGGGGGCCGGTTAGGAGGCTGTGGAGGACCTGATGTGGCCTCAGGGCTGCAAGCTGATGATCACTGATGTCCGGTATGATGACAGATTTGTCAAACACGGTAGATTCTGGGGGTGACTATGTCCTTTTGCTGGAAATGTATAAAAGGTTTTAACATTAGTTAATTTGCAAAGTGGAAGGAAACGTTTATATTTGGCTCATTTAGATAAAACATACACTGTGGCTCTTACAGCTCTATCCTGAGAACCAATCACCATCTCAACAGTCATCATGACCCAAATCTCAAAAAGATCAACCACTTTAATTTGTTCAGTAAAAAATGTTGCAGTTTGAACCACGGAAAGCTGACACTGCTGCGTGACGTCACGGTTGTCCCTTCTCTCTTTAAAAATGATGGCCAAAGGTTCACTTTGGAGCAACGAAGAAATAAAATTTTTACTTGAAATTTGGGCTAACGAGGACATTCAAAAACATTTGAATTCCACACAAATTACTGTCACATGGGTATACCATGACCACCGATCAACGCCGTGATAAGATAACGAAGCTCCAGCAGCAGTGTCACAGAGCACAGGACTCGCTACGTAAGTTCGGCAGATCAACTGATGAAAAGGAAAAGTTTCTTTGGTATGATGCAGTTGATAGTATCATCGGCCACAAACCAACAAGTCAGCCTAATGTACTGGAGTCGAAACCCCTTTTCCCACTGACACCATCTACATCTCCTCCACCATCTGATCCGGTGAGCTCAGCAGGCAACAGGTAGCCTCTTCTTCTTCTCCTCTGTAGCAGGTTTGGTTACCAGTTACGTGCATATCGCCCCCTGCTGTTTCAAACTGAGTAAATATGCAAGTGAGCCCGGGCACGGTTCGATGTTGCAAGTGTGAATGCAAGCAGGGGGGAGGGGGAGGGGGGGAACCGCGGCGCAGTTCGAAACAAGTGGGCCTAATGTGAAAGAGCCATAAAATAGAAAAGACGGATGTTTGTCCACTTAGGGCCTCCATACAATGAAGACATAATTGACAGATTTTTACCTGATTTGTACACGTCCACTGAAAACAGCTCTGAGACCCACTTTTGGGCCTCAACTCACAGGTTGAGAACCGCTGCACTGGTAGACTGCATTGAGAGCTTAATCTTTTACAGATTACTCTAATGTCATGGAGAATAACACAGGATAGCTCAGGATGAATTTATCATTTAGAGAAGGGCTGAGAGATGTCATTGGATTAGCCCAGTGTCCTTCAACCAATGGGCCGTTGCGGTACACAAAAAATTTGTAATATAGTTTTTTGGTTAAATTATGACAGCCCCAGGCCAGCCCAAAACTGTGCGACTGCCCACTGTCCGCCGGATGGCCTGTCCATGCCTGCTTTGCAGTGTCCTTTTTTACAGTTGTTCTTACATTTTGAACATTTACCCAGATTGCTGTGTTTATGCCTCTTCCACCCCAGAGGTCTGATTTACAAGATGTGCAGTCTGTGGCTGTAACACATCTATGAAATAATCTCTGACATTCTGAGAAATTGTGAAAAGTTATCAAGAATAGTACAATCATACCCACAGATTCCAGTGTCACATAACCAACTTCATACCTCAGCTTTTTCAGATCATTTATATTCTATATGTTATACATACTACATACATACATACATAGGCTATTGTAGCCCTGGTGAAAAATCCATTCACTTTCATTCAGTTATCTGCCTCTCGGCGTGATCACGTTGTACGTCATTACATCGTGCGGTCATGTGACCAAGTGTAGCCAATTAGCACAGTACATACAGGAAGAGGGGTCACAGTTCAATTGACACTTGTAGAAGCACGCTCTACAAGACAGATGCTGCAGGTAAATACATCGATTAAAGTGTCATTTTGCCGTCAACTGTTACCACTTCTAAACTAACATAATATTGAACTATAGGAAGCCGACCACCAGTGCCGACTACAGAGCATTTTCCTGATTAAACTACGAAACCAGTGAGTTACGCTAACACTTAGCTTAGCCTAGCTGTCTCCACTGAATTACCTGGAGCGGTTAGCATGGTCTTTTATGCCCGTTTCCTCCCTTTGGGTTGCATGGGGCAAGTAAATTAGTTGATGGTCTAATTGGTCAAAATAATTTTCAACATGATGAACACAGTTGTCTGGATCAAAATGTTCAATGTCTTTGACCATAGTGTCAAGCTCTTCAAGGCGCAGGCTCTGAAGAGTCCTTTTTGTTGAGGGACAGGCTAAGCTACCTACACTATGGGTGTGTGCTTCCTTTGTGACAGCTCTGTCTGTTTGGGAGACATGGTCTGAACAGCTGTCATTACTCTGGCTGTGGTGTGAAGGAGAAGCTGACCAGTATTTACATTTGCTAGTCCTCCAATTGAAGTGATAAGCACGTGTGAAACTGTCATTCATCACTGGCTGTGAAGGGCATGATGCTGCATCTTCTCCTGAGGACAAACTCTGAGTATCATCAACCTCTGTTTTAAAAAGATGAGGAGGCAGGACAGAGTTAACTCTGTCTCTCAGTGTGGGTGTTAACCTCTCATTAATGGAGGAGTGTGAATCGGAATAACCAGAATCACTTGGTGTCAATGGCTTTGGGGGTGCAAAATGTTCTGACCTAAGCCTTAACAATTCCTCCTTGTGTGAGCAAAGATCTAACTCTGCTGAGTGCAGATCTTCTAAGTAGCGTATAGCTTTCTTGTTAGCAGTCATAACTTCCTGGAGCAGACATGCATTCTGCACTCTAAGGGACTCTACCTCCTCTTCTAAGGCTGCTTTGCTCTGAAGGACAATGCTGGTTTGCCTGTGGAAGTTAAGGAGCAAGCATGTTAACAATGTACAGTGCCATGAAAAATTATTTGCCCCCATCCAGATTTTTTAGTTTTTCGCATATTTGTCACACTTAAATGTTTCAGATCATCACACAAATTTTAACATTAGACAAAGATAACCCGAGTATATACAAAATGCAGTTTTTAAATGATGAATTTATTTATTAAGGGAAAAAATCTCTCCAAACCTACATGACCCTAAGTGAAAAAGTAATTGCCCCTTGAACCTAATAACTGGTTGTGCCACCCTTGGCAGCAATAACTGCAATCAAGCGTTTGCGATAACTGGTGATGAGTCTTTCACATCGCTGTGGAGGAATTTTGGCCCACTGTTCTTCACAGAATTGTTTTAACTCAGGCACATTGGAGGGTTTTCTAACATGAACTGCCTGTTTAAGGTCACACCACAGCATCTCAGTTGGATATTAGTCCAGACTTTGACTCGGCCACTCCAAAACCTTAATTTTATTATTTTTAAGCCATTCAGAGGTGGACTTGGTAGTGTGTTTGTTGCATAACTCAAGTGCACATGAGCTTGAGGTCATAAACTGATGGCCAAACTGCTCCTTCGGGATTTTCTGGTCGACAGCAGAATTCATGGTTTCATCAATCACAGCCAGTCGTCCAGGTCCTGAAGCAGCAAAGCAGCCCCAGACCATCACACTACCAGCACCATGTCTGACTGTTGCTATGATGTTCTTTTTTATCAAATGCTGTGTTGTTTTCACGCCAGATGTAACGGGATGCACACCTTCAAAAAGTTCAACTTTTGTCTCATCAGTCCACAGTATATTTTCCCAAAAGTCTTGGGGATCATCAAGATGTTTTTTGGCAAGTGTGAGATGAGCCTTTGTGTCCTTTTTGGTCAGTAGTGGTTTTGGCCTTGGAGCTCTCCCATGATGCCATTTTTGCTCAGTCTCTTTCTTATTGTTGAGTCATGAACTCTAACCTTAACTGAGGCCAATGAGGCCTGCAGTTCTTTAGATGTTGTTCTGGGTTCTTTTTGACCTCCTGGATGAGTCGTCGTCGTGCTCTTGGTATAATTTTGGTAGGCCGACCACTCCTGGGAAGGTTCACCACTGTTCCCAGTTTTCTCCATTTGTGGATAATGGCTCTGACCGTGGTTCACTGGAGTCCTAAAGCCTTAGAAATGGCTTTGTAACAGACGGATAGATTTCAGTCACTTTGTTTCTTACTTGTTCTTGAATTTCTTTGGATCGTGGCATGATGTGTTTCTTTTCCAGATATTGCAGCCTACGTCACTTTTTCAGACAGGTTTTATTTAAGTGATTTCTTAATTCAACAGGTCTGGCAGTAATCAGGTCTGGATGTGGTCAGTGAAATTGAACTCAGCTTTCAAAAAAATGTGGTTAATCACAGTTAACTCATGATTTAACAAGAGGGGGCAATTACTTTTTCACATAGGGTCATGTAGGTTTGGAGAGCTTTTTCCCCTTAATAAATAAAATCATCATTTTAAAACTGCATTTTGTATTTCCTCAGGTTATCTTTGTCCAATGTTAAAATTTGTTTGAGGATCTGAAACATTTAAGTGCAAAAAAGTAAGAAATCAGGAAGGGGGGACAAATGCTTTTTCATGGCACTGTACATTTGGATGATGCCTGTGTATCACACCTGTCAGTGAGTAGTGAGTCTATCTCTCTTTTGCACTCACTGAAGTTCAACTTGCTGGTGAATTCAGAGTAGCCAGGTTTTAGCTTTTGTGCTACGATGGAAATAAACTGCTCTACACAGGGGTTCCCCATTGTTGTGTTAGAAATGAGGGTTAGGATTTAGTCGGTTGTTGGGTGCAAAGCAACAACAACAACAACAACCTTGTTGGCTACGGTTTAGCTTGGGCAAAATTTTGTGCACTAACTGTGATGCAGGGCAGTAACAGTTAGGGGATTATTTCTAAAAGTTGATTCAGGCTGGAACACTTGACAGTGATAGCAAGGTACTTAACTTTTAACAGGGCTGGTAGCACACTGTGGCTCTATCTGAGGCTTTATCTCTCACTTAAGCTGAAATGCATGGCAGTAACAGCCAGGTAAAACTCTCTGTGTCACAGGACCGGTGGCACGCTGTGGTTCAATAAAACAACAAACAGGGAGCAACTGCATTAACTGTTACTTCTAACAGCTTTAATTGAAAACATGGTATTCAAATGCTAATCCAAACTTCTTACAGTTACTACAGAATAGGTCTAACTGGAGTGGAAAGTAGCAGCAGCAGACTTCATATAACACTAAGACTAATGTTCCACATTTGTTTGGTACTGGTTAAAGTTAATATTGCACAATTATGAAAAATTGCCAACAATGCTCTGCCTCACACAGGGCACCAAATATGTTGTGCATTTATGATCAGTGGACAACTATTCACAGTGTCACTTAATAATATAGGCTATCAGAAATAATTATTTACATTAAGTAATGGGGTTTAAATTACATTAAATCTACCCCGGGGCACCACCCATAAAGGGAAATGAAAGTCAATTCATTAAATCAGTCTCATAAAGGTCACTGACTATCAATTTGGAACCATGATTTATAAATAATTTAATAAAAATAACCAAAGTTACCCAATCAATTGTTGGTCAGAGCTGAAGGATTTGGAGTTCTGCAGAGAAGAGGTTGGCAAGATTCACTCTTATGCAACATTAACAGACCAGCAACTGACTTTGTGTTCAAAATCATTTATTGACAAATCAAACATGAAAACATACAATATCTAACCTAACAAAGTCATATGTACAAGTGTGTATGTGTGTGCTCGTGTGTGTAAAAGACAAAGGCAAGATGGCTGCCTCAAAAGGGTGTCTTAACACCGCATGGCTCTTTGTTTAAGGTTGATGCATCTACATGAAGTGGTAATGTTGAAATACACAGCAGTTAGCCATAGCTTAAAGCCAAAGAGCATATTCAATAAATCAATGCTGTGATTGTAGAAACTGAATAGTCCTGTGCTTAGCCATGCTATGCTAATCTATCTAAGGCCCAGTTATGTTACCAAGTCCATGTAAAGAAAAGGTGTCCTTTTTGGTGTTGCTCTGCAAAGTCCAGTGCTGCAGGTTTGGTGGTTTCCAAGCTGTAGGTACCAAGCCGGTCTGGCCCTTCAGCTTCTGGCTCTGAAGACCACTGGTTGCTCCTTTGTCCCTGGAGTTAGCAGCTTGATGCTAACTCTGTTGTGTTGCTTCTTGTTCTTTTGACTGGGAACTCCTGTTCCTTAAGCAGGCTCTTGTTGCTTACGTGGTGTTACAGTCTGCGTTGAGCACGACTGTGGAAGAAGTCTTGAGGTTGTATGCCTGAGAAGAGACTGGAGAGGTCTGTGTCTCTTTGTACAGGCTGAGAAAGTGCTGAGAGAGAGCTGAGCTGTGTCCCCTTCTCTGCATGGTTCAGAAAGAGCAAGACTGCACAGCAGAGTACGGTCTTATTGTCCTTATCACAGGGTTCACACCTACGTGTGCAACCTTGGGGGGAGGTGAGATACTCAGCCAACTTTGGTTCAGGCTTCTGCAGGGACAAAAGTTCTTCAGCGTTTGACCCTTCGGGTGCCACTCTGAGTAACAACAGTCACTCATTTTACATTAAAAACACTGAAAACAGCTTTAATTTCCCGTCATTAATGATTTTCTAAATCTTCCCCTAAAATAAAGGATTCAGGGGAAGTTCTTTCCTGGATTTCACAGTCTTAGACATTTTATTTAGTGACTATAATCTTGATTTAAAGGTATTTTTATTTTCTTTGCAGGATCAGATTTTGACTAAAAAGGCAGCCTAAAAGACAAAGCGTCCAAAGAGTGGACACGGCAGAGTAAAAAGCCAAAAACAACATCACAACAGTGACAAAGTCCCTGTAAAAATGACTTCAGTCTTTTAACTGTTTGAAGTCTTGCTCTTTATCATCATTTTTAAAATAAATCCAATTTCAAACCCAGAGCCACAGCATCATAAAAATATTACCCATAATCCCCTGAGCAGCTGCAAGTGAGAACATAACATCCAAATCTGAGACGGACACACACCAATACACAGTCATTCATCAGTACACACGGGACGTCCTCTGTAAAACATGTCTACACACAGATCATCTCAGAGACACTCAGTCATTATTATGGGCTGTAGGAGCCTCCGCACTGCCCTCTAATGTTTACTAGAAAAACTGCATGGATTTGTCCTCATGGGCTGCAGTGGGAAAATGGAGCTGTACTATGAAAAGGCCCTTATCGACCCGGGGATCGAACCGCAGACCTTCATGCTGTGGGGCACGAGCACTGCCTTCTTATTTTTCAATGATCTTTAGGACACATTACCCTCACATAAGTAAGTCTCACTGACTCAAACTGATCCAAACTCAATTCAAGCATGTTTTCTTTAAATCATTTGTAGTTATCATTTTAAACATTTTTTATTGCTCTTTAGGAAGCACCTTTGACCACTAGAGGGGTCCCCACCCCACATTTAGAGACACTACAGAATGTGTAATAGCTGTATGGTGTTCATTATGTCTACAGTTTCTTGAAATAGTTTTCTTTTTTCTTTTATCTCAGACATGTATACTTCTCACGTACCTTGACATGTTTCGGCGGAAACTTTCGCCTTCCTCAGAAGTGTCACTTAGTGTTAGGTGTGATGTGTCATATCAGCTGCTGTTAAGGAGGCGTGACCCCCCTGTCATTTTTTTTGACAGGACGATCACGCCTCCTGCTGTCTGTTCACCTCTGCAGGACGCAGCTCCAAGTGTGTGAGAGCATGTATGCCCCCTCATCCCTGTTCATCGTCCCTGGTAACCTGACACGCCAGATGGACAGTTTCAGATTGGAGATATTTCACTAATCCATCTGGGAAGGAGCCGTTCGGAAATGTTTTCAGGGGCAGAACCTTCAAAAACAACAGCAGCTTGTGATTGGACGATCGTTCAGCTCGTTACACTCATCACAGACCAATCCACATAAAGCGATGCTGCTATGTATGATGTAGCATACGTAGCGGCTACACGTAGCAGCTAACGGCTAACAACAGTTAACGGCTGAGAAATACATCATGATGCAGACATGGATGATCAATGAGACAGCATTTAAAAAATTAATGTTCAGGGTGTTGCTTTTGTCCAATAATAACATATTAACAATATAAAACTGAATTAGTTGCTTTAATGAAGAAGCACAATGCATTACATAATCCAGTTTAAGGTTTTATGTTATTGAAGCATTGATGTTGTCCTTGTTGTGTAATTTGGTTAGTGTAAGTGGCCACCTGCAATTTGGGAGTACCTATGCCCTGTGCCCTGGAAATTGTATAAAGGTCAGGGAGATGTGGTCACACACCAGCTTTGTTTGGGCAGGAGCCCTCGTTTTTCTGACGCTGTTCATGATCATAATTTAACTTTAATAGAATAAATGACCTTGTATTGTATTTGTTATTGTATTCAGTTTTGATGGTTTTCTATCTTCTAGTTTCACGGTGTGCAAATAAAGACGATTGAGTGTTTGTTATTTGATGCCGAAGGCTGCTACAGTGAAACTTGCTGAAGCCCCACTACCTCTTGAAGTGGACCACCTGCTGCGGCCTCTGGGTTATGTAAACCCAGCTGCTGACCCCGTCAAGCGTTCCTCCTCGCTGATGCATCTCCTCAATGGGTTTCGTCTTGCACAAAGCAGAGCCTTCATCGTATGGGTAAACTCTTCTCAGAAGACAGATTCTATTTTAATAAATGAAAAATACCAGCCTACCTCTTGGTTATTGAAATGGTATATTTTATGGGTTTGTTTGTTTGTTGTTTTTGGAATTGCTACATACCATGCCTGAGTTAGACTAGCTTTGAAAACTCAGTGCATGCCTGAATTATGAGCTCTACGAAGTGATGTAGATATGCGTCAGTGCAGCAAATGAACTTACCTCATTTTTAAAAATTAATTAATTAATTAATTAATTTAAACAATTTTAACTTTATTAAAGGGATGAAATTTTGAGGGTTGATTTGTAGTGTTAAACTTTTGTGGTATTTAACTGTGTTTCAAAGGTGTTGATGTCAGATATGAGAGGTGATAGTCTGAATTGGCTTAAAATCACTATTTAATTGGCTTTAGGTTCACACTAACCCCACAATTCGTTGATAAGCAATTGCACAAAATAACAAAATGTCAGAATCCGGTGAAGAGAACCAGAATCCCTCAAGCGCTCAAAGGTCTAGCACTCGTTCTAGAACATTAACTGAAAAGGGCAAAGAGTTGTACAAGCAGGAATTAGTGAAAAATGAAAAGGTTTCAATAAATCATATGAAGCTTGGAAGCTAACTGCAAAAGAAATAAGATCTCAATTAAAGACTTTTTGCTCTTGAGATGACCTTGATAAATGTGAGAAAAATGTTCTGCGCAATCATGATAAAGTGTTTCAGTTTTATGAGTCAATTCCACACAATTGTGCACCAACTCCTGATGACACAAAGAAAATGGATGCTTGCAGCACATTGACCTCTGAAATTTGTGACCTTGTAAAAAAGCAAAAGGAAACTATACTTCAATGGATATCTTGATGTAGCCCACTTTTCTCTGCTTTAATAGAGAAGGGCCCTGAGTTCGTGTAACAAAATGATTTCACTATTAATAAACTCCTCAAAGCAATATTTAGGTTTCCTGTAGAATCTACAATAATAAAAGTTATCTTGGGTTTCGGCGGTAAATCTCTAATAAGCAGAATTAACAGTACGATTTGGCTTAATTAACTCCAATTCTAAGGATGCACTGTAATATTTAGCAAATATCACACCAGAAACAGATATAGTGAAAATAAACTCAGCTATTTACTGAATTTCTAGTGCAAGGATAACAGAAACTTCCGGATATGTTAACACAAATTTCTTTCTTGGTAAAACAGACAGTAATAATAATAACCTGTTATAGTGTCTCTAAACAACCTCAAAATACAACTTCAGTGGGCCCACACTCTCATACACGCACACACTCACACAGCTGGCATGTAAAGAAAAACGTCGTTGCAGGCCTGATGCAGTGATGCTTGAGAGCGGTGAAATCCACAGCGTCTTAACCGCTAAGTCCACAGGCAATGGCGGTCTGCTCCGAACGGCAACGGCCTACCAGTCAGGGTCTCCAGTGTTCACCAGAGCGGCTCACAGGCATCCAACAACGGCGATGTGGTCTCCAACCAGGCAGCAAACAATGTCCAAGTGATGACTTGCGGCGCACACCTACAGCATGTCCGATGACTCCTCAGGGCTTCGGGTTGAGACGATGAGGGACAGCCGATAGCTTTAGCTGGGTTAGCTAGGCAGTGGCTAAAAGTCTGTTCGTTTTGCTAACGAATGCTAATACTACACACTGAATTAGCGTGTGAGCTAAACATCGTGGGCAACTACAAAGGCAACTTCGCTCAGAAATGTCTACAGCTGCTCACAACAGTGTACGAAGAAGGGATCAAATCTCAGAATGTCCAGCCGACAATCTTGGGTATTGACACTTCAAACTCACAGTACATTATTTCACACACGCTGGTCGTAGTGTGGTTCAGCCATATTTTCACTCGGATTCCCCCACAGGTCACCGTCTCTCTCCGACCTGGAGCTGCACGTACTTTTAACCAATAAATGAACAGTATTCTCTCACGTCACTATGAACTCTTCAAAATAAAATGAAATATTTATCAAGATACATTTATGTCTTTTAACCCCTTTTTTTAACATAACTATTAAACTTATTATGACAGTATTTTAACTTATAATGAAATGTTTTTAAAATTCATTCACAAATAGTTTGAACAATGAAATCAACATATTTACAGATACACATTTTTTTTAATGATTGCTTATTTTAACTAACCATTTTAACAGGGTTACATTGAAAAGGAAAGAGTGAGGATACAGCTTAACAGGGAAGAGTATGGATCTGTTTTTGGTAAAACTAATACAGAAACTGTAGCCTCAGAGTCAAATCAGTCGCAGGGATCTGTAAGCAGATTATCCCATGCTACCTCTAAAGTTTTTAGCAAACGAGCTGATGCAGAAGCAGATCTTGCAGCTAAATAAGAGCAAGCAAATGCCACTCAAAGGTTAAATGTCCAACAGGCTAAGCTTGGTACACTAGAAAGTGAGTGGAAAGCTGAGGAAACTGAAAAGCTGACAGAAATGAAGGGAGGCTAAAGTAAAACTGAAGCTTGAGGATGAAATAATATGGTTACAACAGTTTAAAGCTGATAGTGAGGTGGCAGTGGCTCATGTCAGGGCTTATAACAATTTTGATGTTTCAGATGGTCAAAGCGAAGATGTCAAACTTCCCTTCGATAGCCCAAACTCTGCATACCAACCTTTGTTGAACCCTCAAGCAACCCCCTTTGAACCTCTACCTGCTGCATTTAAAACCACTCCAGAAGAAGCTAGTTTGACTGAAGCTATTGCAAATACTTTTGCTCTAAGCCGATTACCTGTGCCAGAACCAGCCTTGTTTAACGGTGATCCTTTGAAATTTGTTGACTGGAAAGTGTCTTTCTCAGCCCTAATAGAAGCCCCTCCCAACCAGTGAAAAAATGCTTCATTTAAAGAGTTATCTAGCAGGAGAAGCGCGAGAAGCTGAAGGATTCCTTTATCGAAATTCAGAGGAGGCTTATAATGGTGCCTGGGCAGTTTTAGAGGATCAATATGGCAGTCCTTTATCATTCAGCGTGACAGGTTAATGAAATGGCCAAAAATAGCTATCAATAACTCCAAAGCACTGAGAGAGTTTGCAGACTTTCTTTTAGGTTGTGTTGAAGCTATGCCACACGTGAAAGGTCCTTCCATCCTGAATGATAGTAAAGAAAACCATAAACTACTTAAAAAACTGCCAGAGTGGATGGTTCGTAGATGGAGCCGAATAGTTGTCGAAGAGTTGGACAATTCTGGTGATTATCCAAACTTTATTAAATTTACAGAGTTTGAGCAAAAGGAAGCTAGAATTGCTTGTAATCCTGTCACCTCCTCTCTAACAATGATGAAAACAGCTGTGGAGAGGACTCCAAAGGGAGCAAAAGCATTTAGCACAAGTGTTCAGGTAAAACAGTCCAGCTTCAATATGCCTGAAAGCTCAAAACCAAAGCCACCTAAATGTCCCTCATGTGCATCAAAACCCATGGATGAAAAGAGGGCTTTCATCCATGAGCATTGTTGTGTGTCAGATGCCTGAGAGAGGGTCTCAGCACTAAGGAGTGCAAGAAGCGACACACTTGCAGTATCTGCAATAGAAATCATCCAACTTGCCTCCATATCAAGAGAGTCAGTACAGATGCCAAGTAACAGTTCTGGTGCCTCTGGTGGTTCTGCAGTGAGTGATGTCCATAATGTTATGTCTCGTGCTGACACAGCATGCTTTGTCGACATCCATCATAGTCCCTGTGCTTGTATCTTCGGTAGCTGAGCCTCAAAAGGAAATCCTCACTTACGCTCTTCTTGACACTCAAAGCGATTCCACCTTTGTTTTGGAGGATTTAGTCTCAGATTTACATGTTAACACTCGACCAGTTCAACTTAAGCTAAGCACGATGACTGCTATTAATACAATCATAGAAAGTAAAACTGTTCATGGTCTGCAGGTAAGGGGTCTTTACTCTGAAAGATTTAATAAGATACAGGAAGCGTTTTCACGTGACTTTATTCCTGTAGATAAGTCCCACATCCCCGCCAGAAGCACAGCGCTGAAGTGGCCACATCTTCACCATTTGGCCTCAAAGTTGGCACCACTTCAGGACTGTGAGGTGGGACTTCTCATAGGTTATGACTCTCCTTTGGCCTTGGCGCCCCTAGAGGTGGTCACAGGGCATGAAAATGAGCCTTTTGTGCAGTGAACTGCTCTAGGGTGGAGCATTATAGGGTCAGCAAACCCCAACTTAGATCGGGAAGGCGGCCACAGTTTTGTGCATCGTGTAGCTGTAAAAGAAATTGTAGTACCCCCTGTCACAGATGTTTTGAAGGTGTTAGAATCAGATTTCAATGACAGGAGCTATGAGGATAAGTATGTGTCTCAGGATGACGTCCACTTCATACAGTTTCTTAGCAGCAATATAAGTCAGAATGAAGATGGACACTATCAAATGCCCCTTCCTGTTAAAGATAATAATCCACCCTCATTACCAAACAACAAGAGACTTGCTAGTGTTAGACTGCAACACCTGAAACGAAAGTTAAATGCTAATAAAAAATACCATGAACAGTACAGTACTTTAATGGAGGAAGTCATCAGCAAGGGTGATGCAGAGCTAGCCCCTGTAGCTTCGGAGGGTGAAACCATTTGGTATATTTCTCATCATGGAGTGTACCACCTGAGGAAGCCTGAAAAATTAAGAGTAGTTTTTGATTGCTCTGCAAAGTTCAATGGCATCTCATTAAATGATACCCTTCTTACAGGTCCTGACTTGATTAATTTACTGGTGGGAGTTTTGTGTTGTTTTAGAAAAGAACAAGTGGCTTTGATTTTGTGACATTGAGAAAATGTTCCGTCAATTCCATGTTACACCAGAGGTTCGGAACAACTTAAGGTTCTTTTGGTGGGAAAGAGGAAATTTAGATTCTGAGCCAAACGAGTACAGAATGACGGTACATCTGTTTGGTGCTGCCTCATCACCTGGTTGCGCGAACTTTGGGTTAAAGTACCTTGCCCAGCAGCACAAGGCTGAGCATCCTGTCGCTGCAGATTTTGTGGAGAGTAATTACGTGGATGATGGTTTAGCCAGTGTTGCAACAGTCAAAGAGGCACAAGAATGGATTGTTGAAGCTCAGGAACTGTGTAAGCGTACAGGTCTAGGACTACGCAAGTTTAATTCAAGCAGTGAAGAAGTTCTCTCTTGTGTCGCTGCATCAGAAAGGGCATCAACAACAGACCCGCTCAAGTTGAATCGAGAGGTGACACCAGGTCACATACTTGGGATTCAATGGTCGACGCTTAATGACTCCTTTAGCTTTGATATTAGTGCAACGGACTGTTTTCCAACTCGATGCAGCATTCTGTCTGCTGTTGCTTCCCTGTACGACCCACTTGGGTTCATGGCCCCGTATCCTAAAGTGAAAAAATGATATGATTCCAGAACACTTACATTTGCAGTGGAAGGAGTGGATTAATGGCCTTCAGGCATTGAAAGAAATAAAAATGTCCAGATGTTATTACCCCCCAAATTTTGGCAAACTACGAAGTGTAGAGCTGCACCATTTCTGTGGTGCCAGCAACACAGGCTATGGTTCGTGCTCGTACCTCAGATACGAGAATGACAAGGACGAAATCCACTGCAGTCTCGCCATGGCCAAAGCAAGGGTTGCTCCCACAAAGGTCACAAGCATTCCAAGATTAGAACTTTCAGCAGCAGTGACATCAGCGAAGGTAAGTGTAATGATAAAGTCAGAGTTAAAGATGAAAATTTACAGGGAATACTTTTGGATTGACTCACACGTTGTGTTGGCTTACATTAACAATGAAGCAAGAAGATTTCATGTTTTTGTATCAAACAGAGTGCAGTTAATCAGAGAGCTCACAGATCCAAAGAATTGGCATCAAGTTGAGACGCTGCAAAATCCTGCTGACCATGCCTCAAGAGGTCTTAGTGCTGCAAGCATCTCCACAAGCAACTGGTTTTCAGGACCAAAATTTCTTTGGGAGAAAGAAGTGCTTCCACCTCACAAACCCTCCATTGAGCTTCCCAGAGGTTAAATCAGTTCATGTGTCTGTGACAAAGGTTAGCCCACAAGCAGACATTCTTTAGCACCTGGAGAGGTTTTCCTCTTGGACCACATTGGTCAAAGTGATTGCGAGAATAAAAAGACTTGGCTCACGGTTAAAACAGGTTGAATTAATTACAGCAGAAGAGTGCAAGAAAGCTGCAAAGATACTCATATAGCTTGTTCAGCAGCAAGCCTTTCCTGAGGAGCTCAAAGCTCTTCAAAAGGTCAGTAACATGCAAAAATCCAGCCAGCTCTTTAACCTTAATCTTGTTCTGCAGGATGGACTACTTTGTGTTGGTGGGAGACTTACAGAGTCAACTCTTACTCAATAGCAGAAGCATCCAGTTATGCTCCCAAGTAGACAGCCACATCACTAATTTGGTTTTGTCCTACTACCATAATGAGATTTGCCATCAAGGCAGAAATCAAACATTGATTGAGCTCAGAACAAATGGGTTTTGGGTGATTGGTGGAAGCAAAACGGTTGCAAAATTAATACACAGGTGTGTGCAATGTCGCAGGCAGAGAAGGCCAGCGGAGGGGCAAAAATGTCTGAACTCCCTTATTAACGTTGTGAAGCTTCAGCCCCCTTTGAATTTTGTGGAACAGACTGTTTGTGGTCCATTTGTTGTCAAAAATGGTCGCAAAAAGATCAAACAATCTGGACTAATTTCACATGCCTTGCTTCTAGAGCTGTACATGTTGAAATGTTAGATGATTTGTCTTCAAGTGCTTTCATTAATGCTTTAAGATGTTTCATTTGTCTCAGAGGAACAGTGTCTCAGCTGCGTTGTGATCAAGGAACAAACTTCATTGGAGCCAACAGTGAGTTCAGAGAGGGACTGAAGCAATCTGAAGTTAAAGCAATTGAGGCTTTCCTGGCTGAAAAGCAGTGTGAGTATGTTTACAATGCACTCAGCAATCTGCACTATCCTTAATGTACTCAATGTAACAATTTCTCAGTGTCCAAGAAGTCTAGATGACTCTTCTCTCAGAACTCTTTCCTACAAAGCAATGGCTATTGTTAACAGCGGCCCTTTGAATGTGAATACTCTTAAGGATCCAACATCTTTGGAGCCCTTAACTCCAAATCATTTAATATTGATGAAACCCAAGATTGCGCTGCCCCCTCCTGCCAATTTTCTCAAAGAGGATCTGTATGCAGTAAAAAGATGGCGCAGAGAGCAATACTTAACAGAACAGTTCTGGAGCAGATGGAGGAAGGAGTACCTCCTGAACATTTCTTTGAGACAGAAGAGGTTGGTTCCTAAGCCCAACCTGACAGTTGATGACATTGTTGTCATTAAAGAAGATATACTTCCAAGAAATGAGTGGCGTTTGGGGAGAGTGGTTGAAGCTACAGAAGGTTGCGATGGGTCAGTACGTCGAGTCAAAGTGCAGATTGGAGATCGAAAGATTGCATCAAAAAAGGAGCAGCCTTTCAAACCTACAATTATTGAACGGCCTTTTTAAAAAATTAGTGCTGCTTCTAGAAAGTGATTAATATTATTCTGTGCTGAGTATGGGCAATCTGTATCACTCATAACAGACATCACAGTTATTGTTTATGTTTGGTTGGAGCTGTTGTGGTTTTAACTGAATTAGGTATTTTTAAATCCTGTTAATTTAACATTGCTGACCTCGCAATTTATATTCAAACATGATTTGGTCAGTGTAAGTGGCCACCTGCAATTTGGGAGTACCTATGCTCTGTGCTCCAGAAACGGTATAAAGGTCAGGGAGGTGTGGTCACACTTCAGCTTTGTTTGGAGCCATGAGCCCTTGTGTGTGTATGTGTGTGTGCGTGCAGGAAATGAAACGGTATGTAGCTATTAAATTGTGGTTATGCAACTTTGTTTTGTGTTTTTTCTTTTTGTTGTTTCCTTGTTTAACTGTATTATGGTATTGTTGATCACCAGCAGCAAATGTTGAGAAGGAAACTTGTCGCCAGTCAAAACTGCACCTTTTGGCAGGTGAATCGAGGTAATTGTATGTTTTTCTGCACATATACCACCATGTAAAAAATTGTACTTTTTTTGACGCTGTTCATGATCGTATTTTTACTTTAATATACAAAACCCAAAACCAGTGAAGTTGGCACGTTGTGTAAATCGTAAATAAAAACAGAATACAATGATTTGCAAATCCCTTTCAACCTATATTCAATTGAATACACAGCAAAGACAAGATACTTAACGTTCAAACTGGTAAACTGTGTTATTTTTTGCAAATATTAGCTCATTTTGAATTTGATGCCTGCAACATGTTTCAAAAAAGCTGGCACAAGTGTCAAAAAAGACTGAGAAAGTTGAGGAATGCTCATCAAACACTTATTTGGAACATCCCACAGGTGAACAGGCTAATTGAGAACAGGTGGGTGCCATGATTGGGTATAAAAGCAGCTTCCCTGAAATGGTCAGTCATTCACAAACAAGGATGGGGCGAGGGTCACCACTTTGTGAACAAATGCGTGAGCAAATTGTCCAACAGTTTAAGAACAACATTTCTCAACCAGCTATTGCAAGGAATTTAGGGATTTCATCATCTACGGTCCGTAATATCATCAAAAGGTTCAGAGAATCTGGAGAAATTACTGCATGTAAGCGGCAAGGCTGAAAACCAACATTGAATGCCCATGACCTTCGATCCCTCAGGCAGTACTGCATCAAAAACCGGCATCACTGTGTTAAGGATATCACCACATGGGCTCAGGAACACTTCAGAAAACCACTGTCAGTAACTACAGTTCGTCGCTACATCTGTAAGTGCAAGTTAAAACTCTATTATGCAAAGCGAAAGCCATTTATTAACAACACCCAGAAACGCCGCCGGCTTCGCTGGGCCCGAGCTCATCTAAGATGGACTGATGCAAAGTGGAAAAGTGTTCTGTGGTCTGACGAGTCCACATTTCAAATTGTTTTTGGAAAGTGTGGTCGTCATGTCCTCCGGACCAAAGAGGAAAAGAACCAGCCGGACTGTTACAGGCGCAAAGTTCAAAAGCCAGCATCTGTGATGGTATGGGGGTGTATTAGTGCCCAAGGCATGGGTAACTTACACATCTGTGAAGGCACCGTTAATGCTGAAAGGTACATACAGGTTTTGGAGCAACATATGTTGCCATCCAAGCAACGTCTTTTTCATGGACGCCCCTGCTTATTTCAGCAAGACAATGCCAAGCCACATTCTGCACGTGTTACAACAGCGTGGCTTCGTAGTAAAAGAGTGCGGGTACTAGACTGGCCTGCCTGTAGTCCAGACCTGTTCTCCATTGAAAATGTGTGGCGCATTATGAAGCGTAAAATACAACAACGGAGACCCCGGACTGTTGAACAGCTTAAGCTGTACATCAAGCAAGAATGGGAAAGAATTCCACCCGAAAAGCTTCAACAATTGGTCTCCTCAGTTCCCAAACGTTTACTGAGTGTTGTTAAAAGGAAAGGTGATGTAACACAGTGGTAAAAATGCCCCTGTGCCAACTTTTTTGCAATGTGTTGCTGCCATTAAATTCTAAGTTGATGATTATTTGCAAAAGAAAATAAAGTTTCTCAGTTGGAACATTAAATTCTTGTCTTTGCAGTGTATTCAATTGAATATAAGTTGAAAAGGATTTTCAAATCATTGTATTCTGTTTTTATTTACGATTTACACAACGTGCCAACTTCACTGGTTTTGGGTTTAGTAGTATACTTTCTAGTGTGCTAGAAGTACATGGTCCTTAGGATACCTGCTATACTTATACTTGTTCTTATACTCAAGCATACTTAATAAAATGAACTTCAACTATACTACTTTTTGCTAAGGGCAGACACAAATCTGACTGTTCATCTGGGTGATGACAGATAAATCCTCCTTTAGAGGACGGAAAACTAGGAAATGTGTCTGGTGACCCCGTACAGCTGTGACTTGGAGCTGACACCATGGTTGACTTTGTCTGTCGATATGTTTGTGTTGGCTTGGTTTCCTTGGCTGTATTTCCTCAAGTATAAATTAATGATCATCGATACAATGATTAATAAAAGTGAAGAGCTGAAAGATTCACCTTCTGCTCTTTCTGGTGCTTTGACTGTGTTGTGATTTAGCAGAGTTGGCAGAATGTCATCAGCTAACACCATAACTCATTACACTCATGAACTGAGACAGTTCAGACAGTCAGAAGGAAATATGTAAAAATGGAGTGTAGATGATGCTGAGGATGAGGTCTGACCACTGGCTATCAGCATGAGGCTGTCTGATGGTTATTGGGCTGCATTCAGCACCACTAACAGCCATGATTTGGGTCAGGGATTGTCCCGTGTCTTGACTGACAGCCTGTTGAGAGGCGAAAGGCCTTGCTTAACAATCGTACCATGTTTAAAGACAGAAAGCTTTTCTGCCTTTGCCATCAGGAGGTAATGACAGTGTGAAAACCTGACAGAAAATGACATGGAATCCACATTTTTTGTGGTCTTAAACTTTTGATCATCTGATGAACAGCCTGTTTCAGTTTAATTGTTGTTTTCAAAAAAATACTTACTCGCATTTTTTTCTCTCTCTCCCATTTCTTCTCTTTGCATTATGAAGCTCTCCTCAGAACCTTCTTTAGATCCAACAGTGCAAAAAGATAATTTTTGCAATTTTTCAACTGGTCTAAAGATTTTGTGAGTACTATAAAAACTGGTACAAGGTACAAATTGGAATCCTGCTGTGCTGGCTGATTGTTTATAATTGTACATTGGATGTTTTTATTATGCAATGACGCTATGTTTAAGAATTGTGGTCATAATGAGAAAGAATAGATTTAAAAAGTGGACACAGGATCACCAAAAGTGCTTTTTTTGTTGACAGGTTATTATCAACCTCAGGAAAAAGGGTAAAAATTCACACCTTTGTGGAAAATGAATGCCATATCAATGAATGCCTAGCATCACCTGGTGTAGCCTTAACACAACTTTATCTCTAAATTATAGATTAAATTCTTAGGGCTGCTTCAAGCTAAACAAAGTTATCCTCAGTGCCTGGTCACAGTCTAACACCAGGCCTGATGGTGGAATGTAGATGGCAGCTACAACAGCCCCACCTAGTGGCCGGTAGCTGTATGACACAATATTTGACTTTAGTTAATTTGACAGAGTGCAGTGTTAAAGCTCAGCAAACCAAATGTAAAATGTCACAATGCTGCAACAGAGTGAGAGTCATAACAAGATGCCATTTTCATTAAAAACAGACCGTCTTATCTCATTGATTATTAAAAGCTTCATGCAGGAAGGATTTACTGCAGGGCTTCATCAGTAAAAATTTTTCATCATGAACCAGTCGTATCTAATAAACTAGTCAATTACTGCAAGAGTGGTTTTAGCTGAAGAATTCAAAGTTACAAATTAATCATCAATCAAACTCTTACTGAACAATAATCAAAGTGACACAAAAAAACAAACAATCCTGAATAAATATCACCGTGATTTTGAATCCTAAGGCACTGGAGAGCAGTGAAGGCCTCTGCAGTGTTTCTTTTTTTATGAGAAGGTGCTGCATGTACATGCATGTACTCTTTTTAATATTTGTGCCTCTACTGTCACTAATAAATGCTCTTTATTAATCTTATCTCGCAAATTCTCAGAGTCATACATAAGAAACAAATACATGGCTTTGATAAGAAGACATTGCATTATCCTCATTAAATTTAGACTCAAATGCAGGTAGTGATACTTAATTAAAAGAGCTAACCCTGAATGTTTAAAAGCTAAATGTTTTTTGCTGGCGTTTGTCTGTTTCAATGAGTTATGAACAGATTTTCATGACAGTTTCAGGGAATGTTGGTCATGGCACAAGGAAAATGTGGGAAGTTTTTTGTGGTGATCTGAATCCAGATTTAAATTTCTTAACAGTGAGATATAGGGCAGTTTTCCACATTTTTGACAATAACTTGCCTGACAATGTAGAAAATGCCTTGGTAGAGGATTGTGCAATAGGAGCACTTGTAGTTTCAAAACTGGTTTTATTGATATACTGGTCATCAAATCATTTGTATCTTGAGTGTAACAAATGCATTTATTTATGCATAATAAAAGGTCAACATTAGCTTCATTATGTTACAGATATTGCTATATTCAAACTCTTTATGACAGATTTTGTCACATTTTCTGTACGCTTGTACATTTTTCTGTTTCAATTGACTGGCAGGCCACAAAGTGCCATAAGAAAATGATTTTTGTGGGTCATTTTCAAAGATCTTGAAAATGATCCACAAAAATCCTCCTCAAAGCTGCATGACTTCATTTTATCTCCTACTTTGAATTAACAGAAAAGTAAACTCATTAGATTCAGTGGGCTCAACTTGTCTGAACACCGGTTTGAGAAAGACCCAAAGTACAGACTCAGAATGCAAATGCCTTTAGTCAGAAGAGGATTATGGAGAGAGTATGAGGGATAGCTAACAGTTTAAACACAACATGCTAATAGATTCTCTTCTTAATAATCAGATTTAATGAAGAGAAGATGATTGACTGAATGTCTGCTTTAATCATCGATTTCATTTTGGGAACCCCTCAGCTCTCTTTTGTTGTAGCAGCCCCTCTTTCCATTCACCACAGCACACTTCTGTCGGCGTCTGCAGGATTGGCGTCTGATGGTCAGCTTCCCTTTCTTACACTTGAAGGAAAGAGTACAGGAGTTGTTCATGAAGACTTCACCATCCTGCAGGTAATGTGTTCCAACCTGGCAGCCACATTCAGAGAGCTTCACACAGCGGTCCTGCAGGAGAAACAGTCAACAGTTAGACAGTGGTTCCTCAGTTCTTTCTGCTGGGCCGCTCTTTCACAGAGAAATATACTGTACCTTCAACAAGGCCCCCCCACCTAATAAAGTGGCTGGTGAGTGTAATCTGCTAACCTGACTCACTAGATGGACCGTGAAACATATCCATGAGATATATTTTAATCAATCAGGGCAAAATCTCAGACTTTTGGTTATAATTATTAAAGGGCAGTGTAGTTTGATACGTATAGAGGAAGAAATAAAACCTCTGTAAAGGTTGATAGGACATTATTGGTGTCCTTAATAGGCATAAAAAAAATATTTGAAGGCAGATTTATATTCTCAAAATATTTATCATATTTCAATCTCCAAAATGTTCAGTTGGAATTCACAACCGTTGGGAACCGGAATCGATAAGCAGGACTGGAGCTGAATCAACAAAAACATAACAATACCAAATCTGAGTGTTTTGTGTCAGAGTGACAGGACACCTCACGACTCCATAACAGGAAGTCCAGCATCTTTGATTTTTGTCCTGCCTCCTACAATCTGTTCCTTCACATCAGAGACACTGAACAATGAGAGCACAGGGGGCTCTGCATGTGCAACAGTCACGGATATAAACTGACCGAAGTTGATGCCATGAGAGCTTCGAGACAGAGAGACAGTTTGTTAAGGTCTACAGACCACATTTCTGCCTTTATGATAAAGTATGTAGAGGGGCGACCAGAAGACTGTAAATGTAGAAATGTTGGAGAGAAACAGCAGAGGAACCTCAGCAGCAGTTTGAGTGACTGGTAACGTCGGGGCGAAGCTGGATAGTGCGCTTGGTCAGTGATTGGGAGGTTGCAGGTTCAAGCCCAGCTCCGGGCGACACATGGCGATGTGTCCTTGGGCAAGACACTTAACCCCAAGTTGCTCCCACTGCTGCGTCAGTGGTGTGTAAATGGGCATGAAAGGGCATGAAAGTGTTAGCTGATACTGATGGATAACTAACATAGAAACTCTGAACCATCAGTGAGTGAATGTGAGAGTGAATGGGTGTGAATGGGTAAGTGTGACCTGCGGTGTAAAGCAGCTTTGAGTAGTCAGAAGACTAGAAAGGCACTATATAAGCTCAAGTCCATATAACATTTATCATCAAGCCAAATATCATTGATCATAACATTTGGAAAGACAAACAAACATATGAAACTCTGGCCTGCATTTATCAAACATGCATATGACTAAAAGTGTCTCATTTCCACACAGATCTGCATTAATCAAGAACCTGATTTGAATGTGGCCGTGAGATTCGATCAAATTCTACGTCAGGTCAAGGCTCGAGTATGTAAGGTTACATTCAGTGTGGACTCACACTGCAACAAATAAAATCCGTCTGTGAAAGGGATGCTGGTTTGATGGAGTGGTAAGCAGCCAGGCACGACCCATATACATGCTTCTGTCGGCCCGGGTTTGAATCCAGCCTGTGGTCTATTTGCAGAGTGTCCTCCTCCACAGTGAATTGTTAGACCAACAGGTTCACTGATTTACACCTGAAATGTCATTTTAGATACATGGGGCTCTAATTTCCTGGTGAAACTCAGGGTGGTGCATCCTGGCGCACCCCGCGCAGTGGTAATTTCGTCCGGCACATCGCCGTGCGCAGCCAATTTGGCAATTTGGTAGACCGGCTGCGCCGAGATGGGTGTGACGGCACACCAGGGGGAGGTGTCGAAAGATTCAGCTTGGCGCAGTGACAATTTTGTGCCAAAAAACTGTGCGGAAGGTGCGCTGAAAGCCCGCCAGCTCCAACCTGGTCTATTCTCGGCGTAGGAGAGGCGCACCCGGTGCAGTGGTAATTTGGCTGACAGGTGCACAGTGCGCACACGTCACCAAAACCTCACAGGCAGGTATCCAGAGTGTCAGGCACATTTCAATGCAATAAACAATCACAGCAACCACTATTTAATGTAACCGTCTGAACCAGCACATACATTTGTATCTATATTAATTGTCCCGTCACATCTGATGTCAGATCAGAGACGTTTGTCATAACTAACGAGTTCACATCTCTCAGCCAACCACAAACAGCCACATCATCTGATATGGAGTATCAGGCTTCTCTCATCTCATGAAATTCAAAAGAAAAGAAAAAAGAGAGAGACGCTCGCTGAATAAATGTAAGTCACTCTGTGTCTTAAGGATTTACCTGTGATTGCCCATATTTTTCGGTTTAAACTTTATTCGTAACGTGATCTAAAAAGATGGAGTACATTATTGCAAGGAGGATGAGGAGGAGATATCGGGGGGAATATTTCACCAAAGGTTCTGCTATTTGGCGATGACAGACCAGGAATGCAGGTGGATAACAAGCATGATGAATGGATTAGCCTGCTGCTGTGTTTAAATGTAATTATAACTTAATTTTGTACTCATATTTATGAGCGCCTCTGCGCTCTCCCAGTTGCTGCAAAAGTGACAGCGGCTCTGACCTTCTTCTCCACCGAGGTGAAATTGGCACTGCGCCTCGCCTGTGGCGCATTTAAAGATGAGGAGAGGTGTTCATTTGATTGGCGAAGATTGTACTTGGCTGTACACGGCAGACTTCATGTAGAGGTCAGACAGCTGCCAGCTGCAGAAGTTCTCGGATGACTCTGCGATTGTCGGCCTCATCACTGAGGAGGATGACGGGGAGTACAGAGAACTGACCCACGACTTGGTGCACTGGTGCCAACGGAACCACCACCAGATCAACGCGGAAAAGACCAAGGAACTGGTGGTGGACTTCTGTAGGCGTAGACCCCCCTCTCACCCAACACAGGTGAGCATCCAGGGTTTGGACATTGAGATTGTGGACTCTTACAAATACCTGGGTGTTCACCTGAACAATAGACTGAGCTGGTCTGACCACACGAGCGCTCTCTACAGGAAGGGCTAGAGCAGGCTATACCTTCTGAACCAGTGGGAGGGTTGAACATCCACTGGATGCCACTCTGATGTAGTGTTTTCTCGATCTTGGACACATTCCATTCTTCAATGGCTCTTTTCAGTTCACGTTCGGCTACGACGAAATTTGTTCCATTATCAGAGCGGAGGACCGTCATCTGTCCTCTTCTTGCCACGAAGTGACGGAGAACGTTTATGAAGGAGTCCGTGTCCAGTGATGATGATACCTCTAGATGAACAGCGCAAATTTATAGACATGTTAAGATAACACCATATCTTTTCACAGTACTTCGTCCACGTTTCACCTTGAATGGACCGAAGTAGTCAACTCCAGTGTTGGTAAATCGAGGGCCGTCTTGCAGGACTCTGTCTCGTGATAGGTTAGCCATCTGTTGTTTTCCAAAGGCTCATGTGAGCGTCGACAGATGAGACACTTAGACAGGATTTTTCTAATGGCAGAGTTTGTGTAACCCTTGGTTCAAGGTAAAACCACCAGCAAAAAATTGTTTCCACTGTTGAAAAGAAGAGGATGCAGTAAGGCGCCAAATTGTTTTATTATTAAAACAATATTAATTTTACAGAGAGTGAAGAATAAAACAAGGATTTAAATGGTTCTTTAGAACAATAAAACCAAAGTCCCAGAATCTAAAACCTAGCTAAAAGTCTGATTAAAATAGTCACTAATGCTGTCCTGGCGCCGAGGGAGGCTTTGCAGGTGAAGAGTCACTTCCTCCTAAGGCCTCCGTACAGCAGCCGCTCCTCTTGAGACCGCTCCTCCTCCTGACGACTCCTCTGCTGCGCTGCTGCCCTGTAGGAGGAGGGATGGAAAAAGAGCAGCTCAGTCTTGGCACGGGACGACAGGAGACTCTCACACCAAGTTTTGTCTGTAAAGGGGAATCACGTCCCTTTACTTATCTTTATGAGCGCGTTGTATCTGAGCCGTCCTACGTCGCTGGCGGGGCCCGCTCCGCGTCTCTGCTGCCCACTCTGCTCGGCTGCTTGTCCGTCCCTCCTCGCGCCGGCGAAGCTGTGGAGGGATGGATTCAACTGCTTCAGTATCACAAAGAATTACACAAGGCATGCAGACACACCAAACAGGCTCAGCGGGCAGCACGCTTGATACTTTCCTTCACTTATCTGTTAGTGCGCGTCGTATCAAGCTTCCACGTCTCTACCCTCCCCGATACGGCTTCGCCGGGTGGTACTCTGCGGCATCTGGTCTCCTGTTGGCTCCTGGCACCCCGACTTGCTCCGTCTCTGGCTCCATCACACCTGCATCTCCTTAAATGTTCCCCTCTGTCCAATCACACCTTTGAGGTGGGTGCGGTGCCATCAGTCCCAGCTGTCAATTATTACCTTGAGAGTCCATGCACTAAACTTAATCAAAACCACCCTAAAGAATCACAAAATAAACATACAAGTTAAAATCAAGGAATAAATCATTAGCTGGTACTGTGACATTTGCACCAGGAACCCAATACTTGGTCCGCAACTTAGAGAGTACATGATTATGACCGCTGTGACCCAAGTTCTGATGGATTTCTCTGAGGATCAGCTTTATGATGTGAAGATCCTTGTCCTAGATGGCTGGCCGCTTTGATTCTTCTGGTAAAGCTGCCCTGCTTAGTCTCCTGCCAACCCTGAGGATACCGTCTTGAAGGAGGACTGGGCTAAGTCTGGAAAGCCTACTGCTCCTTTTAATGCCTTCACATCTTTGTAATGCAGAGATCTCTTGGGAAAATGTCAGCCCTTGAGAATAGCAAATAATTTCCCGCTCAGCTTCTGCAAGGTTCTCCAAAGTCAGTACCTTATTGTCAGCTCCCAGTAAGCATGACTTGAAGCTTCTCATCTCTTTGGCAACTTCAGGTGCAGTTTTAGCAGCATTTAATTCTTTCCTCTTGCGACACAGACCCAGCAAGATACTCTTGAGCTTGAGCAACCAAGCGACTGCTCTCTTTAGGTGGATCCAGGAGGAAAAGAACTGCATAAACTCAAGTAGTGGATCTCATTCAGGATCTGCCACAGTTGCGCACACCATGATATTTCTTATTTCTGGGTCGTGAGGGTTAATGTCCTCTGGGAAGTCCAGATTTTCAGGCCAGTCTTCCATGGACTTGGTGAGAAAGTCCGGCCCCTGTAACCAAATGAAGCTCTGGATGAACCTTTCTGCCTTGAGTCCTCTTGATGCACAGTCGGCAGGGTTCTGTGAGGTCTTGACGTACCTCCACTGTTGTGGATCAGAGACCTTTCGGATGGTATCCACACGATTAGCGATAAAGGTGGGGAATCTTTAGTTCTGTTTCGGATGTACTTCAGTACAGTTGTACTGTCTGACCAGAATACTGATTCTTGAAGTTCAAGCTGCATTTCTTTTGTTTCAAATGTTTGTTATTGTGAAGAGTGGCATCATGATACATGTCAACCAGAAAAAAAAAAAAAAAACATTTTCTCTTCCTTTTTATCACAAACAATATGAACAACAGTGAGGATAGATACTAATTATTTGGATTAAAAAAAAGGGAAGAAATTATCCTCACATTATACAGTAAACACAGGACAAAAAAGGAAAATAAATAAATAGAGAAAAAAAAAAAAAAAAAACTCCCACCCAAGCCCTCAACCCTTCCCTAGAGTGCTACCTAATGTTATGCATAGTGTAGTTCATATACAGGATTTAAAGTAGAGTAGTTTAGCCTTTCAGATAGGAGATTAAAGGGTGCCAAATCTTATCAAATTCCCTAAGTTTGTTTCTCAGAAAAAATCTAATTCTTTCTACATGCAAAGTGTCTGTTAACTCAGTAAGCCAGTGTTTGACAGTGGGCACTTCTTTCTTTTTCCAAAAAAGAAGAATGAGCTTTTTAGCAGTGAGAAGTCCATAAGATAATAGGCATTGCTGAGCAACTGTCAGTCTCCTTGTGTCTACCAGTACTCCTAAAGTGATCAGTACTGGGTCTGGTTCTAAGCCCACCCCCAGCATTTTCGAAAATGCTCTGAATATCCCTGACCAAAAGTTATGAAGACTGGGACACAAGACATAGCTGTGCAGTAAATTTGCATCTGCTGAGCCACATTTATCACATTGAGATGAAATCTCTGGAAATATTTTGTGTAATTTTATCTTTGAATAATGCAATCTATGCAACACTTTAAATTGTATCAAATGATGTCGTGCATTAATCGAGCAAGTGTGTATATATTCCAGGCTTTTATCCCAGGTATCGTCTGACAACTGCTCACCCAGTTCTGCTTCCCATTCTGCTTTAATTGTACTAGTTGCGTTTGGGGCTAAGCTCTGAAATGTATTGTACAAGCAAGAGATTATATGTTTAGACCAGGTAGAATATTTTAAACAACTATCTAATTTATCTGGCCCTGCACCCTCAAAGTCAGGAAGATGTGTTCTCACATAACTCCTAACCTGCAGGTATTTAAAGAAGTCACTCTGTGGGAAAGCATATTTTTTCTTGAGCTGTTGAAAGGATGCAAAAACTCCTTTTAGGTATAGGTCACCAACACAACTAATTCCCAATTCCTTCCATGCAAAAAAAGAGCCATCTAAGTAAGAAGGGGCAAATGAAGGATTTGCTGTTATGGGTAGTAGGAAAGACACATTTCTAAGCTTAAAATGTTTCCTAAGTTGTTTCCAAATGAGTATCATGTTATAAATAATTGGATTGTTACCATATTTAGTTTTGCTTACTGACACAGGAGACAAAATAACCGCACCAGCAGAGAAAGGTAAGCATTCTTCTCGTTCCATCTCTAACCCAACGGGTAATACAGCTGAATCATCCAACAGATAAGCAATGGAGTGGATGTTGGAGGCCCAATAATAATGAATGAAATTTGGCAGAGCCAGCCCTCCATTTGTCTTGGGTTTACATAGATGAGCTTTCCCTATTCTATGTACTTTATAATTCCCACACAAATGAAAGAATGGTAGAATCTAAAAGTTTAAAAAATGTTTTTGATATACAGACAGGTATGTTCTGAAGGAGATATAACAGCTGTGGGAGGAATATCATTTTAACAGCATTTATCCTTCCTGACAAAGAAATAGGAAGCGTCCTCCAAAACTGAATGTTATTCCTGAGTGTATCCATCAAGGGATCAAAGTTGGCCTTAAACAATGAATTAAAATTCTTAGTAATAATTATTCCCAGGTACTTAAACTTTTCACTGGTTATCCTAAAGGGAAGTTGATAGAGCTATTCATGATCTATAATACGAATTGGCATGAGCTCACTCTTGTCCCAGTTAACCCTGTAACCCGCAAAGGATCCAAACAGATCGATCAGGGACAGAATTGGTGGTATTGAAGTTTGTGGCTGTGATATGAAGAGGAGGATATCATCTGCATAAAGAGCTATTTTACTAGTAGTGTATTTTGTACTATATCCATAAATTTCTGGGTGTGATCGGATTCTCTCTGCAAGGGGCTCTATTGCTAGCGCAAACAGCAAAGGGCTTGAAGTACAGCCCTGCCTGGTTCCCCTGCACAACTTAAAATTAGGAGATAGTGTATAATTAGTCAATATTTTAGCATAGGGGTTATTATATAATAGTTTGATCCATGAAATAAATCTATCACAAATTCCAAATTTATTAAGGACAGCAAATAAGTAGGGCCATTCAACCTGGTCGAATGCCTTTTCGGCATCTAAAGATAATATCAAAAGGTCTTCCTTGGAGTGCCGTGAGGAATACATAACATTAAATAAACGTCGCAAATTGAAGTATGAGAATCTTTGGGGAATAAACCCGGTCTGGTCTGGGTGTACCAGTTTTCCTATCAAGAGGCTTAGCCTTTTAGCTAAAGTTTTAGTGAGAATTTTTTGATCCGTGTTTAACAAAGATATGGGTCTGTAGGAGCCTACCTCCTCCAGATCTTTCCCTGTTTTGGGTATCAAAGTAAAAATTGCCTCATTGAGTGTGGGGGGAAGCTTTCCATTATCAAATGCCTGCCCAAACATTTTATTTAAATGGGGAACTAATAGGTCACTAAATTTTTTTTAAATTCATTGCCAAATCCATCTGGTCCTGGACTTTTGCCATTTTTCACAGATTTTATGGATTCTGTAATTTCTTCACATGTAATCTCTGCTCCTAAATAGTCACGATCAGTTTGGTTTAGAGTTGGAAGCTGACACTCATCCAGGAAACCTTGCATATCTCCTGGTGTTGCCTTCATTTGAGATGTGTATAGCCTCTCATAAAACTGTTGAAACCGTTTGTTTATATCTTTGTGTGAGGTTAGGAGTTCTCCAGCATCTGATTTAATCCTGTGAATAGAACACTCATTTTCTACTTTGCGTAATTGTCTGGCAAGAAGCTTATGCGGTTTCTCACCGAACTCAAAATGTTTCTGTTTTATAAACATAAAGGCTTTACTAGTTCTTTCTGAAAGTATTTCATTAAGTTGGTATTTAAGTATTAAAATCCTATTAAATTTATCTTTAGAAGGGCATTGTGCATTTTCTGCATCAAGCTTTTGAATTTTATCTTCCAATTTTAATTGTTCCTCTTTTCTCTGTTTCCGCTTAGATGCCTGAAATGAAATAATGCATCCTCTTAAGTAGGCCTTTAGCGTCTCCCACAACAAAGAGGGAGCAGTTTCTGGCTTGCAGTTTGTCTCAAGAAATATATTAACATGCGTTTTAATATATTCACAAAACACAGAGTCATTAAGGAGCTGTGGGTTAAACCTCCAACTACCTTGTTGCTGAGGTATGTCACTTAGTTTAAAAGAAAATGTGACTGGGCAGTGGTCAGAAATAATAATGTTATGGTACTTTGCATTATCAGAGTATTGAAGTAATTTTCCATCCACCAGAAAATAATCTATTCGTGTGTAGACATGGTGTACATGGGAATGAAAAGAGTACTCCCTGCCTGTTGGGTTTGAGATCCTCCATATGTCACACAGATTCATATTTTTAATGTATGTATTGAGCAGTTTACTTGAATTGGAGGAGGCTATAGTTTGTGCTGATGACCTATCCAAATACTGATCCAAAACACAGTTAAAATCACCTCCAATAATCAAATTAGTATTCGAAATATCAGGTATCAACCCAAGCACCTTTCGGAAAAATTCAGGATCATCCTGATTTGGTCCATATATATTTAACATTGTCACCGGCCTGGAATACAACTCCCCAACCACTATGACATACCTGCCCTCCTTGTCAACAATGGTAGAGTGATGCCTAAAAAGAATTCCCTTGCGAATTATAAAGGCTACACCCTAGTCTTAAATGGAAAGGAAGAATGGTAGACTTGACTAATCCATCTACATCTAAGTCTGAGATGTGAGTCCTTTTTTAAATGTGTTTCTTGCAAAAATATGACCCCTGAGTTAAGAGACTTCAAATATGCCACACCTTACCCCTTTTAACTGGCTCATTAATACCTTTGACATTCCAAGAGGAAAAATTTATTTCACCCTTTCTCTCCTTTGGTACACCTGTATTATCCTGTATCATTATTGTATGCCACACTGCCATCTGTAAGGTAGCACTTCTCCCTCCCTCCCCCGCCCCCGCCCCCGCTCTTAAAAATAAACCCTCTAAACCAACTCATCATCTAGCTGTCACTACCAAAGCGCACAAGCTGCATTTCTGATTTCAGTACTTCGTCCATGCGGGCAGCCATGGTGGCAGCAAAAAGCTCAATTTGTGGGATGGTTATGGGTTTCAGCGGAGCCACCCTGGCTTTCCCTATAATGAATGTACAGTGGACTTCGTTTCTTCATCACTGGCATCCGCAAAGTGATGAAGCTGTTAAACAATGTTTCCCCAAAGTTCTTTGGCTTGAAACACCTTGGGACACTGATGTCCTTCAGCAGGTGAAGCTGAGCCTTCCATGAAGCCCACTCTTGAGCTAGGTCACAGGTATGAGAACATCCCAGCCCAACTTCCTTCTACAGAGGTCTTGCAGGATTCTTTTTGCTGAAAGCAAAACTGATGCCAAGATACCCAGGGGGTCATAAACTGAGCTAACAATGGATAAGATGTTCCTTCTTGTGGGAGTCTTGTCTGACAATGTAATGTTGAACCTGAAGCTGTCGGATTGGATACACCAGTGAACTCCCAAAGCTCTTTCCGTTGGAAGCATGTCTCGATCCAAGTCAAGATCTTTGACCTCTGTTGCCCTCTCCTCTTCTGGAATAGCAGACAGCACAGCTCTGCTGTTACTTATCCATTTGGTAAGTCTGAATCCACCTTTTCCACATACAGCTCTTAAGGCATGGTACAACTGCACAGCCTCCTCTTCTGTGTGGCAGTCATCCACGTAAAAGTTGTGAAGCACTGTGTCAACTGCTTGGCTTTAAGTCTGATCTTGATTGTTCTCTGCACATTAATGCAGGGCAAAGCCTGCGCAGCTGGGAGACGGTGTAGCACCAAACAAGTGAACAACCATTTTGTACTCGACCATCTCCTGAGCAATGTCACCTGACAGCCACCAGAGGAACTGAAGTAGGTCAGAGTCTTCCTCAGGTACCTTAACCTGGTGAAACATGGCTTCCACATCTGCCATGACTGCCACTTCCTCTTGCCTGAACCTGGTGATGAATCCAAGAAGGGTGCTGGTTAGATTTGGTCCCTGTAGTAGCTGATCATTAAGGGCAGTGTCTTGGTAAGAAGCTCCACAGTCAAAGACCACTCTGAGCTTGTGCTTCTTAGGGTGGTATACCCCATGATGAGGTAGGTACCACACTTTGCCATCGTCCCTGCCAAGATCTTTAAATGACACTTTCACAGCATAGCCCTTTCTAATAAGGCTGTCCATGAAGACGTTATACTCTGTGTGGAACGCATTCTTGACAAACTTGCGCCGTAAGTTCAAGGCCCTCTGCTCAGCCATCTTACAATTGTTTGGCATCTTCACATCCTTGTTCCTTAGTGGCAGGGCGAGGCTGTAATGCCCATCCACAAGTTTAGCTGACTGCATGGCTATATCAAGAAATTGAAGGTCTTCCCATGACATCTCCAACCTTTCATCATGCTCGCACTCAGGTAAATCACTCTTAAACTGCTGACTCCAGAGGTTGTCTAGTCTGCTGACTGAAATCCTATTTGCTGAAATCTGTATCAGCCCACTTTTCACGCTGGAAGAAGCATTCTCCCGAAGCGGTCCATTTATGGTCCAGCCAAGCCGTGTTCTTACTGCATATGGACCATCATTTACACTGGCAATGACCTGCCAAGGCTCAATGGCTTTGGGCGCATTTGTTCCGATGAGGAGTCAAATCTCTGCATTGATCTTTGGAATGAACACTTGCTTAAGATGGGGCCACTTGTCAACCTCTTTTTGTAAGGGAATGTTGGCTATAGGTGCGGGAATGGTCTTCTGACTGTAGGTATCTGGTAGATCAAGAAAGTCACTGCTGTCAAAGCTGCTTACTTCCAAGCCTGACACAATGTGACTGTTGACAACCTTTTTCTCTCCCATGGTGGTCAGTAGGATGTGTGTCTTCCTGCCTGTGAGATTAAGCTCTTTCATCAGCTCTTCGGTGCAGAAACAAGCAGTGCTGCCAGGGTCAAGAAATGCGTAAGTTTTTATCACTCTTTGGCCCTTTTTGGTCCTCACTTGAACTGGAACTATGGCTAAGATGCTCTCTGTATTCTCTGTGCAATGAGTTGATGGTTGTGTGCCCACGAAACCACTCACAACTGACTGACAGTCCATCTTCGCCTTCTCTTGTTTCCATCTTTGACTTAACCTCAGAATTCATAACATTGGACTTTGCCTTTATGTGCAGCACTGTAGGATGTGACTTTTGGCAGACTTCGCAGCTCAGCCTTTCCTTACATGAACTACTCATGTGGCCTTGCTTTAGACAGCTGAAGCACATGCCCTTTGCACGTAAAAAGTCAATCTTTTCCTTATGTAGAGATTTCTTCATTTTCCTGCATTGTTCCATGGCATGCTCATCACCATAACAGAAGAGACGGGGTTTTGCAAAATGCATATTGCTCGGTTGCTACTGACTTTGCTTTCTGGCCTTGGTTCTAAAGTAGTTTCTTGGCTACTGGTGATAGTTGATGCTGTGGTGAGGCCTCTCCTGCTACCACTTCTTCTGTGCAACCTCTCATCCATTTGACCTTTGACTTGACATTTGGAGGCTAAGTCTTTAATGTCACCAAACAACGGGTGCAAGGCTTCCTTTGCTTGTTTGTTAACAAAGTCCACAAGATCAGTGAACTTGGCTCTGCGATTTTCTCTTTCTTGAATTCCACAAACTAGGCTTCTCCACCTTTCCCTCAGCTTGTAAGGAAGCTTGGCAATAATAGCACGCATACTGGCTGTATTGTCCAGCTCTTCCATGTACTTCACATCTGTCATAGCATTAAGACATCCTGTGAGATAGAGGCTGAAGGAGTGAAGAGCTTTTCCATAGTCAGACTTAATAGTTGGCCAGTTAAGAGCCTTGTTGATATATGTCACTGAAATCTTGTAGGCGTTTCCAAAATGTTCTTCCAGGAGCCTCTTGGCTTCGAAATATCCACGATCAGGTTCCATATGAAGACAGCTCCTCACCAGGTCACTTGGCTGTCCACTGGAGTATTGTTCCAGATAATTCAATCTGTTTTTATTGCTGTCTGTTTTTCCCTCTATTCCATATTCAAATGCTCTGATGAACAGAAAATACTCTAAGGGGTCTCCATTAAAAACAGGAATGTTCTGAGGAGGCAAGGTTGATAGTCTCTGTTGCTTTGTCAGTATTTCAGCAATACCTTCTAGAGCCTGTGGTGTTCGTGGCTGCTGGTTGGGCGTAGCGACAGGTGTCGTATGGGACATTTTGTGAAATGTTGTAGCTCTGTGTTGCTGGTTTGTCTGTGATGGGGGATCGTCTCCTGGTTTGTGTGGACACTAACAATTCTTGGACTTTGTCCGAGGCCATGTAAGAGTTCATTCCATCTTGCCCTGATACTCTGGATGGGAGTTCTTCAAACTCGTTCAAAATCTTAATCCTGGCATCTGTAGCTGCAAGAGCAGTTTTTTGTTTCTGCTTGAAAGCTGAAGCTTGGACCAACAGTGCAGCTCGTTCCATTTCTGCCTTTAGACGAGTAGAGGAAGCACAAGATGATGCTCGAGAAGAGTATACAGAGGGTGACTTTGAAGAACCACATTTTGAGGATGGAAAGGATGCATTGGATACACTGTCTGAAGGCTGACCCTCTTGGTTGCACCTTAATGCTTCCACAAAGCTTAGATTAGCCTCATCTATCCAAACCTTAGCTTTCTCTGCAAATTCCTTAAAGACATCAGCCTTAGGTTGAAACCAGCTCACCTCATCACGGTTCATTTCTTCTTCAGAAATTTGTTGCAGTAGCCCTTTAACATTGGCATGCAAGTCACGAAACTCTCCAAACATGCTGTTAAAATCCACCATAAGGTTGGTCTGAATTTCCGTTACGTTAGCATAATCACCACTTTCCATTAGCTGGCGTATTTAATTCATTGTACCAGTAAGCTTAGCTAGCCTGGCTCTTCTTGTGCTAATAGCATGCTGCAACCTTTCTTTCAAAGCCTTAGGTGTGACTTTAACTGACCTAACATCCACAACAATAGCTGTTTCTTCTTCCTGTTTCATAGCTGCTACAGAGACAGATGACTAGCGTGCACAGGTAACTTAGGCTGCACGGTATAAAAGTCAATGCTAACTAGCTTGCAATGCAATGATTCACACAATCAAATTTCCACTTTACTCACGTCCAAGTCTTTCAGTTGAATCCATTGAAATCCTTTCTTAGTGGCTTCAATCCATCCACAAAATAGCCATTTATCCAAGTGAGATCAGGTTTTCTTACGAATGTGGTGGGTTGCTGATCAAGGTGACCTTGGATAACTCGTGTATGCTCCTTGTAACGAAAAAACTTCTACAGGACTCCGATGGAAAGGAACAACAAAAACTTTAATCCACAGCTTGTTGATTCATTTGTACAGGAAGAGTCAAAGCGAGGTTTCTAAATAAAATTCAAAGGCATACTACGGTGAGAAAACCATGTGGCTCGGTCCTTGATCAGTCCACAACTGCCTGCAGCCACCTCTGCTTACTGCCGAGAAACGCTCTCTCTCTCTTAAAGCAACACTTAAGAACTTTCGGTTTTCGTTGATTATCGCGGCGCCGGTGGACAAAGGTGGTAGTGTTTTGCCTGAAGGAAGACCACACTCCCCATGAGGCCCAGCGCGTAGCGCCATAAAATCCTAATCTCCCGGTTGCCTGCAGTTGGACTGAACTACATTTCTTTTTCCAGCGGCTGTGTGAATGATGAATAGCGACGAAGTAATGAATCTAATTGTGGCTAAACAATATCATATGACGATGTTGAAAATAAACGTGTAACTTTGTCTTGTACCGTATCCCCCCACCGCCCCCCCCCTTACCTGACTCGTCAGCGACTGACGCGCTGACGAGTTTTAGAGTCTTGAAACCGATAAATAAAACGCTATGTTGGCTAATTTCACAGTAAACACACGTACAGATCCCGGCAGGAGGAAGCTACTTACTAGTCCAGCAGGAACAGAGCCAAGGCAGCGTCGGTCGGAAATCCCTCCTCGTCTTTGAGCTCACGCCAGAAAGTGAAAGCTGGGCCAATGTTAATCCTTGACTGTCCTTTCATCCGGGTAGCCCCCCTCTTTCTTTTTTTTGTCTCCTCAGACAAAACTTTTCGTTTCTTTGTTTTGCAGCTTCTGCCATGATAGCACTAGTTGCGCGCAGGCGTTCGACTCGACTTCCGTCTTTGTAGCGAATGGGGAAAGGGGGAAGTGACGTATGCAGTAAAGCAGTCAGCACATTTGTAGTCTTTTGTGTGGGAGGTTTCGTGCCACCCTCCTCAAAGTTGCTTAGTGCCAGTGAAAGCGATACAGACCCCCCCAGGCCATGACAGAGGTGTCATTCAACTAGTTGTAAGTCGATGTTTCATCACAAAAGTTATGAAAATATTTTATGAAGGCTGAAAAGTTACTTAGTGTTGGTTTAAAGTGGCAGTAACACAAGTCATCGTAAATTATCTCAGAAACAATTTTAACTGGCTTTTAAGACATTTATGAATTATTTACAAAAAATGAATTTTCAAAATGAAGATAATCTTTTTAAACAAATTTGTTCTCATTTATTTAAACATCAAATCAATGAACTAAATTTGGCTCCCACAACTAAAGTAACATCTATGGTGTGACGGGTCAATTTCGACCCGTATATATTTACTTAAAGAAAAACGCTAAACAGTATTTTTGTTAGCAAGACCACTTTATGAGCATGAATATTTGTGAACATTTATCTGTTTATCTTCACAGATGCAGCATGATTTCAGTTTTGGCTCTAATTATTGCTTTATAATCTTATTTTTACAACTGGGTCAAAACTGACCTTAAAAGCAAAGATGACACTATTTCAACAGAGCACTTACAATTTATTGTTTTTATTTTTTCATTTCTTTTTGTTGTTTAAATAGAGGTTCCTGACGAAGTCAAAAAGTCTTGATGCAATATACAAATATAAAGTGGTTCTTTAATGCATTTAAAACCTAAAACAGGTCTATACTGACCCTAACACAGGAGGAAGGTAAAAATTTTTTTTACCTTAACTCTGGTTCATAGTTGCATTTTTGATGACTGCTGGAGTATGTTCATAATCACTAATGTTCAAAGAATCTAGTTTTCACTTCATGAGTACCCCTGATCCACCTCTACTCTCACTCTACATAGAAGCGCTCTATCAGGCTGAGGGGACATGTGTAACAGACTGAGGGGGCATAAAGCAGAAAGTGAGCTCTTTACATTCGTCATGTTGACACCGACAATCACAAAGAAAACTCACATATGTCACAGCCTACAAAAGGCTGAGAAAAGATCGTATAAATGAGGATTCTCTGACACGATGCTTCCATTCATATAGCTTCAATGAGAATATTTAATTACAATATAAAACTTGTTTACATAGGCACATTTCTTTTGGTTCTGAAGCATTTGCATTTCTGTCATCACTGGATCATTCTACAAAAAGTATTCACTTCAGTTTTAATTTCCTTTTTACAAGCAGAAAAATTGAACAGGTTAATAAACAAAATTATTTTGTTAAACAGCTTCTTTTATGTCTTTCTTACATTTTTATACTCCCTGTTTCTTATATTCTTGTTTTTAGGTAAAGATTAAAGAACAAGTTCTTCTTAAACAAATTAAACATTGTAAATATATCCATGAAACAAAGCAAAAACAGTCTCTTTCTCTGTCTTCTTGCATATCTTACTTATCTGTATGTTCCACATACACCAGCGCATTAAGTTGTACCAACACTGACCTCTGGTGGTGCTGCATCATTCTCAGATAAAGCAGAGCTAACTAGCTTGTAAGAGTCTCAAATCATGATCACAAAATGTAAACAACTTGGCTAAAACATTACAACTTTAGCAGAAAAGACTTTCAAATGCAACATAACATCTTTAGAAACCTATTTTTCCCGAACAAACACAAGGAAACATTCCGTTACTACTTGAGAAAAGATCGTATAAATGAGGATTCTCTGACACGATGCTTCCATCCATATAGCTTCAATGAGAATGAGGCATCATGGTCGAGAGCTCCCCTTTCCGACCTAAGCAGGCATGACTAATCAATCACAGGTAGCATTTCTCAGAAAAACTTAGCAGGTAGACCACAGATAAACTACTCTTTACAGTAAGATCCTTACATTTTGAGTATTTTTAACCAGGAAAGTTTTAATGCGTTTTTAAACCTTTTAGGAAGGATTCTGATTTTATCACTTAAGTCCTTTTAACCATCTTTTTTTACCTTACATGAACTTACAATTGCTTTTATGACCCTTTTTACAATGAAATCACATTCTTGAGTCACTACAACTGTTTTTAATCACTATTCATAGGTTTTTAACTGACTGCATTTTAAAAATAAAATTCAACCTGTCACACATACACCTGGAGGCTGCATCTGTGTTCTCGTAATATTTGGTAAAATGCACTGAATGTGACTTACGGCATCCAGACTTGTCTCTCCATGGAAACACAATAACATTCTGTTCTTGGCACTCTGCCGTGTAGAGGCTCAGAGCCTCACACAACACCTCCTGCCGTCCGTCATTGGCGCAGAGGTCGAACACACAGTCAGACATAAACTCTGCTACAGGGAGTTTGGCGTGACAGAAGCTGAAGGGTCCGGTCTCATCACTGAGAATCCCACAGAACTCTGGACCAGAATACCTGAGGAGGAACAAGGATCAGAGGTCTGTTTTTAAATGATTATGAAAAAACTGCAGACATTCAGCTGCCATTTTGGCTCCAGGGATGATTACGTGCTGCAGCGTGGAGTAGAGCAGGGATGATGCTTTTTTTATAGGCCAACCCTGAAGTCTGCACTGAACTGGTTTCCCTGACTTAAAGCCTATGGGGTTTATTTCATATGTTTTTAGATCTTGTCAACAAAAGTTAGTCCAAAACGCAGCTGCTCGTCTTTTAACAGGAACCTGTTAGAATGGCGTCCCTTCACTGGCTCCCTGTCCATTTTAGAATAAATTTTAAGATTTTATTTTGTTTTTAAGGTGTTAAATGGGCCGGCACTTCAGTACATCTCAGAGCTCTTACATGTTTATGTCCCTCCATGGTCACTGAGGTCCACTGATCAGCTGCGTCTTGTCGTCCTGAAAACCAGGCTGAAGACGAGAGGCGACCATGCTTTTTCAGCTGTAGCCCCAAAATTGTGGAATGAGTTACCCCCCCATGCCAAATTGATCCCCTAAACCCCTGAATCTTGTCATCTTAATTCCTTGGCTTTCAATGTAACTTGAGTGTTGTGTGGTCCCTGTTTGTATAATTGTATTATTTTAATATGTATATTGTTTTTTATTACTGTGCAGCACTTTGTGTTTATAAAATTGTGCTATACAAACAAAGTGGATTGGATTGGGTTGGAAACTCCCGTGATTTGCTCATCATGATAATCTCTATGAATAAATCAAAAGACATTTTTTAAAGCATTAATGTGATTGGAACAGTAAAAACCTTATGTCAGACTATTGTTGGAGTTGTGCAGCGTTAGCATTTTATTACAGGACACCATTGATAGAACAGAGCAACACAGAGACACAGATGAAACGGTATCGTTGTTGTGCTCAAGAAAAAAGTCCACAGCATCAGGACTTACCCTTTACCCACCAGGCTCACTCCTGACCTACCAGTGTGTGCTTTTGCTGGCATATGTTTGTTTTCTGTTTGTATGCTTGTTTGCTTGTTTTATTGTCTGTCTGTCTGTCTATTTGTTTGTCTATTAATTTTTTAGCAAGATTACGCAATAACTACTGGACAGATGTTGCTGAAATTTTCATGAGACGATGGTAATGAGCCAACTTAAAAATGATTAGATTTTGGTGGTGATCCAGATAACTTCCATTCGTGAACAATCATTTTTGCTCAATAAGTGCTAGGTGTGGGTTTTCAGGGTCAAGGAATCATATTATGATGGTAACTTGCAATATGTGCTAGCAATATGTGAGGAACCTTGGCTGAGGTTTGGGTGCTTTCTAGTTCTGCAGGAGAAAGTCCTGATGTGGCAGACTTTTGTCTTTCCAACAGAAGTACTCTCCCACTCAGAGGAGACATAAAAAAAGGGTATATAAAATCAAAAAAGTAAAATTTGGGCTCTTTAATGCAACCTCTGCTCTGATATGGTCAATAACACTAAACAGGAAATAATTACCTTTTCTGGTCCTCTTTGGAGCACCGAGGACAGTCTTCCTTGCCCTCATGGTACACTGAAAAAATGATTTTTTGGCCCTGTAATTATTATTTCAATTATCTATATAAATTCTACAAAAAGTATGAATTCAGTGCTTTTACTTTAAAATAGAAGTTTTTCATTTAGTGCATTACTCGGTGATTGTTTGTTATTATGTGTCCTCAGTTCTGTATGTAAATTGAATCCTTCAATCCAAGTAATATTCACCAAAACAGTTCATTGTCTTAATTAGTTGGTATTTCCAAGTAAAATGTAATTGAGTGACATCAGTGAATCTGGCAACCTTCTCTGCACTCGGAGCTTCCCAGAGGAAAAGAAAATCTGAAAAGAGATCTCAAAAATGTTTCATTTACTTCTCCTAGACAACTATGAAATCTGTGCGACACCAAACTAAGAATAAGGTCTATTGCTCCTGTGTCTTGTCTTTTTCTCCTGAGCAATAACATTCATTTTGTACATGTATGGTTAATATTATTTTTGTTTAAACTATTCTCATTAGTTTTGTTTGTTTTTTCAGTCCACTTCGTGTAATACTAGCACATGTTCGAAATGAAGCGTTCATTCATTCATTCACATTACATATTTTTGACATCGGTAAGCACCAAACCAACATACGTATTTCTCTGTTTTCATGAGTTTTTACTTCGATCAGTATATGTTACACTGTTATTGTGATGAAAATACTGAAATATTATTATTAAAAATGCATCTATCTATGTGGGGGGGGGGGGGCGTTATTTATGAACATGCATACATCTGAACAGAGGGACATTGATGAACATACATACATATAGCCTTAAAATTAAGACAGATTAGATTATGTTAAATAGAGCTTTATTTATCTCTTGGGGCAACTCTTTCAGGAGAATTAAGGTTCCAGTAGCATTGTATTGTACAAAGGTACAAAAGTGTGAAAGAACACAGTAAAAGTAAAAAAGTAAAAACAATTAACAGATATATATATATATATATATATATGAAAAATATATATATTTACACACACACACACACACACACACACACACACACACATATATAAAATTAATTGAAAACAATGGCGTTTCAACCCTGATTATAGGCCCCATCAACAAAAATAACAGTAAATCAATATGAGCCTGTGTTTTCACTGTTATTGTCTTTGCTGTTACTCAGAGTTTTTCCACAGGACAACGTTTTACTTGCTGTGTCAATATCATAAATATTTATTTGACATCATTAGGTGAGATGGGGTTCAGAGGGTCTTCCCCTAAAATTTTTAAACTTAAATAATTTCTCTCTGCATTCTGATCACTTATTAGGCTCAATTTCATAAAAATCATGAGGTAATGTTGTGATCTTTGAGGTGCTTTTTGAAATCTCACCAGTGTTTTTGAAGACCATCTCACCTAAATAATCAATTTTCGCTTTCATGGCAGTCTTGAATCTTTCCAAAAACATGTCAGATGAACATGTAACTAACACACACCTGAGTTTGTAGTCACTGAATGAGAGTGAGGGGGAGAGAGACTGACAGCTATCTCATCACAGCAGACATGGTCATAAAAAACAGTCTCCTGACATCTTTGTAGAAAAATACACCCACTTAAAAAACCAGGTCACAATTGCGCTGAATTTACCATCTCCCCCTCGTCTTTGACGAAGCTTTATCGCCTCGGTGTTAAAAAGGTTGTCTCTTCATCCCTTCACAGCAGCAGCTAATGTTTTATAGGTAAGAGTTCATCAGAACATAACCTGGATAAAATGTTTAAAACATCACAGGTGAGCTCACAGTTCAAGATGCAGCAGCGTCCTGCTCTCCTTATGAGCTGCTGCAGGTCACACGAGGCATTGACAAGATGTAGAAAACGAAGAAATAATAATTTAATGGAAAAAAAAAACAAACATTTTTTGCAGAAAGTGCTCAAATATGCAGAAATAAAGTCAATACATTAGAGTTTAATGCAGAACAAAGAACCAGTTTTTTTTCTTTTCAGTCCTCTGAGTCCGCAGAGCCACAGGTGAGGGTTGAAGAGCCACACGAGGTTGCACAGGCAGGGGTTCGGTCTCTTGGACAAGCTCGTACCAGTCCAGTTTCAGGGTCTTCTGTGCCTTCTTTGAGGTCTGAGACGTCCTGGTAGCCACAGGCTAAAATGAAGGACAAAATATAGAAATTATCTCACAGTGTAAAACAAAATACATCACTGATTCCCTCACAGTGACCAAGAAGACTGCCACTGAAAAATCATGGATGAAAAAAGGACTTCATAATGCCTGCAAGAAGAAAAATTATTTATACAGATGTTTTTTTTAATTAAGAACAAAAGAGGCAGAAAACAGGTATAAGAAATAAAACACAAACTACTAACCATAATAAGAATACTTAAAAAAGATATTATAGTGATCTACTAAATAGAGAAAGAAACAATATGAAGGTTACATGAAGAATACTAAACAGTGCAGTAAAAAAAGACGAAGTAACGTCATCTCTTCCTAATTATTTCATGAAAGAAAATGTAGATATACATGATGTTAAGAGGATAGTGAATGAGTTCAATACATTCTTTGTTAATGTAGGTCCTAGTCTGGCTATGAATATTCCAAACCTGAGTGACAATAATACGAGTGGAAACATAATGGTTAACGTAAATAGTATTTTTCTTGGTAAAGCAGAAAAGGATGAAATACTGAACATTGTAAAAAAATGTCCAAGCAAAAAATCAACTGACTGTGATGATATGGACATGTTAACTTTAAAGAATATAATAGGAAGTGTAATAGAGCCTTTCACCTATATTTGCAACTTATCATTTTCTACAGGAGTGTTTCCTGAAAATATAAAAACAGCTGAAGTAATTCCACTATATAAAAATGGTGATAAACATATTTTATGCAATTACAGACCAGTGTTTTTGCTTCCACAATTTTCAGAAGTACTACAAAAATTATTTGTAAACAGACTCGACGAATTCCTTGACAGATATAATATTTTGAGCAGTAGTCAGTGTGGATTCAGGACCAATCACTCAACATCTATGGCACTTATGGAATTAACAGATGAAATATCCACTGCAATAGATAAGAAACACATTTCAGTGAGCATTTTTGTAGACCTCAAAAAGGCATTCGACACCATAGACCATACTATTCTTCTTACAAAACTTAGAAAATACAGTATCAGAGGGTTGGCACATCAGTGGGTTACAAGTTGTTTAGAAAACAGAAATCAGTTTGTACAAATAAATAATGTAAAATCTGAAATATGCAACTTAACATGTGGGGTGCCCCATGGGTCAGTTCTGGGACCAAAACGGTTTATTTTGTATATAAATGATATTGTTAATGTCTCAAAACTGTTAAAAAGTATTCTTTTTGCTGAGGGTACCACCTTTTTTATACCAGAGAAAATCTAGAATGTGTGTTGGAGATGGTTGGTAAAGAAATGAAAAAATTTAGACACTGGTTTGATGTAAATAAATTATCTCTTAATATTGGAAAAAAAAAATTCATGGTGTGTGGTAACAAAGGCAAAAACACTGATGTTTCAGGTATCGAAATTAATAGAGTAAATAAAATAAAATTTTTAGGTTTTATTATTGATGATAATCTAACTTGGAAACCATATATTAATGTAATGAAAGTGAAAATAGCAAAAGTGATCGCTATGTTACACAAAGTAAAGGATCATTTAGATGATAAAGCTTTGTACCTTTTGTATAATTCATTAATCCTTCCATATCTGACCTACTGTGCTGAAGTGTGGGGAAAATGCATGTAAAACTTCCATCCAGCCAATTTTCATTTTACAAAAAATAAGAATTATTTCTAGAAGTCAATACAGAGATCCTTTGAACCCGTTATTTGTTAAATTGTAGTTGTTGAAATTCTTTGAGTTTGTAGATTTCAGTTTGTTGCAGATTATGTATAAAGCTCATAAGAAAATTTTACCAATTAACATCCAGAACCGATTTGAAAAAAGAGAAAGTTGTTATAATTTAAAAGGATTTGAAGTATTTAAAAACCCAAAGTTCAGAACTGAACTGAAGGAGCACTGTGCTACAGTGAGAGGAATCAGTTTAAGGAACAATCTGAGCAAAGAAACTAAAAAGCTAAATCAAATTTTATCTTCAGAAAAAGTATCAAAGCCAGTATGTCGAGTAAATACAGCGACATGTGTTCATCTAAGTCTTGCTTTGTTTGTTTTGTGAAAAAATGTGAATTAAAATGTGGACCTTTTGTTTGTTTGTTTGTTTTGTTGGTTGTTTTTGATAAGAAACAATGAACTGTAAAAAGGCACGTTGGCCTGCAGCTCTTGTTTATTTGTATTATGTGTTTAGTTCATTGATATCTTGTGAGAAAGGGGCAGACTCTGTAAGATTTTTCTTCATTCTGCTCCTTTTCATTCACATGTTTGAGATTTTCCTTTGTTTGTATTGAATGTTCTATACTAACAGAATGAAATAAAGACCTAAACCTAAACATTCAGAAAGGGAAAAAACATTTCCAGCCTATACACCTAACCTGTGGAGCTGAGCTGGGAAACTGAAAACTGAAGGGACAGCTCCATCTCTTATTCTGACTGTCTGACCTGTCCTGTCAAAATCCTCCTCTGAAGTGATCACTGCAGAGCATGGAGAATGGACGAGCAGAAAACCCCTTCCATCTGACGGCTATTTCCAACTGCTTCATCTGCTTGTTGTCTTAGGGAAACCTACATAGCATGTGAAAAGTTAGCTAAGCAACTAACAACAATCAGAGTAGTTGATTTAGTTAAAAAGTAAAGACTTCCATGTTGTTTGGGGGCTGGTTTTATCGCGGGAATCCACAGTATTATGCACAGGACTGTTATAGTCATAGTACTGGTCACAAAGTCAACGATTTCTGTTCATAAAGTGATGTTATAATGGCCAAAAACAATCAAAAGTATTTTTTCAGTCTTACCTGTGAAAGGAAATCGCATGAAATCTGGTTTGGACTGCACGCAGCACACAAATGAGGTATCTTCTGCAGCCACTCTTGCCACATCCAACATGACGGCGACGTCGATGTATGATTCAGCGTTCAATGCGGCGTCTACATATATGATGTCCCTGATGGGGACAGTCAGGGGTTAAAGTTGGGCCAGAGCCCACTGTAGCTTAGCTCCACCACCTTGGTGCAGCCGCACGTCTACTGCGCGAATCTACGAATATTTACGGTAATCGTTGTTAAACCGCTCTGAAGAGCTGCTGGGAGTGATTGTGTCAGACTACAGTCTCACAATCAGACCCATAATCATTAATTACGATACTTTGACAGTAATTAATCCCGTTACGTGGGACAACGTGAGGGATAAAAACTTTCCATAAGTACTTCAAGATTCATTCACTGCTGAACTTAGTACTTCATGGACCACCTGCACGAAAAATAAGAAGTACTTTTACTGTGTACTTTTCAAATAATCCTATGTCAAATCCTTAACAGAGCACATGATTAACTATATTTCAGTCAAATCTGATGTGGCATAAAAAGCTTATTTTCCACAAGTAGTCCATGATTCATATAATGCTTAACTTAGTTCTTCCCAGACTGCCTGCATGCATAGTATAAAGTACTTTTACTGTGTACTTTAAGTAATCCTTAGTCAAAATCATTAACAGAGGACAAATCATATTTATTTCACCCAACTTTTATGGGGCATAAAAATATTATTTCCTATAAGTAGCAGTGGCGACTCGTGCAGTTTTCTCCAGGGGGGGCTGTAACTCCAAAATAGACATATACCAAAAACAGGGCTTCTCTGGGTTTCAACAAATTTAAGGCCTTTAAAGACCTTTCTAGACAATTATTAATTAAATTTAAGACCTACACAAAGTCAGAAAAAGTAGGCTATGGAAAATTGCAGTCACAGAATTGCTTTCAAACTAATCAAATTTGTTGCCACAGAACAGCCTGAAAACAATCAATAACAAATGTATTATATACAATAGAGTCAGTGAGTGTGTGTCAGGGTTATTATACTTTTTAAATTTAATTGGTTTTTATTTTGATTTAGTTTTTCAGATTTTTTTTTGTTTTAATTTAGTTCTAGTTAGTTTAACAAGTAATTAAACAAAAAAGGGGGCAACAAAGGAAGCTGTAAATTTACATACATAATTTAAGCCCACTTTACAAAATATGAACAGATTCAAGACTTTTTAAAGCCTAAAATTGAGATTAGCATATTTATTACCCTGCAAAATCTTTTGCATGGCCTAAGATAGTGTCACAAACCTAAAAAATGAATGCACCAATTTAATACAATATGGAGATGGTCATGAGTATAAGTATATCTGACTTAATAATAATATATAAAAGCAATATATTGTATGAATATATGTGTTCATTTAATAGCAACTATGCAAATTAACATAGCACCTCCATAAAAACAGACTATTATGTTATATAGGGCCTATTCTAAGGTGTGTTTCTCACTTTCTCACAATATAGCAGGATTAAAAGCATTGGGCCAGATCTACTAAAGCTTTGCGTGTGTAAACTACTCCCTCTTTGTTCTGCGCTCTTAATACATCGTAGAGGAGGTCATTTAACCTGTTTAAAAAAGCCAGAAGTGTAAAACCGAGTGTATTGTCACCCACTGTCTTTGGACTACTGATTAATTATGATGTTCGGCTGATCGGGTCCGAGCTCTTTCACCTGCAGCTTCTCCTGATATGTTCTCCTCAGCAGCTACGTCAGACACATTGTAGCTCTGTGTCTGTTTGTGACCAATCTAGCTATGAACGTGCTAACATTAAGCAAATTAGGAATGCTTGGGCGCTGACCCCTAGTGCCCCTGAGGGTTTTTTGTTTTTATTTGGCTTAGATATGCTAAGTTTTTAATGCAAAACTGTGATCTGAGCATGCGTGAGAGCACAATATTTATATTGGTAGAATAATGTACATACTGCTATTTTTCAAGCTATTTTTATACAATTTTTATACTTATTCTTTATCAACGCTGTCCCCTTTGCTGCTGTAACATCGCAAATTTCCCCCTGTGGGACGAATAGAGGTTTATTCTATTCTATTCTATTCTGAGCATGTGTGAGAGCACAAAGCTTGGGCGCTATCAGCTGGCGCCCCTCACTGTGATCTGAGCATGCGTGAGAGCACAAACATTCAGATTCCTACCCGAGGCTGGGCGGAGAGATGGCTAACAGACTGAGATACACCTTTAATGGAATGATTAATATAACAGCACGATTTCCTTGTTTTGATAATAATTTGCAGGTAGACAGCAGACATCTCTTTTGGCTCACGCAGCCTCACGCAGCTCAGGCGGAGCTCCGCCCACAGTGCCCTAATATACTGGCCGCTGATAAGTAGTCCATGATTCATTAACTACTGAACTTAGTACTTCCCAGACTACCTGCATGCATAGTATGAAGTACTTTCACTTTGTACTTTTTGAATTTTCCTATGTCAAAATCCTTGACAGAGGACAGGATAATGTATATTTCACTCAAATTTGATGTGGCATAAAAAAAAAACTTGTTTCCCCTAAGTAGTCCATGATTCGTATACCACTAAACTTTGTGCTTCCTAGACTACCTGCATGCATAATATGAAGTACTTTGACACTGTACTTTTCGAGTAATCCTCGGTCCTAATCCTTAATCGAGGACAAGATTAACTATATTTCACCCAACTTTGATGGAGCATAAAAAGCTTACTTTCCATAAGTAGTCCATGATTCATGTACCACTAAACTAAGTACTTCCCAGACTACCCTGTTTTCTAAATCTAATTTATCCAAAGGGTACATGTATGCATGTTAGAGTCTGAAACATAATGTTGCATATCTATTGATTTCTGCTGTCTGTACTATAAATTTGGAGAACTGTTTTTGCTTATTCTTGTTAAATTTATTATGAACTACTTTCAGTAACTTTCCCTTTGTAAACTCCAGTGTAACAACAATGTCATATCATGTACACCAGTTACCCCAGTCTAACCAACAGGTTATGTTATTAGTTATGCACTTGTTAGAAAGTGTAACTTTCTGTTGTTTGATGAATTGTCACCATGGCGATATGTAAGGTGAGTCACTGCTTCTTGTCATTATATTTCTGTTTTCCTTTTAGACTTGAACATGAAAACACAACAGCCTTTAAGAGCATGAGGAGCATCAGCCTTTGTATGCACAATAGCAACGACTTTGGGCTGAAAAAACAAGACACCTGGCCATACAGGTAATATTATAAAATAATGTACTTATATTTTGTAATATATGATATATAAATTAAAAAAAAACAAACGAAATATCAATGTGCATCCTTGAATTAGTAGAAATTAAGTATATAGATAACCTTTTTTTTTTTTTTTATGGAACATAGGAACTTCTGACTGCTAATTTGGCAGCTGACACAAGGTAAGATCAAATTAGCAATGATTAGGTTTAACTTGTCACATAATTTCTTTATGTGTGGCTGTTTGATTTAATTTTGAGATGTTTAATTTGTATCTTTCAGGTGCCACAACATGAGATGGATGTGTTAGATATGTAGCTTTGAGTCAGAGAAGAGGTTGGGATTGTTAAAACACTACAGACTAAAGCATGGAAATGGTGGTTACAGCCAGTCAGTCCCTCGTCTTCACACTGATTGCCCTTGCTCGTTTAAAACATTTGATGCCCTTCAGACCCATTTGTCTCGATGCCATGTGGAGATGGTCACACAAAGTGGACCTCTTTCATTTACTTGTTTACTTTGCTGCTCTGGTTTTTTTGATTCAGAGAAGCAGTATTTTGAGCACCTTAGGAGCCACTTAAGGAAGTTTGAAGCAGTTGCATGTGTCTTTAAAAACTGCAACTTCACTTCTAATGTGTATACCACTTTTGCTACACATAGACACAGAAAACACCAGTCACACACCCTTGAGGATTTTAAAACTGAAGTATTAAAAAGCCAACCTCATGAACCCACATTTGCTCAGGATGAAACCTGTGTGCAAGAGAACTTGCAGCTTTGGGATGAGAAACCATAGGAGTTGTTTCAAGATATAAAGGAGAAATTTGGCCATCTCTTTTAAAGTTGGAATGCATGTTCAATGTCCCAAACAAATGCATTGATTAAATAGTAGATGAGCTTCAGTTTATATCCACCTCTGCATCTGGTCCAGTTTTAAGAGATGTGGTGGTGTCAACCTTGAGAAGCCATAACTGTGATCTGGATCCAGCCATTATCTCAGATTTACTGAGAAATATTTGTGAGACACACCCTATAAGCAGGGCTGGACTGGGACCAAAAAATGGCCCAGGCAATTTTGGCCATGGCGGCCCACCATGATTACAATGTGCAGAGGCACATACCACGACATACCAGAGGATATATGTGCATGTTTTGTCATTTCAAAATTAAAATATAGAGCAGCAGCCTACTTTTTCTTAATTTTCTACTTATTCAACATCCTTTTGTTTGGAGGTGGCACAGCCTTTTCTTAATACAGAAGTTAAGGGAGGGGCTACAGTTATTTATTATATTTATTAGTTAATTTTGATAATTGTAAATATCTTCTATTCCTTGATCTATGTCTTATGCATGCTACTATCCCTGTACTTGCCCTGTACTGCTGCAATACCAGAATTTCCCCTTTGGGGATCAATAAAGGACTATCTTATCTTATCTTATCTTATCTTATAAGTCTGTTATCACAACAGTCTGCCCAACATTTATTTTTGCAACCAAACAGACATAGTCAGGCTTTTATCTAAGTTTTATATTAATCCTATACAGCATTATTATTGTGAAGACTGTAATAGCTCATTTGAAATAAATTTCATTCTGGCACATAATGATTTCTTTTTGATGGAAACATCATTTTGCCCCTCTTTTTACAGTAAAATGTGAATTTGTGTTCAGAGTGGGAGAAAATAATTTGTGTCATGTCTGAATTTAGTTTATATTGGTGAGCATCAGATCCCTCCTAGGTTTTGGGGCACAACAAGCCCAAATGAGCAACTGTACTTGTGGAGCAAGCCCAAAAAAATTTCAACCCAAAACTGCCAAAATGTACAAGCAACTTTTCAATAAAGAAGCCAAACTGGCTTATAATAAGCAGACCTGGCAACTATGGCTCCTGCGTAGTTGAGCATGCATCACATGACTGAGCGTGTTTGGGGGTGTGTCGGGTTGACTCGGGCGGGCACGATAACCAGGAAACGGGGGGGAGGAAAGGATGAACTACCTGTACCGCACTCATGTCTTGCTTTGTTGTGGGGAACTGGGTGATAATAAAAGCAAGCCAAAAGTCGCTTGTAATAAGCAGACTTGGCAACACAGTTGTTGTCCCAGTCTGTGCGCAACATGCTCCCTCATGCTCTCTGCCTCATACGCGGCTACAGTAATAACCGTTCTTCTAGTCAACACTGAGATCGGGGACATTTTCAGGGACAGGTCATCCAAAACAGGGATTGTACCTGAAAATCGGGGTTCGGGGACGTCTGGTCACCATAACACACACATACACACAACAGCCCTCAGCCCTACTGACATGAAATGTCCCTCTTTATTAGCATTTTGGCTTCTTCTTACCAGACTGACAGTGGCTATTCTGACCTCCTCAATCTTTCCCTGGGTCTCCTCCTCAATCTGTCCCTGGGTCATCTCCACCTCCTCCGAATCCCCTGGTCCTTCCTTCTCCAGCCCTGCACCTGTTGCCGAAGACAAAATTGAGGTGGCAGCAGGGGCAAACATATCTGTAAGTTTGGCACATTATGCTGCTTCCACTTGAAGGCTTTTTAGCCTTTTTTCACGAAGCTTTTCTGCACCCCCCTTGCGCTTTTGTGGTCTGTCCATGTCCCGCTCACTCCTCCATCTCCGGTCAGCTTGAACGGCAAAATTTGGTAACATTTTTCAAGCCAAGGGGCACGGTAGGGGCGGGCCGAGGAGGACTGAGATTTCATTGGATTAGCCCAATGTCCTTCAAGAAAATCAACCTATGGGCTGTCGCGGTTGCTTAAGATGATTTACAATATACTTTATTGGTCAGTGTATGACAGCTCTGCCCCGGGCCAGCCCAAAATGTGCGTCAGTCCACCGGGCATTGCCCGGTACGCCCGAGTCCATGCCTGCCTATGAGTACTGCCTTGGGGACAGGTGGCCCTTTCACAACTTCATACAAGAGAAGAGAATTCATAAAGAAGCATTTTGCAGTTGTTGAACCAGAAGAACACATACTTGATAAAAAAGGGTTCAAAACCTTCTAGTGTGTCCCAATATTGCCCTCCTTGGTGCAGGTCCTAAGTTAGTCTTTTCAAGAAAACACATTTGAAGGTGTAAACAAATCTGAAAATGACTTTAAGTACCAGACATTTTGTGATGGATCTCACTATCAAAAAAATGAGTTTTTCTCTGTAGAGGAGAACAGAGTGAGTCTTGTCGTGTACATTGATGACTTTGAGGTATGTAATCCTCTTGGGACATCTCGAAAAAAGCACAAAGTCACAGCTGTCTATTGGGTGTTGGGAAACATTCCAGTGCAGTAATGTTCCACATTGACATCAATCTACCTTGCAATTCTGTGTAAGGCTGAAGACACCAAGCAGTTTGGATTCCAGCAAGTTTTAGAGCCACTGTTAACAGATAACCAAAGCTTGGAGAAAGATGGTCTCTATTGTGCCTGCGTTAGGGAAGGCCATTAAAGGGACTGTGGTCATTGTGGTGGCAGATAATTTGGGGGCGCACTCTGTGGCAGGATTTATTGAAAGCTTTACAGGTTCATACATCTGCCAGTTTTGTGTTGGGGAGCAATCCAGGTTTCAGTCCGATGAAGTGAGATCTGGGTCTTTTCATCCAAGAACCAAAGATCGGCATACACTGCATGTTCAGACAGCTGTTTGTAGTCCAGATCACACCCCTTGTTATGGTTTAAAAAAACAGTGTGCATTGTCAGAAAAACTTGAACATTTTCATGTGACATCTGGTTAGCCTCCAGATGTTTTACATGATCTGCTGGAGGGCATTGTTCCAGTGGAACTGGCTTTGGCATTTGGTAACTTGATAAAAAAAAAAACAACTTTTCTCTCAGGGAACTGAATGATGCCATTTGCAATTTCCCATACAAGTGGAGTGATAAAACAAATCGTCCTTATCTCATTCCTGCTAACTTTTCAACTCAAAAATCACTAGGGGGCAATGCACATGAAAATTGGTGCTTCTTATGTCTTTTGCCTCTGATTATAGGTTTAAAAGTACCCGAACAAGAGCCTGTATGGCAGATGCTGATGACACTGAAAGACATTGTGGAACTTGTCATGTCTCCAGTCCATACAGAAGAAAGCATTTGCTATCTTGACAGCATCATTTCAGAACACCGAAGCAGATTCCTTGATGTTTTCCCCCAGCATAAGCTCATTCCCAATGACCATTTCCTTGAGCACTATCCTGAGCTTATTCGGGAATTTGGCCCCCCAGCTGCCCTCTGGACAATGAGATTCAAGGCCAAACACAGCTTTTTCAAGAAGTTGGTCAGACACACTGATTGTTTCAGAAATATCTTGCTGTCCCTTGCAAATAAACACCAGTTCATGGTTTCATACCATCAATCACATGCTTTAGATGTGCTTAAGGATGATCTAAAAGACCTGGTGAAATGCAGATTCCCTGCTGTTACGGCTGTGCATGTTGCCAATAATGTGTGCAGTTTAGGCACCAACTATGCAGTGGGAATGTTTTGTTGTGGTTCCACCGCAGGACTGCCTGACTTTTCTGAAGTGTTGCAGGTAATGGTGATTTGTAACCAACTGATTTTTTTGTGAGAAAACAAAATACATGGTACAATGAACACCTGAGGAGTTATGAGCTGGAGAACACAAGGAGTGTGCAGTTACTTTAGCAAAGAAAGCTTAAAGATTTTTATCCTTTGGCTCCATACACCCTTGCAGGAAGACGCCTGACAACTTTGAAGCACCACATTTGCCTGTCCTTTTAAGCATGATGAGAGAAGCTTGTGAATAAATGTCTCTGTGTATTTCTCTTCTCTGTTATTGCAGCTTCTTCCTGTTGGTATGGCACCCTCAGCGAAACTGCGGATCATTTTTGGGGAAGATGATATCCAAAAATTACTTTTACCTGCAGGCATCCCAAGCACACTTCAGGACCTCACTGATGTTCTTTGAGAGACTTTTGATATTACAGGACCATTCACTGTTATGTACCAGGACATGGATTTCGATGGTCAGTTCTTTACTTTGGCCTCGATTGAAGAAGTAAAAGATAAATCCAACCTCAAAGCATCAAAAACTGAGCCAGTGATCTTGAGTCTCACTCCTGTGGACATGTCAGAAGTCGAATCTCCAGTTCCACTTTCTACGGAAGCAAGCTCCTCCTCATCTGGATCTGACACAATCCTGCTTTCCTCCCCAGATGAGAGTGGACCATCCTACAGGTCTAAGCCATGGCCATTTAAGTTTGAAATACCAGCCTTTTCTTATGACATAGACCTTGCACTGGAAGCAGGAAAGCAAGCTTATGAAAATGATGGCACACTTTTGAACAACCCAAGAGTAACTAGTAGCATTCTTGAGAAGCTTGCGGAGACTATATTTGGCTTCACCGCATATCCAACTGGTCTCCAGGTTTTAGCTGTTGTTGAAGCTTTGGTAGAAAAATACCCATTCCTCAAAGAGCCTTTTAATGGCCTATATGGTTGGCAACAGAGAATAAAGTATAAAACGGGCAACTACAGGGCAAAGTTAAGAGGTCGCCAATTAGCCATTCCAGAGCTCGAGGTGAACACATTAAAGAGACGACACTCCAGTGAAGATGGTTCACTTAAAGGCTTTAAAAGGCCAAAAAAAGCTGAAGTCAGCTATCTGCCACCGCTGCAATTTGGTGAGACTGAGGAAAACTTAGAGAAAGAGAGACTAGATTTGCTATAGGAAGTAAAGAAGAAGAACAACGAGAGGGCAATTCATGAGAAAATGGAGAAGTCTTTTGATTTGAGAAGAGGTTGTCAAGGATTGCCCCGCACTCCAAGACCTCTTGGAGAGATGGCCTTCTCTGCTCTGTGAAAATCAGGTAAGTCCAGTTCTTGTTAATGCAGCAACTAAGTGTATGTGAGATCTCATGAGTCATCTTTAACATGATTTTGTGTTTTTTCTCTCATTTCAGATCAAAGAGGAGTTTAAATGAATACCCACGATGCATCTAGAGCGAACTTTTTTGTCCAGATTGGACAGGTACACCAGCAAACTCCTGGAAACATTTCGGAGGAAGGGTGGGACTGCAGGGACCAAAATAAAACCAATGTTGGACCCACTGAATGAGGTAAAATTTCAAGGTGTTTTAACTACATAATGTAATGATGAGGTCATACACACTGAGAATGTATCCCTCTCTTATTTAATCTGATCAGTGTCTGTGTTGGACTGAAACTTTTCTCCTTATCTTGCCACTGTGGCCACAATTAACAATTTGTGCACATGATTCTCTCCACAAGTGTATTCAAACCTCTCCCTTAATACGTGCTCAAAGGCGGAGAGATTTACAGCATTTTCAAAGTGACCCTCTAAGTGCAGCGAGATCCCTTCCTACTGCTTATAGACTCCAATACAATCATTTCCCAAAATATTGCTCTTGTGTGTGGGAATTCCTGTTCTTGCCTGGTTCATTTTGTGATAGTAGGTACTGTTATGTAGCGAAAAATTCATTTGCAGGTCCAGTGATGAGGCAGAAAACTTCCCTCACTGGGCAGAGACAGAGTTTCTGGACCCACAGATTATGACATGCACTGGACATTGACTCTATTCTCAACACACATCATTAAGAAATTCATGTTAAGTTGCACACTTACAACGTTATAATGCAGTTGCAGGCTTACATTCCCCATGGAATGTAAGCCTGCATCTGTATGTGCTGTTATGTTAGTATGTTACATATGTTACGTTATGTATTCTCTGCAATAAATTTTCTTTTTGTGTTTAATAGCATCACGTCGATGGCAGAAGGGACATTATCATCCGTTGCTTAGTCGGGTATGGCGGAGAGAGTGGAGAGAAGCTGATCAAAGACTATCAGGTATCTGCTGATCATCATGACCCATTAAAATGATTGTCTAACCTTATAATCTGGTCTTCACTTGTGATATTATATTGAAGGTCAGAGGTTCTCTACACTTGTCATGTTTTTTTAAAAGAGACTCATATATTTAATCAGGCTTTTAATTGATTTCTAAAAAAACACCCTGATTGTTTATTTTTTTAATCACATTTAATCTTTACCTTATCTATCTTTAACTTGCCTTTTGTCTATGTTTTTCTGAGTATTTAATGATCACTTGGTAACTTTATTTTATGAGCAAAAGAGTATTTAATTTAATTTATACCTTTATAACCTAGTTTACTGATTTAATCCCTCAGTTTTCAGCTCCAGTGTTTCCCCCATGGGGACCTTCCACACTGGAAGTAGTTCTGGTCAACCAACATGGGTGCCATCCCGTGGACAGCTCCAGCCTGGGTGGCTGGAGGGCTCTGCACCTCTGTGTGGAGCCTCTTGTCTGCCTGGGCCAGGGTGGTCACTGTGGCGGCACTCCCTGTGGTCGTGGGCGTTGACCCCTCTCAGTCTGGATGGCCCCCAAAACTGACTTTCTTTGTCTCATGGGCAACCTCTGTGAAGCACGATGTGTAACTTTACGAAGGAAAAGTGACATGTAAATATTGTTTGATTTGAGTAAACTAAATTGAGTATACCTCTTTGTTTTAATTTTCCCATTTTTCCCTCTTAACCTTTTCTTTTACTTGTAATCTATTAGTTATTCCTAATTGTGGCTTATTTGTTTTTTACAGGACGTCAGCCAAGAAGCAGTAAAAGAGGACTGCAGTAATCACATGATGAAGATCCATCCTAATGTGGCACAGGAAAACCAAGCTCCTGTGTACGTGTCAGTCATCACTGAGGGGACAGGAGTTCTGGAGGACTGCGGAAGTGTGACAAATGCTTGCCTCCTGCTCATGGGTGTCATCTACGCTGACAACTTAAGTTACCCACTGAAACTGAAATATACATTTGAAGTATTATGTTTCTTGAGCTTGACATCCTTAAAATGTCAGCAAAGGTCCAGACTCTCCTCAAGAAACTTTTAGTGTGAGTGTTCCAGTGTTTTTTGTGCTTTTGTCCAGCACAAACAGTTTGTTTACATTTTGTGTCAGTGATTTCAAGTGTTGGTCAGTTTTATATAAGCTCTTTTTTTCCTGAACACCCTGGGAATGTCAGCAAATGTCCAGTCTCTCCACAAGAAACTTAAAGCGCAAGTTTTATTTGTGCTTTTGCTAAGCACAAGCAATTTGTTTGCACTTTGTGTCAGATTTCTGAGTAATTTTAAGTGTTGCTCAGCTTTATAAAAGATTTTTCTGTCCTGAACATCCTGAGAATGTCCCATAGGTAGTGACTGCAGCTGTTAAGGGACAGAGTTGATCTATGTATTCTTGACTGTTCTGAAAGTTGATGAAAAGAAAGGGGACAGTGCATGCTGGTTTTTTGAAAAGCATGTTAATTTTTCCTTGCTAAGGCCAGCTATCTGAATGGTTGAAACTTTGAGGATTGTTTTTTCCTCCTCAATGAACTTCTGCCTATAAAATCCACGAGGAAGTGAAAGCTTCAATCTTTTGAAGTTTGTAATAGAGCCCATTAATGGAATTACAGAATTGGAAGGGGAAAGTCAACTGTAACACTGCATTCGTTTGTATGCTGGATTATCAGTCCTAAAGTCAGTTGGTGCTTTGTTATTCCACATTTCATTTTTCAGATTCCACACTGCTTTACTTTTGAGCGTTATAACAGTCTCTGAACTCCCTTGACGTATCTATATGCAGTGTTTGGAAATTTGCTAGCAAGAAGTTCTACGGCCATGTGTTTGTGGTTATAATGTTATTTAGATATTCTAAATATATCTGCTGTTTAAAATGTTAAATAAAAGTGTCCTTCAAGCAGCCCTTAAGCTGCAAATATTTGTTTTTGGAAAACATTGAATTATTATTTAATACAATAGTAAAAATATGTAATTAATTCAATTAATATTAACTAATACATTCATAATAAATATTATTTAATAAATACATAGAATATAACAAAGAAAAGATGAGTAAGAGACACAAAGAAACATCAGCAATGTTTACTTGGGTTTTTTAATCAGATGCAATGGTAATCTGAGTGAAAGTTACAATCTAGAGGTGAGTATTGCCAGTGTAATTTACTTGTGTATTTTTCATTAAAGATAAATGGTTCTAGTAAGTAAACATAACTTAGAAATAGCCTGAGTAAAGATTACAAGCACTTCCTGTGTGTAAAAACTTGCCTAGCTTTTTTTAAGTAAATGTCACTCCAATTCTTTTTCAGTGTAGCAGAACGGATCTCCATCAGGGACGCTCCATGACTTCGCCCACTCTATCACATCGTTGGTGACATTGCCCTTGGAGGTTGTCATATCATCAGCCTTGTCGCCGTTGTAGGTGCCACAGAGCCCACCAACATTACCATAGAAACTGCTGCTGAGGGAAACCATGACATGGTTGGTCCAATCAAAGGCGATGTTCACACCAAAGTCAGTCATGATGGTTCCTCTGATTCCCCTCTGTTTGATGGAGATGCTGCCTTCATCCAGCTGGATGGGAGGAACCATCTTGTCTCCATTCACCTACAGGAAAACAGCACTGACTGTTAATGATTATCCACATGGCCGTGTTTTCATTCTAACATCGCACTTGAGGCAAACGCTGTAATCAAACAGTCTTATTCACAGAACACTGTCAAAGAGACGTCTTCATAGAGTCAACGTGTCTTTAAATGGGTGTATGATAAACACAGCTGTGGACTCATCAGATTATGAGTGGGAGGGCTCAGAAATGTTCCTCCTCATTTATATGAACTGAGTCTACATCATAAAAAATGTTTTTGTTCAACAATCTTTAACACTGGGTGTGATCATAGATACTATTTCTTTTTGAAGGTCCATGATTTCATCCTTAAAAATGTTTAAAATCAGGTTGATGGACATGCTCATCTGTTTCACAGCTGACCAGAGACCATGTAACCCTTGAACCGGAGAATAATAGGACAAAACTGATCTCTAAACAGCACAGAAAAAAACACAAACTTTAAACAAGCTTGGGAAAAAATATTACTACTATTACTAATAATAATTATAACAACAATAATAATAACTATTATAATAATAATAAAATATACAAAACCCAAAACCAGTGAAGTTGGCATGTTGTGTAAATCGTAAATAAAAACAGAATACAATGATTTGCAAATCCTTTTCAACTTATATTCAATTGAATACACTGCAAAGACAAGATATTTAATGTTCCAACTGAGAAACTTTATTTTCTTTTGCAAATAATCATCAACTTAGAATTTAAAGGCAGCAACACATTGCAAAAAAGTTGGCACAGGGGCATTTTTACCACTGTGTTACATCGCCTTTCCTTTTAACAACACTCAGTAAACGTTTGGGAACTGAGGAGACCAATTTTTGAAGCTTTTCAGGTGGAATTCTTTCCCATTCTTGCTTGATGTACAGCTTAAGTTGTTCAACAGTCCGGGGTCTCCGTTGTTGTATTTTACGCTTCATAATGCGCCACACATTTTCAATGGGGGACGGGTCTGGACTACAGGCAGGCCAGTCTAGTACCTGCACTCTTTTACTACGAAGCCACGCTGTTGTAACACGTGCAGAATGTGTTTTGGCATTGTCTTGCTGAAATAAGCAGGGGCGTCCATGAAAAAGACGTTGCTTGGATGGCAACATATGTTGCTCCAAAACCTGTATGTACCTTTCAGCATTAATGGTGCCTTCACAGATGTGTAAGTTACCCATGCCTTGGGCGCTAATACACCCCCATACCATCACAGATGCTGGCTTTTGAACTTTGCGCCTATAACAGTCCGGCTGGTTCTTTTCCTCTTTGGTCCGGAGGACACGACGACCACACTTTCCAAGAACAATTTGAAATGTGGACTCGTCAGACCACAGAACACTTTTCCACTTTGCATCAGTCCATCTTAGATGAGCTCGGGCCCAGCGAAGCCGGCGACGTTTCTGGGTGTTGTTGATAAATGGCTTTCGCTTTGCATAGTAGAGTTTTAACTTGCACTTACAGATGTAGCGACGAACTGTAGTTACTGACAGTGGTTTTCTGAAGTGTTCCTGAGCCCATGTGGTGATATCCTTTACACAGTGATGCCAGTTTTTGATGCAATACCGCCTGAGGGATCGAAGGTCACAGGCATTCAATGTTGATTTTCGGCCTTGCCACTTACATGCAGTAATTTCTCCAGATTCTCTGAACCTTTTGATGATATTACGGACCGTAGATGATGAAATCCCTAAATTCCTTGCAATAGCTCGTTGAGAAATGTTGCTCTTAAACTGTTGGACAATTTGCTCACGCATTTGTTCACAAAGTGGTGACCCTCGCCCCATCCTTGTTTTCCCATTTCAGGGAAGCTGCTTTTATACCCAATCATGGCACCCACCTGTTCTCAATTAGCCTGTTCACCTGTGGGATGTTCCAAATAAGTGTTTGATGACCATTCCTCAACTTTCTCAGTCTTTTTTGCCACTTGTGCCAGCTTTTTTGAAACATGTTGCAGGCATCAAATTCAAAATGAGCTAATATTTGCAAAAAATAACACAGTTTACCAGTTCGAACGTTAAGTATCTTGTCTTTGCTGTGTATTCAATTGAATATAGTTTGAAAGGGATTTGCAAATCATTGTATTCTGTTTTTATTTACAATTTTACACAACGTGCCAACTTCACTGGTTTTGGGTTTTCTATATTGTAATATCTATGGTCGCCTCAGAGTAAGAAGGTTGCTGGTTCTATCCCCGTGTTGGTCAGGGCGCCCAAAGTCAGCTGGGATAGGCGCCAGCCCCCGTGGCCCCGAAAAGGACAGGGGTATAGATGATGGATGGATGGATGGATGAATGAGCAGATGAGGATATATTCATTTCTCATATGTGAGTCTTAATCTGACTGTTTTGATATTTGATTTTCCCTTCACCATTATTGTGGCCAAAAAAAAAAAACAAAACACAATAATAATATTATTGCAATATTAACATTAAACTAGGCAAGACTCAATAATATAGGTATCTTAAATCTACAGCTGCTGTTCTTCCTGCTTGGACAAAGTACTCTGTAAGATGCCCAGGTGAAGTGGACAGACTGTTTGAAACCATTACTGTAGGAAAAAAATGTACAAGAAAATGATAATAACTACGAAGTTATAATAAAAGAAATGGTGGGGTGGTATGACCTATGAATCATTGAATACTTTTTCTTTTGTTCAGTTAATTTTTACTTTGCTTTTGCTCTCTGCATTATTGATATCATACAATTGTGTTACAAAATTAAGGAGGTTAAAATAAAGTATTTCAAAATGCATTCAAAGCAGCAGCCACTTCTTACCCTATTACATGCTCATGATTTCAAAGACAACATGCAAAAATCTGATGACTATTTTTGTGTCTCTGATTTCAGTTGTAGTCTGATGAATCTGTAACTATGTCAGTGGTTCATTAATGTCCTGAGTTTTGTTAAGCTGCTGCTGTTAAACACAAAGTCCCCGTTATGGTGAGTCAAGTACTTCCAAAATCAGAGCATCACCCATGATTACAGATGAAGATTTTATAATGAAATTTGTCAAAAGCTCACGTTTATCACTGACAGATCTTTATGGGCTAATGTCTACCGGTGAGTTTATGGACCTGCGGCTTTAGCAGCGCTTTGGAGCTTTTTTTATGGAGTCAGAACAGTCTCAATAAACACAAATGTGCACAGAAGGACTCACAAATGCACACACAAATTCACAAATGCACACAGATGGATTCACAAATGGACACACAAATTCACAAATGCACACAGAAGGACTCACAAATTGATTTCGATGCACACACAAATGCATATCAGCTCATATAAATGTAAAAAAAATTCACAGATAAATAAAACGAGATTAACACACAAATAGCACATTTGTGAACTGTCTGTTATTTGTGAACTTCGCTGCATTTGTGTGTGGATTTCTGAGACTCCCCTGACATGCTCCGATTCACAAATGTGTTTTCTCAACAGGTTAATGTCTGTAGCCAATCACATGTCTCGCTCCTGTTCAGCCAATCACAGTCGCTTAGATTCAAGGGTATGTTTTAAAGTGATCACTTAGCGTTGATCTGTGCATACAGAAATACTAATAACAGCAGGGAAATCACAACCTAAAGCGATCCATAGGCTTTATAATTTTTTAGACACACACAGATTATTCAATAGTATGATATGAGTGCCAGGACAGGCGGATCAGACGCGAATTTAAGGGATTGATAATCAGAAGCTCACAAAGGTCCAGGGGGTGCAGCTTTGAGGTACCAGACTAGAAGCTCCAGTGCAGCGTTATGTCCAGAGAGAGACAGCAAGCTCAATTTGTGGCAGCGGCAGCTCGCAGTGGCATTTCCTGTGGCAGTCTCAGATGCCGCGGCAGCTACACGGACCTGCCGATGATTGTGTAACTTTATACTAGCCTCCAGAGGCAGCTGCTTCTCTTGCGTTAGCAGCTGCAGCAGCCACACCAACCTGCCGATGATTGTGTCACTTTATACCGACCTCCAGAAGCAGAGGTCGGTATAAATATTCCCTATTGACTGGTTTAAGACTCACCGCTATGTGGTCGTGGTCCCTGATGATGTTAATAGTGTAGCTTAAAATCTGCACAGACACTGAGCCCACAAAGGAGCCCTCAGAGTTCCCTCGAAGCTCGTTTTTCGTGGTGATGGTTAACTCCGGCAAGGACGAATCAGCACCTAAATGAATCAGGAAAACAGAAGTTCTTGTTAGAACACACTGACATCACATGTCTCTGTGGCCGAAATAGACCGTGGATAAACTTAAACTTTAAAACAAGTGAGCCTGGAGGACTGAGATGGAATAATCCAGGACCTCTTTTAGAGATTGGTAAAGTGACTCAGTCTTTGAGGATCCAGACAGAAAAGTTTGATCAAATTTGGATCTTAGTCAATAAGCCAAAATCCACTTTCCCCCTCTTCAACAGTTCTTTAAAAATATTTTAATGTGTGATGAAAAGCATCAAATATGACATTAATGGTTCAAAATTTGCAGTTGTAATGGAAGATGCTCAGGGAGGTCTGCTTATGCTTCCATCCATATCTTTACAGCTTATCCCTTCACAGGATGCTGATGACAAGAGGGCCAGGTGATCCCCCCAACAGCAGTTTCCGGCCCCTCCTGATGAATTTTAAAGAATCACTCCAGTAAATTCTGGGTCTACCATGGGGTCTTCTCCCAGTTGGGCTTTCCTGGAAAACCTCCACAGGAAGGCGATCAGGGGCATCCTAATTTAACGCCCAAACTACCTCAGCTGACTCCTTTAGATGTGAAGCTCTACTTCTCCAGGTGTCTAAGCTCTCTATCCGATATCACTAAGACTGAGCCTGGCCAGATTCTTAAAAAATATCCTTTCGCAAGCCTGTATCCATAATCTCCTTCTTATAGTCATTACCCTGAGCTCAGACTGGTTGATCAAGAGCTGTGCCTTCAGCCTTAGCTCCCCCTTTACCAGAACAGTTCAGCACAGATTCAGCAGCACTGTAGATGCTGCCATGCTCTGCATTTCCATCTTTCAGTCAATTTTAACCCTCACTGGTTAAAACAAAACTCCCCTGTGCCTGCTGAAAATCTTTGGAAGATGAAGCCATTAGAACTACAACTCTGCAAAAAGCAAAATATGAAATTCTGAGGTCTCCAAACCGGACACCTTCGTCCACACACCTGTGCCCCTTAACAAGGCCACCTGTAAAAGGATAAGGAAGGATAAAGCTCCCCGGGGCCCAGAGTCATGCAGGGGCCCACAAAAAGTAAGCAAAGAAATGTGATGTCCATATCCAAGCAATATATACCTTTTTTTTTTTATCTAAAACCTTAGGATTACTTATAAAAGCAATAAATGCGTTTATCTTTATTGTTGCCTGTTTGAATACGAGGGCCTCCTTTAATTAAAGCGTTTGAGCCTTTGTTTTTGTAATGTCAATGATCTTGAGGTATCAGACTCAGGTATCAGAATCACACAATTTACTCATGCCATAGTCTCTGAAACTGTGTACACATTCACCAAAAGATGACAGGCAGAGGCACTGATGAAGATGCTTCCTGGCACTGGTACTCTTGTGTGGCCACCTTTATGTCATGAAAACCCACAAAAACATGACAAACTAGAAAAGCACTCAGAGAGCGCAGACATCTGCTAAGCAGCTCAGCTCAGCAGTGGCTTTTCCACAACCCCTGCAAAAGATAACATTCTAGATCAACAGATCCAGAATAGTGACAGGATCTGGACCAAACTCAGCACATACATTGAGGTTGTTATCCTGTATGAACACAAAAAGTTTTAATACTTAATATTTTGATTTTATATGAATTATTGAATGTTGTCAATGGGATTTCCCATTGTAAAGTTCAATGTTTTTGGTGTTGCTAATCTGGGTCTGATCCATATGAAATTTACCTGGATGATAAAGACATGGACCTGATATTATCCTGTAAAACTGGAAGTAAATCCGCTAAGAAATGGCAGGGATGTGATTTTTTACAAGTCCGCCCAATGTTAACCGATGGGATTTTTTGGAATTTGGGGAATTTTATGCATCCAGACAAATACCCATATGACAAACAAAATTTACTGGCCTCTTCTCTGGACCAAACCACACCTCTGGTCAAATTTCATGCAAGTCCTTTTTGTAGTTTTTTTGTAATCTTGCTAACAAACGGACAAACAAACAAACATAACCTCCTTGGTAGAGGTAATAAGACACAGCCAGGAAGAATTTTGCTTTTTGTCATTAATGGCCATGTGTAGAGGTGTGCCAGAGAAAATATGGGGCCCCTTAACGGGGGTTTTCAGGGGCCCAGCCATGTCTGTGGGCAGCCCTGGCCTTGAGATCCTGTGGCCTCTGGCTCCCTGTGAGTCATAGGATGGATTTTAAATCCTTCTCCTGGTTCATAAAGCCCTGAACTGTCTTGGGACAAAGTACCTGTCAGATCTCTTGGTCCCCTTTTAGACCTGTAGACCCCTCAGGTCCTCTGGGACAGGGTTACCCACTGTTCCCAGGTGGGGACTAAACAGTGTAAGGCAGCTTTTAGTTGATATGTTCCTCACCTGTGGAACAAACTACCAGAGAACCTGAGACTCCACATTTTTAAAACAGGTCTGAATACATTTTTATTAACTGCTGCCTTCTTATAAGTTCGTATTTTTTAATCTTCTCTGTTCTTTTAATTGAATATTCATTTCGACCTTGTGTTTCCCCTTTAACTCTCAAAATTCTAATGTTTTACATTTTATTGTCTTATGTTTGCTAATTTAAAGTCCTCAACACTCTTAATGTAATATTTTTTTTTACTTTAACCCTGTAAAGCACTTGGAATTGGGATATGTGTGAAAAGTGTTCGATAAATAAATGAAAAGTGCTCAATAAATAAATTTGCCACGCGTTGCTTTGCCTGTTGGAGGCCAACAAAAACTGGAAACATGCCTATCTTTAAGCTGATGATGTTGGCGAAGAGGCTGGAAGGCTCTCAGCAGAGGTATCCCATATTATCATAGTACCCTACCCCCAAGATTTCCAGAGGAACTCGATCGTGGGCCATCCTGTGGGTCCACCACCAGGAGGGATGGGCATAGGTCTGGCTGCCATGTAGATCAAGTGGCTGTCATTGAGTTAAGATAAATATTTAAACATGATGGTAACATCTCACCTGTAGTTTTGACGAGGACGTAGCTGCAGTTTCCTTGGAAAGAGTAATCTGTGCCATCAAAAGTGCTGTAGTGAGGGTCAATAAAAGCCCAACACGACGCATTAGAGTCAGGAACACACTGTGGCCCATCCTCTGAGACCTCGCAGTGCTCCTTCACACGGCAACTGATGTCCGCACACGGATCTGAAACAAAGACACACATAACACTCATCTCAACTTACACATGCATCTGTCTGTTGATTTTATGATGATGCCTCCTGGTGTTCATTTTAAAGAAATGCATTTTTTATTTAGACAAAAAAAGGACAAAATCAAACACATAACATAAGAACATTACTGTTACAATGTGAGGATTTTTATTTGTGTTACTGGTAAGTGTAATTTAGCCCTGTACCCACTAGGGGATAGTGTGTTCATATTGGACTGTTCTTCTTCAGGCCCTCGGCTGTTGTTGTCGTATTCCCACTCCTGGCTCGTTTGCTAGCCTTAGCCTGTGTGTCTCTCTGTACTGAGTTCATGTCATTCAGAGTTTAAGGGGCAATATTTTCCACCACGAAGAGTCCCGGCATTTTTCCTTGTGCGTTTTAGAGAGAAATGCTGGCATGCAAAATTGAAGATCCGGATGAGTACTAGCCACATACCAAATTTCACGGTCCTATGAAAAACTTGCTGATCACCATAATCCAAAGAGGGTGCAACCAAGCTTTGTTTTGTTTTTGGTTTTTTTTTGGGGGGGGGGGGGGCAGCATGCAAAATTTCCTGACTTTTTGAGCCCGTTCATGTAAGGAATAATTAGAATAACTAGCACCCCTGCGGGGTTCTGACGGGCCCTCACCCCGCATGTCACCGACTGTGCACCCCTATCCTCTCAAGTCAGGGGCGCTGACTTGAGAGGATAAACTAAGCCTCCTAATAAAAAGTTGCACGTTTGAAATTTTGTAGGGGGCACTGTGGAGCCATTTTTTGGTGTGGCTTCATTTTGACAGTGGAAGTATGAAGAGGATGGTCCTCCTGACAGGTGTAGCAACTTTCATGAGGCTCGCACATTTCTAAATCAATTTCAAAGAACCCCCTTTTTCCGGCAAACTCTGTAGCACCACCTTGTTGCAATTTCACAAAACTCAACGAAAATCATAATTCAGCATCAGCGTGGGAGGTACTCTGTCATTTGCAAGATCTCGCTGCATAGAATCAATGCAGCTTGTTCTGAAGACCATGAAAGGATGACTACATTTCCTGCTACCAAATATCTGACATATGTTGATATCATGTGGCTCAGGAGTGTTTCTGTTATAAATGTGGAAGAATGTGTGGCATTTGGTCAAAGAATGACAGAGTTAGAGCCATTTAAGTGTTCACAAGTGTTGGGATCTATACTCCATGTGGGCCTGAGGACAAAGGAGAGGCCTACATGGAACTTTAAAAGCCTCACCTAGAGTTTTTCCAACCGTTAGGGTAAGGCGCCACAACCCCCAGCTTTCCCCACCTAGGTGTGAATTTCAGTTCAAATCAAAACTCTGCACGGACATTGGCCTCAGCCAGGTAAACCCCACTGGGATCCCCGATGACGTCACTCAGGCCGTAAAGGAAGGATGCAGCCTGAGACCAATGCTTTTTCCAGGCGGCTCTGGACAGTAGGGAGCTCTTGCAGGCTTTCTCCGTGACCCGGCCGCCAAAAGGAAGCAACACCAAACGTTTGGCTCTCTCTCTTTTCTGTCTTTACATCTTAAACCTAGGTCACAGTCTCCAACTCGCTGGACAAGCACACTGACTGCTGTTTGTTTCGTTTCGTTTTTCCCCTTTTTGGACCCGACGCAGATCGCAGCGAAATCAGCTGATCGCATGTCTGTGAGGACGAGCGTGCCAACTTTGTTAGAGGCCTAACAAAGCATCTCGTCCTCCGTCTATGGTTTTTCTCCGCTGCCACCGGACCAACCATCACCTCGCCATCGTCAGGAGGACGCGAGGCGGACCGCCTGAATCCAGCTGAGGAGCTCACCGCGGACCCAGAGCGCAACAGGAGCGCACAGCTGACCCAGCGCGGGGCTCAAAGACCTCCCCCATTGTTTCCCTTTTGTTCACGTGGTGAGTCGCCATCTTGGCTGTACCGAGGACAGACATATCACTCTGCTGCCATCTTGGCTCATATAGACAAGCTCTCACGTGACCTCTTCGCCACTCCCTCTCTCTCTCTCCCTCTCCTCCTCTTGCTCCACCTTCACATACCTACACACAAACACACAGACACACACACACGTGCTGCACCATCGGTGATTGTTTTTATTGCTGCTGCTGTGATTGGTTGTTGATCATTGCTGGTGATACTGTTGGTTGCTGCTGCTGCAGTCATTGCATTCATTGATGTTGTTGTTACACCTTTATTTGTTGTAGTTAGTAATTAATGTTTTGCTTTTATTAGTTAAATTATAATAGTTTTGTTATAAGTAACGTTATTTTAAATAATTATTACTTTAAATAAATCCTATTATAATTCAATCTGTCATTGTTTGTGGTTATTGCAATTATACAATTGTGATACTTGCTGGAGTCAAAACAGTCAGCGCTCGAACTTTAGCCTTTTTCCACACCTTCTGAGACTTTATTCTGGTTTTGTCAATTTGGTTATCGGCCCCTGGTAACAGGGTGGTGCCCCGCGAGACATTGATAATGATCAATATTTATAATTTTTGATAATTAATTTTGATTAATTATTAATATTAATAAATAATTTTATCTTATTATTAAAATCAATAGCCAGTAGCCAAATTGCCCCCTACTAGCCTATGACGCGAGTATGCGTCAGAGGAACATGAAAGTTTGAAGCAGCGCCATGGTCACGCCCTTTGCAGGAGCCACATGGTTTTGTGATATGAAGTTGCTCCAGGTCTCAACTACAAGCTGGAGGAAAAAGAACATGGAAAGTGTAAACTGTTTGCTATAGAAGCAGGCATTTGTCAGTGCATGCAAAAAGCACCAGCGCACCACTTTTTTTTTGAGGAGGTGTCATTTAAAAACTAGATCTCCTGTTACAAAGTTGCCCAAGAGTTTTGTAGTACACTGTTGTGGGTACTTGGAAAAAAAGTTTCAAGTTGATCGCATTAAATCCCTAGGACAAGAATCTTTTTGAAAATACCTGAAAAATGGCAGGAAATGGCAAAATGCCAGATTTTCAAGCCAAAATGGCTGACTTGTTGATGGGAGTGGCCCATAGGTCCAAGAGGTTTTTTTGTTCCTCTCAGTGTCCCACATCAGTCCACTGAATTCCATAGGTGTGAGTCAAACACAGGGGCAGGGCTGAATTTTTGAAATATTCTGGGGTGCTGAGGGGGTGCTGAGGAGCCATTTTTGGGGGTGTCTCCATTTTGACACTGGAATTCTCAAGAAGACCCCATTCCTGATCTATGTACAAGATTTCATCAGGTTGTGAAATTCTCTGGTAATATGCCAGGCTGCTTATTTTTTGAAAAAATTATCTGGCGCCACCTTGGGGCAGTAACACAAAACGTGCGGACGAGCTTTTTGCCTGTTTGCCAATGTCTTAGCTGTGACCTGAATCAATTTTGGGCTGAATTACATCAACATAGCTGAAGTTATAGTTCAAAATGTGAAAAAACACCGTTGCCTTTACCACTAGATGGCTCTATAACGTACAAAGGCATTGTTGGTGTCAATATGTTCAGGTCGGACTGTTATTAATTGTCGAGAGTTTGGTGGAGCGTAGAGCACGTTAGCCAAAGTTATGGCAAACAGAGTCAAAATGACAGGTCTGACTTTGCTGCGCCGCCACGGCCACGACTTTTGGCGAGGCATCACAATCTTGATTCTCGATAAATTTCAAGGTGTTTTTGATTTTGTCAGACCATTGTGACCTCTGTTGTGTAAACGTAGTGGGAGCTGTGCATGAAAATGCAAAAGTTGGCTTTTTTGTTCCTGCTAGGGGGCGCTCTTTCAGAATCCAAAGTTTCTCCAGCCAAGTGCGCAGGATCTGATGGCTCATCATCCCAGAACGTTTCAAATATTTTGGCAACAATATGACCAAAGTAGAAAGGTTTGTGCCTTTTGTAAATTTTGACGCACTTTGGCACCCCTTATGGGTGCCAGGACAACCCGGCGTTTTTGATTTGAAATTTTTCATTAACAGCAAATTTAGTCTTTAGTTCAATGGCATTGAGTTTTTCCAGATACCTTGGACCAAAAAAATCCAAAAAATCACAACACGAAATGTGCAAATTGCCAAAATGGCCCGAACAAAAATTTGTAGCATCTTCCCTGTGCATTTTAGAGAAAAACGCTGGCGCGCAAAATCAGAGATCTTGATGAGTACTATACACGTACCAAATTTCACGGTCCAATGAAAAACTCGCCAATTGTCATAATCCAAAGGGGGCTCTACCAAGCTGCTTTTTTTGGTCCATGTTTGCGCCCATCAAAATATGTGAATTTTCGCTGGCTCCGAACCGACTGCAAATTTTTGTGACTTTCTGAGTACGTTAAGGGGGTCAATACTGCGAAAAAGTGGAAGGAATAATAATAAATAATATAAAATAATTCCTCGGGATACAATAGGGCTCTTGCCCAGCTTGCAGGTGAGGCTCGGGCCCTAACTAGCACCCCTGCTAGGGGGTTCTGACGGGCCCTCGCCCCATGTGTGACTGCACTCTGGTGCACTGCCAACCTCTCTAGTTGCTGAACTTTGAGACTATTATTGGTGTGAGGTAGCCGTGTTTCCACGAGGAGAAGCTTGCTTTTGGGACAATATAACTACCATTCTGCCAAAACCGTATATTACCCTCCTGACCTAGGGGTGTCAGAGAGTGGTTTGTCATCAACCCTGCCACGCAGTCTGTCTGATTTTTAAAGAAAGAGGCAGAGAACTTTAGTGTTTAATCACTTCAACTGCAGGATTTAGTCTGCATAAACAGATAAATTGTAAGGTCAGCCTAATATAAATACAGACACAAAAAACTAGTTAGTCCTTTATGACTAATGCAGTTCTTAAATAAAGCAGAAACTGTGTAATTACCATTGAACATAAAATATCATATTTTCCCATTAAGTAATGTAATCCAAATCACATTATATATTTATATTTTCATTTATTTGACAACACAATCCTCCAAATGTACCGCTGAAATGTTATCATTGAAACCTTGTGTATTAAGTTATTGATTACTGACCATAGCATCATAACCAAAATCTTCAATTTTAGACACAAACACACAACAAAATACAGCTCTAGCTTGCTCAACACATACCTACGCTGTCGTCCCTTATTCTGGGATTCTCCCACATAATTTTGAGGAACTTTAACCCACCTGAATGTACAAACAAATAGGCAGACAACTTTAGTATCTGTTCACTTCAACTGCAGGATTTATTTTGAATTTTCTGGCCCTGGAGGGTTTACATGTTCCTCCAGTCGGGGATTTCTGCAGAGCTGCAAAACCACATCCACAGTTCAACATCTGGTCCACAGCTCAACATATGAGAATTTGGCATATATGGTGTTATTGTTTAGCTGTACTGGTGTAAAAAATAAACAAATGTAAAACAAAGATTCATCAATTCATAAATCAGATATAATAATAACATTAATATTAATAATAATGATAATACTTTCTATTTTATGTTTCTCTCTTTATTCTGGTAAGTCTTTTGCAGGGAAGTCACATATGTTGGACTGTATGTTGAGCTGTGGATGGCTGCTCTGTGGCTCTGCAGAAACACCCTACTCTGTTCCTCACAGGCATAATGTGCCATTTATTGATGGGATTTAGTGTAGCGCTTACAACGTGGCAACGAGTACAATGAAACATGCATATTTATGACTTCTTAAGACACACTACACTAAAAAAAAAAAGTTATCAGCTGTTCATTTTTAACATCTTGTATTTTTTTTTTTTTTTTTTTTTTACAAGAAACTTTACCATTAACATTTAATCAAGTTTAAATCAACTCTGAATTTTAATCCCTTTTACTATTGTTAACTTTTTACACCACCAAAAATATTGTTGTGAGAAAACATTAACAACATATTAAATGTTTGTCAAGGATTGAAAGTTTAGATGTGTAAAAGTAAATGTGTTTAATTTTGTAGTGTTTCATGATTATTATAATATAATGGAGCTTTCTGTGTCAGATACTATTATAAGCTAAGAAAAAGTGACTTGACACAGAGCACAGGTCAATGCAGCTCCTGCATGTTTGTTTCCTGAACCAATTTTTAAATGCATTAATTGAATTGTCAAATTCTTTTTGTTGGTGCTTTTTTCTTTTTACTAAAAAGCACATGTTCTTCCGGGTTGTGACATGTAGAGAGAGGGCGCACGTGTGAAGGCTCCCGGTTCATTTTTCACTAACTTCCTTTCTAAACAAACTCTTGGGTGTTTTTTTAGCAGGTTGGTGACTCCCGAAGTCAGTCCAACCTTTTTTCCTCAGGAATGAGCATGCCAAAACATGCGAAATTGACAACAAATGAGCAAACTCCAGCTACACGCGCTGCGGCTAAGCTAGCATCCTTTGCAGCTAACAGTCCCACGGCCGCTGAAGCTCCCGTGACGCCCGTAACGCCTACAGGTACAATGGTGGCTATGGATCAACTGTCTGCTGAATTTGCTAAACAGAGAACTTCACTCAAGGAGGACGTTTCACTCCTGATTCAAGACGCAGTTAGACCGATACAGGCTTCACTTGACTCGCTTAAGGCCACAGTGACCTCATTTCAGAGCCGTCTTACCTCCGTCGAGTCTGTATCAGGTGAAAACTTTGAACGGCTAACAGCAGCGGAATCCACCATCAGAGACCTCCAGAGCCAGAACCAGTCGCTGCTGGACCGATGTGATGACCTCGAGAACTGCTCACGGAGATCAAATCTCCGTATTCTGAACATCCCCGAAGGTAGTGAAGCTGGCAAAGATCCACTAAAGTTCATGACTGATGTCCTGATGGAGGTGATGGGCCCCGACATTTTTACATTACCGCCTGAGCTGGAGAGAGCCCACCGGACCCCGACCTTCAGAGCTGGTCAGAGATCATCCCCCCGCACGTTCCTGGTCTGCTTCTCCAGATTCCAACAGAGAGAAGCGGTGCTTCGCTGGGCCAGGAATCACGAGCTCAAATATAAGGATGCCACCATAAGGATATATCAGGATGTCAGCGCAACACTCGCCAAAAAGAGAGCCGCATTCAACGGCGTCAAGCAGGCCTTGTATCGGAAGAACGTCAAATTCCACCTGCTGTACCCAGCGCGGCTGCGAGTGATGTACGGAGACGACGTGTTTACTTTTGACTCACCCGATGAAGCCCAGAAGTTTTTCGATCGAAGATTTGGTAAAGAATAGGACTGTGGGTCACAGTTTGGACTGTACAGCCTGACGATGAGAATCAGTTTGACAACAGATACATCCACCTTTATGGCAGAGGCTACAACCTGCGGTCCGCGGACCCGAGGTATGGTCATCCAGTGATGATATCGGACTGGTCAATGTTATGCTGCACAAAGTTTAATGTGTGCATTTTCTTATATATGTGTGTACTAACCTGTTGGTAGGGAATTCTAATACTATTTATAATAGGAACTGGGAGCCTTCCTGGGCAAAATGGACAGAATTTGCAACCAGAAGTTTTTTGAAAAAATGTTGTGCCTGCAGCTTGCCTCAGAGAGAGCGACAAGTATAGGCTTATTTTTAGTTCTAGTTTTGTTTTTGATCTTAGATAAGGGTAGGGAAAGGGACACCACCACATTCTTACAAAACATACTTGCTTTTTTTTTATTCAAGAGAAGATCTGAAGCCAGCTGTGCACTTAAACTCAACCATTGCTATACATCTTATTACTTACCTTTTCCTTTTATTTTCTTAATTTAAACATGGTGAATGGTGTTGATGCAACGATGGCTGCTATATGATTTATTAGTTGGAATGTGAAGGGTTTAAATGGGCCTGTTAAAAGAGCCAGGATATTTAATCATCTTAAGTACCTAAAATGCGATGTTGCATTTCTCCAGGAAACTCATCTCCTTGTAAAAGACCAGGTCAGGTTAAAAAAAGGGTGGGTGGGAAACGTATTTCACTCCAGTCTTAATTCTAAAACTCGTGGAACAGCTATACTGATTCATAAAAAAATTCAGTTTAATGCCATCACTGTTATCTCTGATCCACAAGGACGATATGTGATGGTTTCAGGGCTCCTCTATCATAAGCCTGTGGTTCTGGTAAATATCTATGCCCCGAATTGGGATGATGATGCGTTTGTGAGTAAAACCATATCTTTAATTCCGGATCTGAATTCACAACAACTGATTTTTGGTGGAGACTTGAACTGTGTGATGAATCCAATACTTGACCGCTCCAGTTCCACATCTATAGGCCTTTCTAAAAAAGCCAAACTGTTATCAGTCTTTATGGACCAGATAGGAGGTGTTGACCCCTGGCGTTTTCTATTTCCACATAGCAAGTCCTTCTCTTTTTTTTCTAATGTACACCACTCATACAGTAGAATAGATTATTTCTTTATTGACCAAAGTCTTCTCCCCTTTGTTAAAAAGATAGAATATTCAACTATAGTAGAGTCAGATCATGCCCCTGTATTACTAGACCTTGCATTCTCACTTTACCAACCAGAACGCCCCTCCTGGAAATTAGATAGAAATCTCCTGGCCGATGAGAACTTTTGTAAAATGATATCCCAAAAAATAGATGACTTTATAGACTCTAATAAAAAAGATGACATCTCCCCTTCACTCCTGTGGGAAACACTAAAAGCTGTAATCAGGGGTGAAATTATATCATATTCAGCAAAAATAAATAAGATGAAAAGAATTAAATTTGAGGAGCTTTCTAGAGCAATGTGCATGGTGGATGCCCAGTACTCTACCTCTCCCTCCCCTGAGCTCTACAAAAAGAAGCTGGATCTTCAAACACAGTATAATCTGTTATCAACAGAAAAAACAGTACATCTCCTTTTGAAATCACGGGGGTATGTCTATGAACATGGTGATAAAGCTGGACGTTTGCTGGCACACCAACTTAAATGCCACTCAGCTTCTCAACAAATCCCACAAATACGGAAAGATGATGGCGTGCTAACTATTGACCCAGAAGAAATTAAAGAAACATTCGTTAAATTTTATTCAAATTTGTACACTTCAGAGACGACAAATGACTGCTCTGACATGGAACTTTTTTTTGATAATCTTCAGGCTCCTTCTGTAACAACAGCTCATAGGACTGAGACTGAGCTCCCGCTAAATCAAACTGAAATTATAAATGCAATAAAAGTAATGCAGAATGGCAAGGCGCCAGGCCCCGATGGGTATCCCATAGAGTTTTTTAAAAAGTTTTCTGACAAGCTATCAACAGTTTTACTTGATATGTTTAATGACTCTCTATCCCATGGCTTACTCCCACAGACATTGACTGAAGCATCAATCACCCTCCTGCTGAAGCCAGGTAAAGATAGCACAGAATGTGGCTCCTACAGGCCGATCTCCCTCCTTAATTCTGATGTGAAGATCTTGGCCAAAGCCCTTGCTTTACGCCTAGAAACCACCATAAACAACGTGGTATCTGCTGAACAAACTGGTTTTATTTTAGGCCGGCATTCATTTATTAATATCCGTCGGCTCCTAAATGTTATCTACTCCCCTGCGTCCAGTGTGGTACCTGAGGTGGTTATCGCACTGGACGCAGAGAAAGCATTTGATAGGGTAGAATGGGGATACTTGTTTGCATGTTTAAAAAAATTTGGATACGGCCCTAATTTGATTTCATGGATTAAACTTTTATATACCTCACCCCGAGCTTCTGTTATTACAAATGGTAAATGCTCACAGTATTTTCAGTTGTCAAGAGGTACCCGCCAGGGCTGCCCAATCAGTCCTTTGCTATTTGCCTTAGCCATTGAGCCCCTGTCTATTACACTTAAAACTTTACCATCAATTATGGGAATTAAAAGAGGGGGGACGGAGCACAGAGTATCTCTATATGCAGATGATTTATTAATATATATGTCTGACCCTGTTTCATGTGCTCCCCATGTTATTCACACACTGAGGAAATTTGGTGCTTTTTCGGGGTACAAACTGAATTTCAGTAAAAGTGAATGTTATCCCATTAATGACTTGGCTCTTCAAATACAGGGTGGTGCTTTACCATTTCAAATGTCAAAAAAAGGCTTTAAATATTTGGGCATAAATATAACAAGAGATATGAGGGATCTTTATCAAGAAAACTTCTGTTTGCTTTTTGAGAAAATTAAACTAGACCTGAAGAAATGGAAACTACTCCACCTGTCCCTAGCAGGGAAAGTAAACTGTATTAAGATGAATGTGCTACCCAAATTTCTTTACCTGTTTCAGTGCATCCCACTTCATCTCCCTAAATCTTTTTTCAAAGCCATTGATAAAACTTTACTTTTATTTATATGGGAAGGAAAGAAGCCCAGAATACGATTGGAGCTGTTACAGAGACCTAAGAACCAAGGTGGTCTAGCTCTTCCAAATCTTTGTCACTATTATTGGGCTTCAAATGTTCAAAAAATCATGTACTGGCTTCACACTCCCAACACTGATTGGTGTGGTTTTGAAGCTAGATCTTGCGTCTCCACCTCTCTAAGAGCCCTGGTCACTTCCAGCCTTCCCCTGTCAATCTCACAATACACCCACAATCCAGTAGTCATAAACACCCTCAAAATATGGTTTCAACTCAGACGTAACTTAGGGTTTGAAAAACTTGTTCACCTAAGTCCCATACACAATAATCATCTCTTCCCCCCAGGTAGATTGGACTCTGAATTCTCTCTCTTGCAAAGACGGGGCATTCATAATTTTAAGGATATGTATATAAAAGGTATTTTTGCAAGTTTCGATGATTTATCTCTCAAATTTCGCCTCCCGAGGTCTAGCTTATTTCGATATTTTCAAGTTCGCCAATTCCTGCAACATCATGACCCCAACTTCCCATACATAACATCATCTTCAGGCCTAGATAATTTGTTAGACTCTCCATTCAATCCCAAGAGCCTTATTGCAAGAATTTGTGATTATATAACCTCTTTTAAAAACACAGCCCTGACAAAAATCAGGGCAGATTGGGAGATTGAACTTGGGGTTGTCTTAGAGGAAGACATTTGGGAAAGAGCACTACAAAGAGTAAACGATAGCGCTTCTTGTGCCAAATTAAGTGTAATACAGTTCAAGATACTACATCGCATCCACTACTCCAAAGCAAGACTGGCTAAAATATATCCTAATATAGATGCAAGCTGCGACAGATGCCATAACTCTCCTGCTGATTTAACACATATGTTTTGGTCATGTCCAGCCTTAACAACCTATTGGTCTACTATCTTTAAAACTTTGTCAGAAGCATTGAACATCGATCTCCATCCTGATGCAGTTATGGCCATATTTGGTACCACAGGTAGAAGTCATGTGACATTGAGGAAAAATTACAAAAACATAATTGCTTTTACAACGTTACTAGCACGTAGAAGAATACTACTACATTGGAAATCCAAACATCCACCTAAGGTATCTCTATGGTTTAGTGACCTGGCACAGTTGTTGATATTAGAGAAAATTAAATATACCCTCAGGGGGTCAAGGGACAAGTTTTTCTCTGTCTGGGACCCAGTATTACTATATCTTGACAAACTTAAAACTTTGCCCACTTAACTTGTAATATAGCAGCCATCATGCATTCATGTTTGTGTTTAAATCCATGTGAACCTTGCCCTTTGTAGTGCATAGCCTGAGTAATGGTGATCCTTACTATATTTATGTATGTGTATGTATGTGTGTATTTATTGTATGTACGTGTGTGTATATGTATGTATATATGTGTATGTATATGTGTGTATACATGTATATATATATATTTTTTTATTTTAAATTATTATCATCATTATTATTATTATTTACTTTTTTTGTTACGTGTTTATGTATTTGAATATGTATTTACTTGCTTATTTACACATTTGTTTTTATTATTGTTATTTCATTACTGTTATTATTTATGCATTCATTTATTTATTCACTTATTAATATTTATTTGCTTATGTCATCTGGATCGGTGTCCAACATGTTCTCGGGTTTGGGGGGGTAAAAATTAAATTTAGAGCATTGTGCTTACTTTATACCTGTATCCATGTATTATACTACTGATGCTCAATAAAAATCATTGTTCAAAAAAAAAAAAAAAAATTCCAGGACAATTCAAGCTTTTCCAGGAAAAAAAAAAAAAAAAAAAAAAAAAAAAAAAAGCACATGTTCAATTGACATTGTTATAACTGTACTGTTTGATTTTTCATGTCAGTTTCTTCTTTGAAAACAAAATGGTCAGATGATGTATCTGATTTGTCTCAATAAATGTGAATATTAGTTATTTCAAAAAAAGTACAATGTACAAAAAATTAATTACATTTTATACTTATTTCCTTAAACATTATTTAGAAAACAGCTTCGCTTCTCAGTATTTGTCGTGGTTTCTATTGCAAAATAAGTAATGAAAATAGTGATTCTAAGAAAATGTCTTTAAAAGTCTTCTATTATAAGTGAGTAAGTGTTTTATTTGTACACCTGTATGTTCTATGATAGGAAATCTATTTTCTCGTTCGAAATCTCGTTCTTGTAGTAAAACCGGATGACATTTTCAGGCTAAACTTTATGTACT
>JBAMNC010002119.1:0-84121 GCA_037902135.1 Cetoscarus ocellatus
TCAGCCATAACTGATACAGGACCTGTGGAGTTTTACGTGTCTGCAAGTGGAGAGGATTATCTCGATCTCAATGATTCTTATCTGTTTACGCGTGTGAAAATTACAAATGCAGATGGTACAAACTTGGCTAATGATGTTGATGTGGAATTCATAAATTATCCTGGATGCACACTTTTCTCACAGGTTGATATTACACTAGGAGACAGACTCATTACCCAATCCTCCAACACATATCCCTATAGGGGTATAATCGAGTGTTTGATAGACTATGGGAAGGACACACTGGATACCCAGTTTAGCCCTGGGTTATTTTTTAAAGATACTGCGGGGCATCTGATGAATAACGCTGTTGCTTTAGATGGAGATAATCATGGACGAACAACAAGGGGGAGATATACACGAATCAGTTGCACTGTGGAGTTAATTGCCCCTATGCATGCTGATTTGTTTTTTCAGGAAAAACTTTTGCTAAACGGTGTTGATATTGCTTTGAAATTCATACGGGCAAAAGATGAATTCTGTCTAATGGCTGCTGGAAATGTACACTACCGTGCTAAAATCATGTCTGCTAGTGTCAGATTGGCACACAGCAGAGCCTTACAACACACTACCCACCCATCAAAAATTGGTTTAAAAGACGTTGAAAAGACGTCATTTCCTTACATTGAAACAACGTTTAGATTTGGTTGAAAAGTGAAAGGTAAAAAGCCTTCGTTTTCAGGTCGTTGAAAAGATGTCTCCATCAAGACGTCTCTTTCCTGTCTAAATTAGGTTGAAAAGTAAACCTAATTTCAACCATGAATTAACAATTAGAATCACAAATTCATGACTGAATTTTTAACCTAAAAAAATGAGACGATTAAACAAAAAAGTATCAAAACATTTATTGTTGTCACATTGACAAATTTGTAGCATAGCAATAAATCTAACATCTTTGTCACAAAAAGCCCCAAAAAACAACAAATCTTATACATCCAGAGGAACAAGGATGTTAAATGTTTCCATCCAACTGAGGGCGGAAACTTCTGAACTGATGAACCATCTTCCTCTTCACTGCTGCACTGTGAACATAAGGCAGGTTAAGTTTAATTCATCACATCTTGACATGAACTGCACGTATTGTGTATTCAAAATCTCTGCTCATATTTTTTCTAACCAACATTTGCAAGCAGTAATTTACACATCCAGCACAACATTATTATTCATCTGGAGTTGTATTTGTCACCCAACAAATGCCCAATACTAGTTGTGGACACACCTAGAGCCGAGTAAAAAAAAAAAAAAAAAAATCGATTTAATTGATTAATTCAAATTTTTTGTTCATAAAGATTTTAAAAATGAAAATCTAGATTTTTCTATTGAAAAAAAGAAAAAAACTCCTTGTTCTGTTCTATGTAGTGCGCTGTAACACAGTTTTGACTTTTAAAAGATCATTGAAACTTTTGTGAATTATGGCAAAAAGACCTTACTTAATTTTAATAACAGTAATAATAATAATAAATATAATAAAAATATTAAATTTAATTTTTTGCAAAATCGCCCAGCCCTACACATACCTGTTTTATTTTTATTAAGATAGCCTCCACCACCAGACCGCCCAGGAGCATGTTTGAAATGCTCTGTCATGGTATGCCGTATTTCATAATCTGTGGCTTTGCTGTCCCACTTCTTGACAGCAGCTGCAATGACAAAGAAAAACATGAAATCAACATTTGTTTATTCTTAATTACACAAAACAATAAAATGAAAAAAAAAATTGTGTACACATACTGACATCAAAGACGTTGTAGAATTTCAACTTTATAGACATAAAAATCCATTAAAAAAATCTAAAGTTGTGCAACTCCTGATATATACCTGTCACAATTGTGTACAGCTCTGTCAGTTGAAATGCCCTTTTGGGACCATGGCCCTTCATATTGAAGGCAGACATGAGGGAGTTTGTCATCAGCCTAAAAAATTAGCACATGAGGTGTCTACACTTAATCAGTTAGCTTCTTGTGCTATTTAAGAGCTAGGAAGGGACGATGAGAGGTGAGGTTTGGAGGATAGAGACAGTTGATAGTAAGGATCGACCAATTATCGGTATGGCTGATAAAATCGGCACTTTTATAATAATCGGTATCGGCTGTTTTTTCACTGATAGCCGATTACATAAGTTTATTTTGAAACGCGCTCCTCTGGCTCTCATGCAGTCGTCTCTCTGCCTAAAGTCAACACTCTTGGCTGTGTAACAATGTCCGGCCAACAGCGCCCTCTGATTGGCTGTTACATGTTGTGTAGCCAATCAACACTGAAGCTTCTAGAAGAAGTTCCACAGAGAGAGAGGAGAGGATGCGCTGTGAAGCAGCGGTGAGACGATTGAAAGTAAGGCAGAATATGTAAACAGAAAATAGCGCAGTTGCAAAAACAATCCTCTATGCTGACACCACAACCTTATTATGATCATTGTCAATGACATGCTGCCCACAGGTGAAATCTGGGCCTACCTACCTGCACATCTATATTCACATCAAGTGACAAGCCATTTTTCAAATAGCCGAAATGATTACGCCTCTAACAATAAATGAACTAAATACACAGGTACAGCAAGTAGCTCATTAAAAGACATTTTGAATTTCACAGTAAGTTCCATGTAGTTTGTTAACAATTTAAGTATTATGTGTAACAGTTAGCTCAATACGCTAAACACGCCATCTTCATACTGTAGCACAGTGTCTGTTCCTTTCATGCCGTCGGAGAAATCGCTATTTCTGTCATTTTTTCAAGCACTTTACGGAGTTTGGTGGCACATGCATGAAACGTGATCCTCTATGTTGAATATTTTTAACGTGATGTCAACAACAACGCTGCTCCGATATGTTTTAGTAGGAGGTGAAACTCATTAGATGCACTGGATATTTACAGAATGAATCATAAACGTATAAAATTATTCACACGTAAAAATGGTGTGACGAGGTCCATCCATCCACTCACGAGCTGCATAGATTGTGTAGCCTTGTCAACAAGCGTTAATAGTCACTATTCACCTGTGTTAGTAATGATTAGCAATGCACTGTGCCTAGTTTTAAATGACAGGTTCCTATAACATACTAATACGTAACAGAATTTCCTTCTATCTGTATAGAGCTCAGTTTTTACTTTGATCATATAAAAAAATCATGGAGTTATTTAATTTATTTCAGTGAACTTCAAGAGATTTCTGCCCTTCATGTTTTTATAAAATTAAAAACAATTTCTTGAACCTTTTCAACCAAGATTTCCGTCAGTTTGTGTTATTCTTCAGCAGTTTAAGGTCTTTTTTTCCACAGCTTTTCAGTGTACAAAGAACAAAAACAGTGCACTGTATTCAGTCTAGACCCAGGTGTGTTATTCTAAATTTTGACACCAAAATTGACATTTTTTACAGCAAATGAATATCGGTTCTAAATATTGGTCATCGGATTGGTGTCTTTGATTACAAATACCCTCCCCCCCAAAAAAACAAACAAACAAAAAAACAACAAAAAAAAAAAAAAACATATTGGTCGATCCTTAGTTGATAGGGAGGTAAAGGTACATAGAGGGATTGAATAAGCGATGGAGCTAGAGATATTGAGCAGGGAGGGACAAGGAGAGTAGAGAGGAAGTTGGACATGGGGGAAGGGATAGAAGAAGGGAAAGAGATGTGAGGGAGATAGGGAGGGAAATGGAGGGAGGTAAGGAAATTGAGGGAGAAAGGGATTGTGTGCTGACGGAGTATGGAGCTGGAGAGAGGGAGGATAAAAGATGAAAATAAGGAAGTGAGGGAAATAAAGGAGAAAGGGATATTGAAATGGGGATGGAAGGAGGGATAGAGGAAGGTACAGGGAGCATTTCACCAACAGGCATTTCTTTGACCATCAGATAATCTTAGCTTTTATAATGAAAGGAATTATTGCGATTTGAATGTGATGTTTGCATTTCGAATCTCAATACCTGTCCAAGATCTTTGTTGTACAGTCCTTGATGCTCTTCCCACCAACCTTACTTAACTGTGCAATCTGTATGAAAAGAGTTCATATTTTAAGTATATCACTATATTTGTAACTGACTTTTTACAGCCCCTGAATGGTAGACTTTTAAAACTCAGCACCATTCCAGCTAGCACAGGGGTGGGCAACCAATTGGTCATAAGATCTACTTTATCTGTGTTGGGGTTGGTAGATCTGTGCAGCCTCGGAAAAGGGCAAAGTGAAAATCACCAACATTTTAAAGTCCAATCATAGCTTACATAATAATATGCAAACATAGCATTGGTCCATATTTTTATATTAATAATACTATAATTATAATAATGGTGCGGTCAAAAACATAAATCAGTCGGTGTAATTATGTGTTTTATTAATGTCATTGAAATAAAACGGACCTGACCGCATTTGTGAGAGAGGAGTGAGGGGGAAGCCCTGCCCGTTGCAAATGAAGGGACAAATGAATGCAATGAAACGATAGCAACGCACAGCGTGCATTTTTCAAAATAAAGCATAGAGGAATATTTTTATAATACTTGAGATATTATTTCAAACGAATTATGGTCAAAAGTGCGTAAATAATAGGCAATATATACCCATTTAGGCAATATATTATATTATTGTTTTCACATTAAAAAAACAACTTTTTTTTCAGGCGTGGCGGCTTTTATTTTGCCGGTGCGGCACAATCAGTTACATGTAGGGGAAACCCTGGACTTGCTTCAGTTTCCTTATAGACCCTTCTGTATAAGCCAATGGTAATAATAAATAAAATCATGGCAACTGAGTTTTGAGATTTAAACCAATAAGCTTGAGTTTGATTTCTTGAGTGACAAAGAGAGATGTCTTTGTCTGGGTTTTCCAGCTAATCCAGAGATGTACTCAGACCCCAGTTGAGATTTTTCTGTAAATTAAAAAGACATGGTTGCCCACCTTTGGTCTAGCACATATCCAACAGAAATGACTGTTTTCATGAAATTATATTTTACCAGAAGATCTCTTGCTTCATTATTTTGAAGTTTGTCCTCCAACTTATCAAGTTCCTCCATCTTCTCCATTCTTTGAACATGGTAAGTTGAAGTACTAGGTTCTGCACACCCAATGCGCCTTACCTCCTCTGTAAGCTCCACAAGCTTTCTCAGGACACATTTCTGGAATTCTTAAATGGTATGGAGACATTTCATAAGAATAATAATTCCATTGTATGAAAACAAAATGACTATGATCATGCACCAAATGGGCATATTTAAAATCCAAATGCAGCAGTAAACAAAACAAATTACTTATTGGCCATGGGCATTAGAAATATATCCACGCTGTTCTTTGGAGCTCTTGGTGTTTCTGAAACAAACATTTTGAACTCAATATTCTATCAGGAAATACTGCACTTCACGAGACAGGAATTAATGACTTCAACCAATTGGACTACATTCAGTTCTTAAATATTGTATTACCTTCTGAATTAGATGACTTTGAGACAAGATCTGAGTTTTCAACCACGTACATGGCCAGAAAAAAGACACTTTTGCCCCAATGAAAAGGATAAGTACTCAATAAGGAAACTCAAACCATTTGCCAAAAGAAACTAGCATACAGATAAATAATTGCACTACACATTACTGTACAAATGTACACAACCACCAACTGCTCTTTGATGTGCTCTCCAGTTATTGACAATTGCCCTTAATGACCACTGGTAGTATTCCAGTAGATAGATAGAATGACAGTGTGAGTATATCATCAGAATGATGAAGTGGGCACCTTCCTCCACTGATGTTATGTCGACTCACAACACCTTGGGAAGGCTCAACAGTTAGTTCTAGTGTACCAGAGCTACCGCCTCCATGCTAGCACTTATTGTCCATGATGCCCACATGCAGTACTTCCTTGTGTTATGATGAGGTTAGAACTGTTCAATCTTACCATGTCTGGATGTTGAGTGTCCTGGGGAGGAAGGTCTAGCACTTCCATGGTTCGATCGTTGATTGGAAGAGTTGGGACGCTCCCTCCTAGAGCTGGACTGCCCTGTAACACCAACATGGCACATGTGGGACAGGGAGACAGGAAAATGCCATGCATGAATTCAATTTATACAACAAGTAGTTCCAGCCATGCAACCTGATTGGTCAACTAACATTTTTTTGAGAATTTAATGCCAACAAATGTGGATTAGGAGAGCAAAACTATCCTAAATAAGATGTAAATTGAACACACTGACTCTATTAAATATGTACAATTAATGCCACACTGGCTGCAGACTTAGGAGGAACTAGCAGTGTTTCCCCTAGGTCTTCGACTTAGGCAGGGCAGGGGGGTGGGAGGTTGGTAATTCGGTGTATTCATGTGTTTTATTGAACTCAATCACAGATCCCGCTGTGATTTCTTAGCGTTATCTGGTAGATGTGACATGGTTTGGCACGCTGCTATGCTGCTCTCCGTTTATGGACTGTGTTCAACTGCGCACGCACCTGTGTGTGTCTGTATGTGTGTGTGTGTGTGTACGCGCATCGGGTCCAAACTCCGCCTTGTGCGACATAGAGTGGAGGAGAACTCTAACCCGCAACCATGTAATAACCAAGCGGCAACCTCCGCGGTCCAGACATGAAGCCAATGCGGAAGTGCAAAAAACTACAGTTCCTCGAGTGGCCACTTGAGGCTGGCTCCAAAAAGCAGAGAACCCCCATAAGAACCAATTCACTGATGTCCAACTTTACAGCAGAAAAAAACATGTTTACAGCCTGGTACAAAAAATGGTTTTGGTCTCAATGTTGAGTTTCCCCCCCCATGTCAACTCTATGGGGGGTGATTTTTTTATAACGTGCTGGATTAATTTATATTAAGGCTTAAAGTTTTGCATATTTCACTTGATTGACAGCTCATTCTGAGCTCCGTAGCAGTCCATTCTATGGCAGGGCGTCACCCCCGCTTCGTCACGCCCTTTCGTGATTGGCCGAGAGTTTTGAGGAGCCTGGGCGGAGCCAACTGTCATGAAGATGGCAGCGCACAGCCAGAGATTTTTTAGGCTTCAAAAACGGGTAGTAGAAACGAATGGGTGACGTCACGGAGGCTCTGTCCATTATTTTTTACAGTCAATGGTTATAACGTAAGCTTTAGCTTGTTTAATGAAAGCACAGGTATTTGTTTCATAGACTGTAGATTATCCTGACTGTTATGATCTGACGCTATGGCCTATGAAATAAAACTGACCTGACCGCATGTTGTCAGGACTCTGCACCGGTGCGCCTAACTTTTTTTCTTAGGTGCACCAGCACAAAAGTTGGATGCACCGAAATTTTCAATCGCATTCCACACTGCAGTTTTTTGGTTCACTTTTTTTTTTTTTTTAAATAGCTGTCTAATACTGACTTTTTTCTTCAACATGTAGTATATGAGAGAGAAGGACCTAAAGAAGAAAAGTTATCAAAGACAAATTCCTCCCTATTCTGGTTTTTATTTTATGAGCACTTAAAGTTTGATATCCATTGAACCTCCATAAATCCCTCAAAGTTACTGCCCACTTACAGCCAGTAGAAGGCAGTATTGCCCCATTTTTCTGATATCAGGCTATTGATAAAGTAAAATACTGACTTCACTTAAACATTATCTTCTCCAAAACCACAAAATATTAAGACTTGTCCATTTAACAGATGACATAACAGGACCTAATCAACAAAAGTTGTTAAAGGATTCATCTTACTTTCCCCGACTCTACCCGGCTCTACTCTACTGGCATTGTGCTACTTTTCCACCAGCCCGGTTCCCTGCCCAGCTGGGTCGGGGTCGCCATGAAACAGCTGGGCGACACTGCATTCATGTCATTTTGAGCGCGACACAACAACCAAAACAATGGAGGACTTGGAGGCAATAGTATACTTGCTGCTCGGTCTGTGGCTTTTTGTTACAAAGAGGAAAGCAGAAGAAGGCTGCAGGCGGTGAGAAGAAATACCCTTGAGAAGTACAGGAGAGTTTTGGAAGCTATACAACAGTTTGAAGCCGAGGACGAGAGCAATCGGGCTGCAAAGAAAAGATGTATGAGGGTAAGCTAATGGAAGCTACCGCTAGCTTGTTAGCTAGCTGGTAATGATAAAGTCCCGTGTTTAACATTGTGATGGCAGCAAGTTATTGCCATAAAGTAACGAAGCGTATGTACTGCAGTTCTGTTTGGGGCATCGCGCTCATGACCCATCGGTGACGACATTTTCTGACCAATCAGTAGCCGGCAGTCGGTCGACGTCACCTTTTAGTATCGACTCAGCTCGCTGAGAACCAGAGCAGAGTAGGTACTAAAACTGGTTTGTTTTAGGAGGTACTGTGCCGGTGGAAACGCAACGCAAACTGGGTAGAGCCGAGTAGAGTAGAGTAGAGTAGGGCTAAGGCAGGCTGGTGGAAAAGGGCCATATGTGAAGCAGGGCTGTCATTATATATATATATATATATATGTATATATATATATATATATATATATATATATATATATATATTTCACTTTTTAACTCACTCTCTTTATGTCTGTCTTTTTCAAAATACACATTACAGATGGATGGATCAAAAGAGGAGTGTGTAACACCGGCAAACAAAGTCAGCATGGGAGCCATTTTATTCATTTGTTTCAGTAAACTTTAAGAACTTCTATACTTCTTGTTTTTATATAAAAAAAATGTTAAACCCTTTTTGTGTCAAGAGGTTTATCCATTTTTTATCATATATTTTCACAATGTACAAAAACCAAGAAGCACCACACTGTATTCAGTCTACCTAAAAAAAACATATCGGTCGATCCTTACTTGCTGGAGTAGTAAATTAGGTTTCATTACAGGAGTTCTAATGGTGCAGCTGATAACTTTCCAGTTATTAGTCAGACCCCATGTGTTAGCAGGGAAACAGATATAACACTAGCTAAATATGGATTTTTTGTGATTAGATCTTTCTTCTTTTTTGTAATTTTGCTTAATTCAATGACTTTTTCAAGGCCTGGAAATGACATAATGATCATGATGATATTAGAACTGTTCAATCTTACCATGTCTGGATGTTGAGTGTCCTGGATTTGAAGGTGTAACACTTCCATTGCTTGATCGGTGATTTGAAGAGTTGGGAGGCTCCCTTCTAGAGCTGGACTGCCCTGTAACACCAACATGGCACATGTGGGACAGGGAGACAGGAAAATGCTTTGAATGATTAAGTGCTGAACTGGGGAAAAGCAATGCATGAAATCAATTGCCATGACTTTTTCAAGGCCTGGAATGACCCTGATGGCCATTGTTTTTATTTTAGTAGATAGATAAAATGACAGTGAGAGCACATCACCAGGATGATGAAGTGGGCACCTTCCTTCACTGATGTTATATCAATTAAGGCTCACAACACCTCCTCCAACTGTTCAATCTTACCATGTCTTGTTGTTGAGTGTCCTGGGGTAGAAGGTCTAGCACTTCCATGACTTGATCGGTGATTTGACGATTTGGGAGGCTCCCTTCTGGAGCTGGATTAAATGCTGAACTGGGGATAAGCCATGCATGAAATCAATTGCCTTTTTCAAGGCATGGAAATGACAATTTTCTAATTCTATGACTGTTCCAGTGTTTTCATGTATGTAGGATTCCTTTATTAGTGCACTTTGTTTCTACCCCCTTCCCCAAAAATAGGTTGCCAACAAAGTTTTCTAAGTTGATTATCCTACCATATCTGGAAGATGAACGTCTGGGAGGTGAGCCCACTGGTGATATAGAAGTGGAGCATCCTCCATCACTTCCATCACTCAAATGTTGACTGCTAGAGCTGGAACCCTCCCTCCTAGAGTTCATCTGTCCTGCAACACCGACATGGCATGGCATGACCTCTGTGGATCGTAGCAAGCAGAATGTTTGTGTGTTTTAGGTTAGTCTTACGAGTGGTAAAGAAGAAAGAAAAAGAAACCTGACTGAGCTGATAGAAATGAGTCACTAGACAAATATTTCAATTTCACTAAAATCTTTATCGCTTTATTTCTTCCTAATGATGACATACACAAGAATGTGAATAGCAGACTAACCTAAAACACACATCATGCTGGCTATGATCCCCAAAGAGTTTACAGTGGAATCTTTGAGAATCATTTTGAGTGAAAGGCACCATCCTCTCTGATTTATTTATTTATTTTCTTTATCTAAAAAGCAAACTATCCAGTCAGATTAGCAGTTTATTATGTGCATAATGCAATTAAAAATACAAGCACTTAATACAGAGTCCAAGCACTTTCAAACCTTAAAAAGACAATATTAAAATTCAAGTGTTTCCAAGGATTTCCAGCACAAACCCTGATCAATGTAATGGTTTGTGGTACACTTGAGGGGTCAAGCACACATACGTCCATGATTTGGTTATGGCTGCAATTTCACTGCGAAACTGGGAGGTGATTTGATTTGCCACCGGAAGCAAATGTTCTTTTTACCAATTCGCTCACTTTGGATGGAGGTGGACTGGAGGTACATATTTGGCACTGGTATATTTGTATATGTGACACAAGCCTGATGATTGCTACAACAACACATCTTACCATGTCCACTATCATGTCCACTTTCAGTATCCTCTGTGGATGAATCTGGCAGCCGTCTACTCCAGGTCAACTCATCAATGGTGGATTCTGTAATCAAATTTCAGATGCAGTGTATGAAGATTATAATTCACACCAATTCAGATGATGTGACTTGTATTAAGCTTTGAATTCAAGTCATCTATAACTTTACTGTATATTATGCAGTGTGATTATACACACCAAGCCTATTCAAATGGCGACCCCCCATCTTTAAATATATTTATTGTGTGTTTTGACTAATTTTAGCAAATGAATTACACTTAACATATAAATGTAGGGACGTGGATAGAGTCTGTAAACAGAACCGTAACAAATTTAAGAGTATACACTGTTTATGAGGCGCTGAATTATTCACATAAAATATCCTAGTGCTGAAGCAGATTTCAAGTTATTGACATTTTTAAGAAAATGTTATAAAAATAATCTATCTATCCTGTCGGTCTGTTGTGGTAGCCCACTCGACTTAACCTTAGGAGTGATTTGATCAATAGTAGCAGAAGCTTCGTTCAACTGGATTTCAGGAGGCTTTGGATATGCATGCAAACCTGTATTGTTATCTAGATATAAAATAGTTAAAATAGAAGTCAAACATCACTGTTTGCAATATTTTCAGATAAAAATTTTTTGGGAAAAAAAAAAAAACAGAAAAATCGTATTTCCACAAGATTCAAGCAATGTGTATCTACTCACTTTCTTTTTTCTTAGCCGCTGAGACATCATCTTCTGACAGAAATTGTCCTAAAATTGTTAAATTATGTGATAAATTATGACATTATAAATTAGCCTACTTTTTGCAAAAGAAACAATATATAACATACTTTAAATTGAGAACATTTACCATCGACAAAATCATCATATGTCCTCTTCTTTACATGTCTCTTCCTTCTGGAACAATGGTGGAACCCTCATGGTCAGTTTGGGCTGATGAAGTGTAGTTATAATCTTCACAATCTTTCACATTGTCTAAAAAAAGACATGACCAAAGTTAAGACACCAAATGCAAAAACAAACTTTGAATCGTCTGTTTTCCAGCAGTAGTTTTTTATGCTTCATAAAACATTTAAATGCCATACCTGATATTGTCTTTATTTTCACCAGTGTGGACGTTTTTCAGTCATCCTCTGGGTCCATCTTGTTTTTATGTGCTAAATGCACACTTTTCCTTGGCCATCGCACAACAGTTCTTTCTTCCTGTATCCAGTTTTTTGGGATGACACCTTCAAACTGTTTGTCATCCTCAAGCCAAACAGTTCTTGCATAAACCATTGTCTGTAACATATGCAAGGAGAACGGTAAGTGTATAAGAAAAAAAAGGAAAAAGAAGTGTTATTTGGGAGTAGTTCAACGATTCACTCGATTTCATGCAGTAAAGGGAAGATGGCATATCCTCCATTGTGTGGTAGACACACAGCTTTCCTTTTCAAGTCCTGGCTTTGTAGTAGCTGTATTCAAGCCATTCTGTGGATACTGCCAATAAATGCAATGTTCAGGAGCTTTGACTGGCAAGGTCTCTCAAAGAGGTTGGAAGTTCGACAGTCTGGAATCACATTGCAAACCAATGTGCCATCAGCTCTTTTTTCTTTTACGAATGCAACACTGTTGTCCTTGAGCAGAAAGCAGCTGCCTCTCCCGACACAGACGGCAGTGGCCTTTGCTTCAGTTTCTTACTTTTTTTTGAACACTCTCTTTCTGCCATACGCTTTGCCACTTGCACCAATGCGTTATGGCTGGTCTTCACAAGCTTTTTGATTCTTTGAAGATGGTTCTCAAAGGAAAAAGCAGATATTTCATTTAATGAGCAATCAAAGTTTGTAACATCGTCATGGAGGTGTTTTAGAGCATGCACATTGTAGACAGTGAATTTGTCTCGATACACCTCAGCACTGTTGACCACAAAATGGTTGAGGATCTCAGCTGCATAAGGCAGAAGCTGGTTTCTTCTATCACGATCTGCTGTGAGGAGGATCGACATTCCAACTGTAAGGCAGAGGAAGTAGTGGTACAAATCTGGGTCCACAATTCCACGGAGCACCACAGGTCCAGTGTACAGCAAAAATTGCAGAAACTATGTGGCTTTCCATCTGTCCAAGTCATGAAGGGATCTAGGCTTCCTGGCTACATCACTAACCATTGCATTCCTCAATCCAACAATTCTATTGGAGAGATCAGCTCTCTGTCTTGGAGGGAGTCTACGAGGGTTGTAGGTCCGACACAAGTAACATAGGATGTGCCTCACTACTCCAAGGCAAACTAGGTGCATATAATCAAGGACAAATGAACTGACACATGGGATACCTGCTCTGATAAGTGGCGTTTCCCCCTTCTGATGTTTTCCTTTGTAGGCCATCTGGTGGAACTTCTCATCTGTCCTTCTTGGGAATGTATCTTTACTGTTGAACACTACTTTCCCTGACCATTCACCTTCCTCTTCACATCTTTCACAGCTCGAGTATCCAGTGTGGTAGATTATTTTTTTTAGGAAAGCCCTCGCTGGAGCATCGCATATAAAAGCTTTTATATGCACGTGTGTAACTCCTCCATTGTGCAGTACTCCATTTTCCTTGAGCCTTATAATCTCGTCTACCAAGTCTTTGATGTAGTCTTCCAGTGGTTTTGGTTTTGCCATGCCACTGAATAGGCCGACTACAAAAGGCTCAAATCCATCCACCTTTGCCAACATGGGCCAGAACTAAGCACCACTAGATCTGAATATTGGTACACCATCAACATTAATAAGGACATTGATGTCTTCTGTGAAAGCTGGGCATTGTAAAAGTGTGCGGCGTATTCCACTTTCCAAGCCATAATAAATGTACTCTCCATCACATCTGGCCTGACATTGAAATACTTTTGTAGTGGAGAGAAGTGTCCGGGAGTCCTTGGGTAGTTCATCATGCCCATTTTTCGAAGGATTTGGAGCAGGGCATTGACTGATTTGTGTGTTAGATTACTGGTCACTGCCCAATCTGCCAAGTCGCTGCATAGGTCTAATCCATTATCATCTATATGTGCACAGGCTAATTCAGTTGGCTGTTCCATTTCTTCATCTTCTGAGTCAGGATATACACTCTGTCTTTCTCGATCCATGCCATCATCCACTGACTGGATGTCTTCCTCACCCAGAATGTTTTGACCATCTGAATCCTGATCCATAAATTCATCTTCACTCTCATTCTCAGCTAATTTGTTGACTATGGTATTGACCTTCCTCCAATTTTGCAGATAATTTGATGCCATATTCTGACAATGATGGAGGGGTTTTCACAGGGAGCATGTATTCAAAGAAGACCCACCTTAGTGGTTTGTTTTGATCATCCTCACCGTCTCAGAGTCCCACTCTCCACCTGCTTCTCTCAAGGAATCAAAAACTTGTGACAGGAGACCAGGGAGTCAGACCGGAGTCATGGGAGTTTTGTGCAGTAATGACATCTAGTAACAAATACAGTGTGGCATGGCTTAATTTCATGCAGAAAGATGACAGCAGTGCTAGCTGTAACATTTGCAAAATTATATTTTCTAGTTCCAAACTCGATTTATGATTTTTTAACTTGTTTTTCCTAATTCTTGTTAAAAAAAAAAAAAAAAAAACTTACTTAAAATTAAGTTAGGCTTTTATTCTGTTATTTGAAAAAGTTTCACTTAAGTGCAAACTGTCATTTACAGCACAGCATAGAACAGAACTCTGCAGGAATGTGTTTGGTGTGAGGGTGGGATTTACGGTTTTCGATAGGCAAGTCTTCAAAATCCCCTGGGTTGAAATGCCCTGCTAGAGTGCGTGACGTCAGAGGCTTAGAGTGGATGAGAGGAGCAAAGCCGCCTGAAATTTTTCTGATTAACTCGCCATCATGCCCAAACGATACATTGCAGGCGAACAATCTTTTCCAAGAATGTAGCCACACTTCTTTGGATTCATATGAATCCAAGATTGAGCGCCAAGCTCGATCTAAAGTGAAATGGCAGCTCTTAATTGACGTGGGAACCGTTTTTTCACTCCATAAGTGGCAATATTGACTTTCACTGGCTTAAACAGTTATTTTCAAATTAACTCGGCCACTATTCAGAAAAAAACAAACAAAAAAAGACCATGTACGTGTTCAGTAACTCCTTCTGTCGCTCCACATCATTACTTTTCAGCTAGCATTTACGGTTTTCTACAATTGTATCGAAGACGCCATACAGTCCGACGTGCGAGCCCACCTGAGCCCCTCTCTAATTTGTGCGCGAGGTGATTGTGTAGTTTTACTTAATATTGTTTAAAATGACCATGGCCAGGGAACAGGGACCAGGGAAAAGGTCATTCTCAACAAAAAATACTCTAATGCCCATAACTGCAGGGAAGTCAAGCCGGAGGCCTCAATTCTCTTTCAGGTCCTTTATTTAGCAGCAACAGGCAACAAGAGTTATTGTCACAGCTATAACTCACACTGAACTCGCAGGAAGGGTAAAGTAAGCCACCGTCTCTCAGCCAGCGCCATGCCGTCTCGTCCCTCTCTCTTACTCACACACACATACATGCTCCCTTGGCCCCCCTCCCCTACTCATGAACAGTTAACCCTTGCATGACAACATGAACATCAACACCATAATGATTACAATACTAACCCCGAGTCAGGAGTGACTTAAGTGTGGCATTAAACGCGACTGTTCACATGGCAGGTAAAATACCAGACACGTAGGCTACTACCTCTGAAAGCCACCCAGGTCAGGTTTTAAAAAATGGAGGGTCGCATTTCACTGCAGTATGAACGATATTGCGCTTGCAGCTAACCTGCTAAAACACACCAACAGTCTGCAAAGTGTTGAACTTTAGCACGTTACATTCTTGATTAGCATTCATTAGCGCACTAAGGTTAACAAGATAGAAAAATTCAGTCAAGCACACGTTTTGTATTACAAATTATTAGAACTTGATACTTACAGTGCGTTTCTATCCGTCGCTCTCCCGCTTCTTCTGAGCCAGTTAACTTTGTTTATGACGAGTTACCTGATTTGAGTGTTGCATGCGCAGTGGCGCCTGTCATCGTCAGCCATCATAGACGGCAACACCCCTTGGACAAACTACGTCACCAGATTGAACATGCGATATCTAAAACTGAAACGTAAAATATAAAGATATTAAATAAGTAAATATATGAATCGTTTGCAGATAGTAAGCAAAAGTATACATAGTATTAATTCATTCCTACTGTCGCGGGGGGCTGGATCACAGCTGACTGTGGGCCAATATTCATGTGATGTCATTACATGCCCCTTTCTGCAGGTAATTCTTCCAAAATAAATTTGTTCTATTTTGTCAGATTTTTGAACCTGGAATGGAGTTCTGAAGTATCTCATTTTTAATTTACAGAAAATAATAATAATAATAATAATAATAATAATGATAATGATAATAATAATAGTATACATTTTACTTGAAAGCGTCTTTCAAGACACCCAAGGTCATTGTAAAGAAATATAAGAACAAAGATAAGATAAAAGACAAAATACATGTGAAGCAGTTTAAAGAGAAATACAGATTTTTATTAATGCTGAACTTGTGTCTGAGTCCACCACCTCTGTTAAGAGAAGGCTTCTCCAGTCTGGTGAAGATGGCTTCTTTAACTCCTCTTTCAAACCATCCATCTTCTCTCGCCACATATAATGCAGTGCTAAGCTCTCTCCCCAGAAAGCTCTCCAAACACTCACACCTGGGCACATGTGACCATAACACCTCACATGACAGGGGGAGTTAATGACCCATTCAGGGTAACGACTCTCAGGGGTTACATCACCCTGTGATAAGTTTCTATGAGTCGTTCTCCAACTCCTCCCTTCCTTTGTTGTTGTTTTTATTCCTCTAGCAAGATACATATCTGCTTCCAGCACCCGCCATTTGGAACTGAAGAAGCTTCTTGGATGAGAAGTGAAACGTCTTCCCAACAAACTCTACACAGTCCAGTTGCCTTGCTTTTGAATCTTCAGGATGACCATGACCTGGATGAATGAGAATCTACACAGACCTTGTCAGTGAAGCACTTTTCTCCTATTTTTTGACAACCACATCTACTTCCCTGAAATCTGAGTTGTCCCTTTGTGTGGTCTTTCTGCAGGACCAATGTTCTTTCTTAAATTAGTAAGTAATATTAATTTTCCAACCTGAGACATTTTGACCGTGGCTCATTCATTTTATTTAGGACCCAAAAAATAATGAATGTGCAACATCCCCCATAGTGCTACACTGGACCCAGAAGAGAAGTGGTCTTTTGATTTGGTTACTATGATGGTCGAGGAAGTGTTCATAAATTATGAGAGTAGGTCAAAGTTATGCAGGAGGAAGTATTATGGTGAACTGAAACCAAATTGTGTTACATGTGGTCCGAAAAAGATCTCCATCTTAAGCTCAGTTGGTCCAAATCAGATGTACGGATGCAACACAGCCCAAATCCCAATGTCTATTTTGGGGCTAAATTTAGACCAAATCAGACAGGCTGAATCAGGGCCATTGTTAGGGCCTGCAGCTTTACAGGGGCACAGGCCCAAACACAGACAACACAGGTGTGTCAGCGTCTGTTTGTGGAGTATATTTTAACTAAATGCAGTCCAATTTATTTTTGGGCTAAACTTGGACCAAATCAGACGGACTACATGCAACCCAGCTTTCAACATATATTTTTAGGCTAAATTTGGACCAAATCAGACTGACAAAACTATGCCTATTTTTCAACATCTATATTTGGGCTAAACTTGGACCAAGTCCGACGGACTAAACGCGGCCCAATATTCAACGTCTGTTTTCTGGCTAAATTTGGACCAAATCAGACGGACTAAACTCTGCCCAATATTCAGCGTCTATTTTTGGACTATATTTGGACCAAATCAGACTGACTAAACTCTGTCCAATATTCAACGTCTGTTTTCTGGCTAAATTTGGACCAAATCAGACGGATTAAACTCTGCCCAATATTCAGCGTCTATTTTTGGACTATATTTGGACCAAATCAGACTGACTAAACTCTGTCCAATATTCAACGTCTGTTTTCTGGCTAAATTTGGACCAAGTCAGACGGACAAAATGCGGCCCAATTTTCAGCGTCTATTTTTGGGCTAAATCAAGGCAATGACGAACCGACCACATTTAGCCCAAAAAACAACATCCAGATGACGTCTTGGGCTCTAATTTCCTGGCGCAACTCAGGTTGGCGCAGGGTGGCGCAGCCTGGTGCACCCCGCGCAGTGGTAATTTTGTCCAGAGCACCGCCATGCGCAGCCAATTTGGCAATTTGGTAGACCGGCTGCGCCAAGATGGGTGTGACGGCGCACCAGGGGGAGGTGTTGAAAGATTCAGCTGGCGCAGAGTGACAATATCGTGCCAAAAAACTGTGCGGAAGGTGTGCTGAAAGGCCGCCAGCTCCAAACCTGGGCTATTCTCGGCACAGACGAGGTGCACCCTGGGCAGCTGTAATTTGGCTGACAGGCGCACAGTGCGCACACGTCACCAAAACCTCACAGGCAGGTGTCCACAGTGTCAGGCACATTTCAATGCAATAAACAATCACAGCAACCACTATTTCATGTAACCGTCTGAACCAGCATATACATTTGTATCTATATTAATTGTCCCGTCACATCTGATGTCAGATCAGAGACGTTTGTCATAACTGACGAGTTCACATCTCTCAAGCCAACCACAAACAGCCACATCATCCGATATGGAGTATCCGGCTTCTGTCATCTCATGAAATTCAAAAGAAAAGAAAAAAGACAGAGACTGCTGAATAAAAGTAAGTCACTCGGCGTCTTAAGGATTTACCTGTGATTGCCCATATTTCTCTGTTTTCATCTTTGTTCTTAATGTGATCTAAAAAGATGGAGTACCTTATTACAAGGAGGATGAGGAGGAGATATCGGGGGAATATTTTACCAAAGGTTCTGCTAATTAGCGATGACCCACCAGGAATGCAGGTGGATCACAAGCATGATGAAGGGATTAGCCTGCTGCTGTGTTTAAATGTAATTATCACTTAATTTTGTACTCCTATTCATGACACAGGAACAGATTTCATCTGTCCTGTGAGGTGGTCCACAAGGTGCAGCCCGGTTACTATGGCAACTTTCCTAAAGAATAAGCAATTACACTTTATTAGCATTACTATGGCAACTGTCCTAAAAGAGTCACTTATTACACTTCATTAGTGTTGCCATTTCAAGTTTTCTATAAGATTCACTTATTGCACTTCATTAGTGTTACTATGGCAACTGTCCTAAAAGAGTCACTTATAACACTTCATTATTGTTACTATTTCAACTTTCCTAAAGAATTAGCAATTACACTTTATTAGTGTTACTATGGCAACTGTCCTAAAAGAGTCATTAATTTCACGTCATTAGAGTTACTATGGGAACTTTCCTAAAGAATTAGCAATTACACTTTATTAGTGTTAATATGGCAACTGTCCTGAAAGAGTCACTTATTGCACTTCATTTTTGTTACTATGGCAATTTTCCTAAAAGAGTCACAAGTGTTACTATGGCAACTTTCCTTAAATTGTCACTAGTGTTATCATGGCAACTTACCTTTAAGAGTTACATTTTACTGGTCATTCGTGTTTCTAGGGCAACTTTCCTAAAAGAGTCACTCGTGTTACCATGGCAACGTAATTATAAGAGTCACTTATTACACTTCATTAGTGTTACTATGGCAATTTTCCTAAAAGGGTCACTATTGTTTCTATGGCAACTTTCCTTAAAGAATCACTCATTACACTTCATTTTTGTCACTATGGCAACTTTCCTGAAAGAGTTGCTAATTTCACTTCATTAGTGTTACAATGGCAACTGTCCTAAAAGAGTCAATTATTGCACTTCATTCGTGTTACTATGGCAACTTTCCTAAAAGGGTCCCTATTGTTTCTATGGCAATTTTCCTAAAAGAGTCACTCATTACACTTCATCAGTGTTACTATGGTAACTGTCCTAAATGAGTCACTTATTACACTTCATTAGTGTTACCATGGCAATTTTCCTATACCTAGTCAGCAAAAATTGTGCGGGCCGAAAGCGGCGCGATTATGGCTAAAACATTTGGCCGAGACTCGGTTTGAATCTAGGTCCGATTGCTGTGCGAGCCCTTGGCTGTCACTCGGCCCGAGTACGGAAGCCCGGAAGAGTGAGACTGCAGGCATGAATCTGAGATCCTCAGGATCAGCATGTAGTGGTCAGGACCTCTTTAGTTGAAATGTAAAAACAAAACGTCCACTGATTCTAACAAAATTGATATGAAAGTTGTTAAAAAGGTCATTGAGGGGGTTTCAGAACCACTAACATACATCTGTAACTTATCATTACAAACCGGCAATTTTCCTAATAAAATGAAAATAGCTAAAGTTGTCCCACTTTGTAAAACTGGGGATAGAGACCACTTCACAAATTACAGGCCTGTTTCTTTGCTTCCACAATTCTCCAAATTCTAGAAAAACTACTCAATAACAAATTAGGTAAATCCATAGACAAACATAAATTGCTTTCTCACAGTCAATACGGATTTAGAGCTAACAGTTTAACATCACTGGCATTAACAGAGTCAATTGAGGAGATCACAAACACTATAGATTACAAATTGCATTCAATTGGAGTATTCATAGACCTTAAAAAAAAGCTTTGGACACAATCATGACATTTTAATCAATAAACTGGAACGGTATGGGATTATTGGCTTAGTGTTGCACTGAGTGAGAAGTTATTTCAGCAACAGGAAACAATTTGTGAAATTGAGGGACTATTCATCATCATGCTTGGACATTGCTTGTGGTGTCCCCCAGGGGTCAGTATTAGGTCCAAAACTATTTGTAATTTATTTAAATGACATATGCAAAGTTTCAGAAATATTAAAATTAGTATTGTTTGCAGGTGACACAAATATTTTTTGTTCTGGGAGGGATTTACACAAACTACTGGGGAGGATCAGTACTGAAATGTGCAAACTGAAGATGTGGTTTGACAGAAACAAATAATCATTATACTTAAGTAAAACCAAATTCAAGACATTTGGCAATCATAATAAAAATACACAATTACAGATACAAGCAGCTGGGGTGGATATTGAAAGAGTATATGAAAATAAATTTCTTGGGGTTATAATTGATGATAAAATAAACTGGAAGTCTCACATAAAACATGTACAAAGTAAACTGTCCAGAAGTATTTCAATACTGACCAAAGCAAAACACATCCTGGACTACAAATCACTCTACATTCTCTACGGTTCACTGATTTTACCATATTTACATTACTGTGCAGAGGTCTGGGGCAATACTTACAAATGTACAACACACTCACTATCCATACGGCAGAAAAGAGCCATTAGAATTATTCACAATACTGGTTATAGAGGTCACACAAAGTCACTATTCTTAAAGTCAAAAACATTAAAATTCACTGACCTGGTTTACTTTCAAACAGCACAAATCATGTATAAAGCAATAAACAATCTACTTCCTGGAAATATTCAAAAATTGTTTTTTAACAGAGATGTTGGTTATTACCTGAGGGGGGAGCTCAATTTAAAACATCAATGGGTACGTGCAACATTAAAAAGCTTTTGTGTTTCTGTTTGTGGAGTGAGGCTGTGGAGCAGGTTGGGTGTGGAGCTCAAGCAATGTCCAATCATGACCCAGTTTAAAAGGCAGTACAAAAACATGGCTTTCATGAGGTACAGGGAGGAAGAGGAGCTTTAGCAACTGGGTGTTTTCATAAATGATTTATGTATTTATTTATTTTTACTCTGTTTATTTTCTGGTTCTTGTAAATATGTATATGTAAGTATGTATGTTTGGCAAAGACTGCCTGTTAATTGCGTAGCGGAGAAGGGGTAGGTTTAAATAAGCTTATGCTTCATCCTACTCCTTTTCGGACATGTTGGGTTAATATTACAGTTGTTGTCTCAACTATTCTCATTAGTTTTGTTTGTTTGTTTTGCACATGTTCACAATAAAGCATTCATTCATTCATTCATTCATTCATTCAGTTTTCTGTCCTACACGAATGCACAACCCTCAAGCATTTCTGTGTTGGTGGAGTTTTACACTGTAACACTACTATAATCTATAGTCAAAGTTAAATTAAATCACAATTAAGCCATAATATTCAATCAAAGTTTAAATCCATCTTAGTAAACAGGGACAGTTTTTTGCAAATTTAATGGTTATTTTATGGAATCTAACAACCATTAGAACTATGGCAACATATATAAACACACAAGATGCAAAAAGTTCCATGAGGCACTGCCTATGAAGGTGTCTGATGGTTCCTGTTTGCCCTCTGGCTACGGCCACCATCGTGATCAGAGGCCAGCTGCAGCCACCTGGTGATGAGTCGCTCTATTTCGCGATCTGTTGCTTCCCTTGTCAGGGCATTCCTACGAACTGCATCTAAGAAAACACAAGACAGAGGACATAACCATATGATGTAACTTAGCAACCACCAAAACGTCACTTGGTTGTCATCCACATTGCACTCACCCAAAACCACATCTTTCAAACATGAGGCCTTTGAATGCAGGCTTTTGGTTTGCCCCACTCCAGTTAATTTGTCTTGCCAGTGACGTCTTCATAGTTCTCTTAAGGACCCGCCCCACAGTGTCTTTGAGAGACAGGCCTCCGACGATGGCAAGAAGTACAGTCTAAAACAAAACACATGTACCTCATTAAGTATTTACACAACAAAGCAAGGGGTTGCTATATTCCTAAGGGTGTGGGTTCTGGTTAAAGCCACTATTGACTGTCCAAGTGAGAAGTCCTGGGATATTCCAAGTTTAGTTTAGTTTATTCATTTCTGATCATGTTTACATGCACAAAACACATTCAGACATAAAACTGAACTGAAAATGATCATTTCCACAAAATCTTTAACCTGTTGTTCAGGGAAAAGGGTTATCAGAACATAAATGTAACAAACAGTAAGACAAAGACCCAATGATCAAATGAAGGCAGCAATACCTATGAACAGCTGATTTACCTTCTCTTGACCAAAACAGAAATTCACACGCACACACAGGCTGCATGCTCCATGCACCGCACAAAGTGGAGAGTGTTGCTTCACAGCCTGACCAACATTGGATTCCCCACTGACTAACTAAGCTGTTCCTGCCCCTACCCAAAAAGCTGCACCTGTTGCCTAGCGACCTTGATTGACAGCGTTATTACTGGAGAAGTTGCATTTCCTTGCAGCAAATGTGTTGAAATGCTAAAGCTGAAGAATGAAAATGAGGAAATGTGCATGAACATGTGAAACTAATGAAAAGATAGAGAAAAAGTAGAAGAAGTATAGTAACAGGAGTAGAACAAAACGTAGAAGTAGAAGAGGAAGTAGTATTAGTAGTAGTAGTAGTAGAAGTAGAAATCGTAGAAGATGAAGAAAAAGGTAGAAGAGGAAGAGAACAATAAAAATGAGGAAATGTAAAATAAATTTGCTGTAAGTCGTTAAACAAAGCTGAAAAACACAAATATAAAAATTCCTCATGTAGTCAAACAAATCAGAAAATGAAGAAATGTGATTTAAAAAGTGTTGGAAGAAGAGTGAAGGAGTGAAATAAGGAAAGGTGGAGGAAAAGAAAGAGAAGGGAAGAAGAAGGTGAGAAGAAAAAGAAGGGGACAAGAAGAGAGAGGCTAGGGGAGGAGAAGAAGAAGAAGAAGAAGAAAGGGGAAGAAGGAAAGGAGGGAAGAAAAGGGAAGGAGAAGTAGAGGGAGAAGGCAAGAAGCAAGGGAAGGGGAGAAGAGTGTACAGCCTGGCTCCCACTACAGGATTCTCGGGCCGATTTGACCCCGATTCAGTTCTCCGATGAAGATCGGGGAGAATTCTGGTCAGGGACCAAAGTCGGCCCCGACCTTCGGCCCAGATTATCTTCTAGTGTGAGCAGGTGACGGATCAATCAAGCCTCCAGATTGTCTCACAGACATGTCGGAGCCACCCCGATAATTCCCAAACGTGTTTGATATTTATCGGGATGATTACGCCACTCATATTCACTGAGGATGATAATAGCCAATCAGAGACAGCCACCTACAAGGTGTAGTGATTCCCACAGAGTGGTCATTTAGCATTTATGAGTGCCATTTATTGCTGCTTCACCTACATGGCAATCTCTCTGTAGTATGCTCGTTAGCTCAACACTTCCTGTTAGGAACATGTCTCCTTCAAAATAAGAGCACATTGTAATACCAACAGATTGCACCACACGAGGGAGCAGAAATGGTCTGAAGTTACCAGGGATGTACAAAACCCAAAACCAGTGAAGTTGGCACGTTGTGTAAATCATAAATAAAAACAGAATACAATGATTTGCAAATCCCTTTCAACCTATATTCACTTGAATACACAGCAAAGACAAGATACTTAACGTTCGAACTGGTAAACTGTGTTATTTTTGCAAATATTAGCTCATTTTGAATTTGATGCCTGCAACATGTTTCAAAAAAGCTGGCACAAGTGGCAAAAAAGGCTGAGAAAGTTGAGGAATGCTCATCAAACACTTATTTGGAACATCCCACAGGTGAACAGGCTAATTGAGAACAGGTGGGTGCCATGATTGGGTATAAAAGCAGCTTCCCTGAAATGGTCAGTCATTCACAAACAAGGATGGGGCGAGGGTCACCACTTTGTGAACAAATGCGTGAGCAAATTGTCGAACAGTTTAAGAACAACAATCCTCAACGAGCTATTGCAAGGAATTTAGGGATTTCATCATCTACGGTCCGTAATATCATCAAAAGGTTCAGAGAATCTGGAGAAATCACTGCACGTAAGCGGCAAGGCCGAAACCAACATTGAATGCCCGGCATCACTGTGTAAAGGATATCACCACATAGGCTCAGGAACACTTCAGAAAACCACTGTCAGTAACTACAGTTCGTCGCTACATCTGTAAGTGCAAGTTAAAACTCTACTATGCAAAGCCAAAGCCATTTATCAACAACACCCAGAAACGCCGCCGGCTTTGCTGGGCCCGAGCTCATCTAAGATGGACTGATGCAAAGTGGAAAAGTGTTCTGTGGTCTGACGAGTCCACATTTCAAATTGTTTTTGGAAAGTGTGGTCGTCGTGACCTCTGGACCAAAGAGGAAAAGAACCAGCCGGACTGTTATAGGCGCAAAATTCAAAAGCCAGCATCTGTGATGGTATGGGGGTGTATTAGTGCCCAAGGCATGGGTAACTTACACATCTGTGAAGGCACCATTAATGCTGAAAGTTACATACAGGTTTTGGAGCAACATATGTTGCCATCCAAGCAACGTCTTTTTCATGGACGCCCCTGCTTATTTCAGCAAGACAATGCCAAGCCACATTCTGCATGTGTTACAACAGCGTGGCTTCGTAGTAAAAGAGTGCGGGTACTGGACTGGCCTGCCTGTAGTCCAGACCTGTCCCCCATTGAAAATGTATGGCGCATTATGAAGCGTAAAATACAACAACGGAGACCCCGGACTGTTGAACAACTTAAGCTGTACATCAAGCAAGAATGGGAAAGAATTCCACCCGAAAAGCTTCAAAAATTGGTCTCCTCAGTTCCCAAACGTTTACTGAGTGTTGTTAAAAGGAAAGGCGATGTAACACAGTGGTAAAAGTGCCCCTGTGCCAACTTTTTTGCAATGTGTTGCTGCCATTAAATTCTAAGTTGATGATTATTTGCAAAAGAAAATAAAGTTTCTCAGTTCGAACATTAAGTATCTTGTCTTTGCAGTGTATTCAATTGAATATAAGTTGAAAAGGATTTGCAAATCATTGTATTCTGCTTTTATTTACGATTTACACAACGTGCCAACTTCACTGGTTTTGGGTTTTGTAAATGGTGACCACAAAGGAGCAGAGTGTACGGGTGCGTTGGACAGCTGAGATGGAGGACATTCTTTCATTCATTCTCGGCTCGTTTGGTGGTATAAATAATTACAACATTCCGGTTTATCTGTGCCTAATTGTGCACAAGCCATGCACTTCTTGGCCAGGCTACAAAATGACTACAAATAAATGTAATGAAATCAATTAGTGTGTCAACCAGTTTGCAGTCCTGGCTATTGAAAATGTTTTATCATCTGAAAACTGACACAGACCCAGTAAAAGATCCACTGTCTCCTCAGTCTGTGACAGGTTCAGGTTCTGTTTCAGGTTCAGGCTGGAGTCTGACTGCAGCTTCCATCAGAGCTGAAACACATTTTTAACAGCGATCTTTCCACGTTTCTGGACCTGAACAGAAATAATTAATTATTTAGAGCCTTCTAATAGTTAAATATCATGGATTAATTCATTAAAGTAAATGAAGGGTATGTAGATTAAATGTTTAAATTCTGCTGTAGCCTGGTTTGTCACAACCACACTGTGTACAGCTGCAGTGATTTCCTTACAGATGTGGTTTTCAGACTAATTAGCGCCCCTTTTCAGCTGACAAACTTCCTTTCTCTCCACCTCTGTTGCTATGTGGTCGATCTACAGCACAGAGAAGTCTCTTTTTTCCCCAACATATCAATAAAAAAACGGCAGTGTTTCCCACAGGATTTTGGGAAACTATGGGGGGATTTCACCAACCCTGTAGGGGGTCTGGGGGCATCCCCCCAGGAGAAAATTGTGAACATTTTATATTAAAATGCATCAATCTGGCGCACTTTGAGAGCTAAATCAAAAACCTCAAATAAAAATGTGATCAAACTAATTTGGTGATGAAATGGGATGACAGTGTTAGATTGCAGTCTCCTCTCTCCTCTGCGACACTGAAAGTACTTTCTGAGCAGCCATATTGGAGAACGTTCCAAAGCGTTAATTGTGCTCAGAGGAGAGAGGAGACTGATCGGAGGAGCAATAATCAAGGAGACACGGGGGCTGCGTCTCAAAGCTCCAAAATTTCATTCCCATTTCCTCCACTTGCGTCGTTCACTTACGTCTTAGTCCCACCCACCAGAGATGCATGGGAGAGATGGAAGGAAATGTGAGTGAAAAGACAGTCAGTGAAGTCAGTGAAAAGACTTTCGCAAAACTGGTTCTCTGGTCTCCTCGGTTATCTCTCCTCCAATCAGTCTCCTCTCTCCTTCGAGCACAGTTAACACATTGGGATGTCCTTCAATATGGCTGCTCAGAAAGTAGTTCCGGTGTCGCAGAGGAGAGAGGACAGAGGACACTGCAGTTTAACGCATTGAGACGCACACAAGAGCAGGCTTCGCAGAAGTTTTCTCACTGACAGACACACCCCCACACAGGATCTCTATCACTGATTGGACGCTGCAGCGGCTCAGACTTCTCTGAAACTTCACATCGGAGTTTAATGACAGCAGAAAAAAGACAGAGCTGAAAACAGTCACTGAGTATAGATGTGAAAAGCTGTCATAAAGCTGAGATTAAAAAGTGTTTGATGTGAGTTTGAAGCACAAAATACTGAACAAGAATGTCATAAAATCAAGGATCACGGTAGAGTTTTTAAGACGCCAGTGAACGACACAAGTGGAGGAAGTGAGGATGAAACTTTGGACCTTTGAGACACAGGGCAGCCATGGTTTGATTCATTAATAGGAAACACTGAACTGCTTCAATCAGTGGGCCTTAACTTTTTTTCAGTGTGAAACAGCTTTAAGTCTCAAAAATCCTCGTCGGTCGGGCCCTAATTAATTGTGAAACATTGTGAAATGAGTCAGAGTAAACAGAGGATCACTTCGTGGAATTCCTACCTGTTGGCACACAAAACTGGTGTTCTGAGGAGACTTCAAGCACAGGACAAGGAGCTGCTTGTGGTGTGTTCTAAAACAGAATAAAAAAGAAAGATGGTTTTATCTCATACTACTCATAACAAACTGATTTCCGCTTCCGGCGCTGCTCGAGTGGCAGCCGGTTACAGCAGCTCCTGCTCATTTGAGTGTTTTCCTTTGTTTTTTTAGTTACTTTAGTTACTTTTTGTAAATTATTTTACAATGGAAACCAGAGTGTTTGGGCTTACTCTGGTGGTTCTGCTGTGTTTTTCACTGTTTTCCACCGTGTCTGGAGATACCGTGAGGAGCCATGGTCCTATTGTTTACAGTAGGGATCAGCTGTTAGCGCTCTGTAACACAACGGTGCTGCCCCAGGAGAGACCCGACGTACCCCGCAAGCTGAAGAGGAGGAGACGGGGGTGCCGTGCCGGAGTCCGTCGTCGAGCCAGGAGGAGAAGATACAGACCCGTCCTCCCATCCGTTATTATGGGGAATGTGAGATCTCTCCTCAATAAGATGGATGAGCTGGCGGCGCTGACCCGGCATCAATCGGAGTATCGGGAGTGTAGCATCCTGGTGTTTACAGAGACATGGCTAACCACGCTAACCCCGGACACGGCCGCTACACTGGACGGCTTCCATCTCTCGCAGGCAGACAGGTCAGTGGAGAGCGGTAAGAGGAAAGGAGGGGGGCTGGCAGTATTTGTGAATGATAGATGGTGTAACTCGGGGCACATCACTGTCACGGAGCAGATCTGCTGTAGAGACATTGAACTGTTAGCTGTTAGCATGCGGCCATATTACCTCCCGCGCGAGTTCTCGCATGTTATCGCGATAGCTGCAAATGTCCCGCCGTCTGGTAATGCCGTAGCCGCGTGTGAGATCCTGCACTCTGCAGTCAGCCGGCTACAGACCAAACACCCTCAGGCCCTCCTCCTCATCTCTGGTGACTTTAATCATGCCCCTCTATCCTCCACTCTGCCCACTTTCACCCAGTATGTTACCTGCCACACCAGAGACAATAAAATACTGGACTTACTGTATGCAAACACCAAGGATGCATACAAGTCATTACCCCTCCCTCCCCTGGGGAGATCAGACCACAACTTGGTTTATCTCCAGCCTGTGTACAAACCCCTTGTCCACAGGCAGCCAGCTGTGACCTGTACAGTTGAAGAGATGGTCTGAGGAGACTGAAGAGGCTCTGAGGGACTGTTTCGAGTCAACTGTGTGGGAGGAGCTCTGTGATCCTCACGGGGAGGACATAGATAACCTTACGGACTGTATCACTGACTATATTAACTTCTGTGTAGAGAACACTGTACCCACCAGGACTGTACGGTGCTTCTCAAACAACAAGCCCTGGATCAATCCAGACATAAAGGCTCTCCTGAAGGAGAAGAAGAGAGCCTTTAGGTCAGGAGACAAGGAGGAGCTGAAGGCTGTGCAGAAGGAGCTGAGGAGGAAGATCCGAGAGGGGAAGGACAACTACAGGAAGAAGATGGAGAACCAGTTGCAGCAAAGAAACATCAACGGGGTCTGGAGGGGCCTGAAGACCATCTCAGGCCACAAGGAGCCAGATTCTCCAGCTGTGGGGGACCAGAAGTGGGTGAACGATCTAAACCTGTCCTTCAACAGGTTTGACCAGACACCTGCCCCTCCCCCCACCCTGCCAGCCCTGCTGCAACTCCCCTCATCTACATCTCCAGGTCGTTGTCCCACCCTAACTTCCTCCCCCCTTTCCACGACCTCCAGCCCTCAACCACCACCCTCAACTGCTACTCCCGACAGAAGGCCAACACCCCAACCCACACCCTCCAGCACCCAGCCCCCCTCCCCCCACCTGTCCCTCACGTCCACCCAGGTGAGACACGAGCTCAGGAAACTTAAGACCAAGAAGGCTGCAGGTCCAGATGGCATCAGCTCCAGGCTCCTCAAGTCCTGTGCAGACCAGCTGTGTGGGATTGTGGAGCACATCTTTAACATGAGCCTGATGCTAGGGAGGGTACCACAGCTGTGGAAGACATCCTGCGTGGTACCAGTGCCTAAAACACCGCACCCCAAGGACCTGAACAGCTACCGGCCGGTGGCACTGACGTCCCATCTGATGAAGACTCTGGAGAAGCTGGTTCTTTCTGACCTCCGGCCTCTGGTGAACTCATCAATGGACCCGCTTCAGTTTGCCTACCAGCCTGGCATCGGGGTGGATGATGCTGTCATCTTCCTCCTGAACAGAGCTCTGTCTCACCTGGAGAAGCCTGAGAGCACTGTGAGGATCATGTTCTTTGATTTCTCCAGTGCGTTCAACACCATCCAGCCTCTTCTCTTGAGGGACAAGCTGGAGCACACGGGGGTGGACCACCACCTATCGGGCTGGATCCAGGATTACCTCACAAACCGACCGCAGTATGTGAGGGCACAGGGCTGTGTATCTGACATGGTGGTCTGCAGTACAGGGGCCCCACAGGGAACAGTGCTGGCTCTGTTCCTCTTCACCCTGTACACGGCGGACTTCATGTACAGGTCAGACAGCTGCCACCTGCAGAAGTTCTCTGACGACTCTGCGATTGTCGGCCTCATCACCGAGGACGATGACCGGGAGTACAGAGGACTGACCCAGGACTTTGTGGACTGGTGCAAATGGAACCACCTCCAGATCAACGTGAGGAAGACCAAGGAACTGGTGGTGGACTTCTGTAGGCGTAGACCCCCCCACCTAACACCGGTGAACATCCAGGGCTTGGACATTGAGATTGTGGACTCCTACAAATACCTGGGTGTTCACCTGAACAATAGACTGGACTGGTCTGACCACACGAGTGCTCTCTACAGGAAGGGCCAGAGCAGACTGTACCTGCTGAGGAGACTGAGGTCTTTCGGGGTGCAGGGAGCTCTCCTGAGGACCTTTTTTGACTCTGTGGTGGCATCAGCCATCTTTTATGGAGTGGTCTGCTGGGGCAGCAGCATTTCGGCTGCAGACAGGAACAGACTGGACAGACTGATCAGGAAGGCCAGCTCAGTCCTGGGGTGCCCCCTGGACTCAGTGCAGGTGGTGGGAGAAAGGAGGATGCTGGTGAAGCTGGCATCCATGCTGGAGAGGGACTCCCACCCCCTGCAGGACACTCTGACAGCCCTGTGCAGCTCCTTCAGTGACAGGCTGCGTCACCCGAAGTGTGTGAAGGAGCGTTACCGCAGGTCTTTCCTGCCTGCTGCTGTTAGACTTTACAACCAGCACTGCTCCCAGTCACCATAAACTGAGCAATTATCGAACAATGTGCAATTACAATGTACAATTACTGTGCTAACTCTTTTGACAATGTGCAATTCATCCATGTGCAATCACTTACATTCATCTGCAATTACTTGGTGAATGTGTAAATAATCCTTATAGGATTTGCTTTTTAGTTTCTGTATTCAAGCCCTTTTTTATATTTATACTGGTAAAATAATGTAAATACTACTATTTTTCATGCTATTTTTTATACCATTTTATACTTATTCTTTATCAACGCTGTCCCCCTTTGCTGCTGTAACACTGCAAATTTCCCCGTGTGGGATGAATAAAGGTTTATTCTATTCTATTCTATTCTATCATTTTCTTTCCTCAAGTTATTGTGAGAAGCTGTCTTACCCCTTTCCCTTGAAAATGAGCTGGAGGTGTAGCCCACTGGCAATTACCAGCTATCGGGTTGTTGGCAGCAGGGACTGGAGACCTTGGTGGTGGACTAGCAGCTGTGATGTTAACTGAAGGGGGAAAAGCCCATGAATCCGCTGCAGAGCTGTTAGTGCCAGAGGCTGGACCACTGGCTCTTATATTCACTCTATTGTGGATCCTGAAATGTGGCCTGGGGACCTCGAACCTTGACTAGTTGGCTGTTGGGTGGAACCTGCAAACATCACACCCCTTTCACCCAGTGCTGTCAAGAGAGTGTACTGTCAGCTGTTAGTTTCATTCAGATGTATATAAAGATGAATGGAAATCACTGTTGTCATGTACAGGCCCACCACCAAAAGATGGGATGCAGGGAGCTGGTTCAGGCTCCAGAATTCTGTCTTGTTCGGGCACGTGGTGCTGAAGTCATCCCTTGCTCCTCTTCCTCCTCACTGCTACTGCTTATTCTTCTACAGCCTCTGACAGTGATTAAATTGGGGTGTCAGTTTGTTATTGCAGTTAAAAATAACTATGAATACATCAGAATACAAAAGCAATTTAGACAGCTAACTACAGGGCCTTACAATGCACTGCCCCCACAAACCGCTCCCTAATATTTGAAGACAAAATGTATAAATAGAGGACTATATATTGCCCATGATGTGGAGGAAGATGGGACAAGTCTCGGTTGATGTTAGACAACATCTAGCGACGTATGTTGCTCACACCATCAATTGATGCATGTCCCATCTTCCTCCATACCATGCACAATACATAGTCCTTAACTTGTAATGACAAGGTTGTATATAGTAGATATTCTGTATAGTGTAGTTTAGTGTATTATGAGCCACTCATACCTATTCTTTCTCTTCATGTTAAGGATGGGCGGATCGATCCCGTGGTATCGATATATCGATACTCACAACCTACTCATTTGGCATCGATTTTCTTTTATAAATATCGATATAAACTAAAAAAAATAAGAATTGGGAGTGTATGCATCACTTTCCGCCATTTTAGATTAGTTACTTAAATTAATACGTGCCAGGACACCCCTGTACCTGGCAGCGTATTGAGCTGGCCCATGTCACGTGACAGGAGACGAGCGAATGAGCGTCAACATGCGATACAGCCAGCCGACACAGTCAGCCAGGCCAGGATGCCAGTAGCACGAACAGGAGCCGGAGGAAAACCTGAGAAGCTAAGCTATGGCAGACAAAAAACGAAGCGTGGTGTGGTGTTATTTTTCACCAGTTGATAAAACCACGGCAAGGTGCCAGGTGTGTGATAAACAAGTTTTGCACAGCAGCAACACAAGTAATTTATTCAAACATCTGAAGACGACGCATCCCGAGAGCCACAGTGAGCTTGAAAAAAGACAGGCTGCTGCGAAAGCCCAGTCTCCTGCGCCACCTGCAGTCCGGCAGAAGACCCTGCAAGAGAGTCTGCAAAAAAGCCAAGTGTATCCAGGTAGTTACCTTTGACAGCGTAGTGCTAAAGTCTATAAATATTCCGATCACAATCTAATTTTAACAGACACTTCAGGTGAAGGGGATTATGTCCAGTATTGTCCAATTGCTGCTTAGCTGACTTAAAACAGGCATTGGTTTTTAGTAATATTTACTGAAAATTTTGTTTAAGTAGCCCACTGAAGTTGAAAATTGCTGGCTCGGAGTAGGAAACAAGATAAGAACATGTGAGGTACAATTTTGGGGATTTTTCATCTTTGCATGACAGTTTTATTTTTACCATTGAAAAGAAAATCATTAAAAAAATATGATGTTGTGATATGGGTTTTAATCTGTAACATGATTTCTTACATTTAGAAAACATAATTTCATATTTCATTAATTATATCACAAACTTAAAGAAAATAACTGCAGCCTCTTGCGATTCAGATTTGACAGTTAATTGGAAAACCCTAATATCTAATAAAATCCTTAGTATCTTTTGTAACAAATTCATTTCATCTTCCCTATTGTGACATGAAAACTTTATCCTTTTCAGATGAGTCTCAAAGAGCACGTGAGATCACATTGAGCCTGGCAAAAATGATTGTGAAAGACTTGCAACCCATCTCAATGGTAGAGGACCCGATACCAGATCCCTAGTCGGAAATCCATGATGGCAGGTGAAATTCCCAAACTGTACGAGCAAGCACAAAAAACAGTAAAGGACTCCATACAATCAACAAGCAGTCTGGTTTTAACAACTGACATGTGGACTGCAAGAACCACGGAATCTTGTTTGACTGTGTCAGGACATTTTATCGATAAGAACTGGCAGATGCAGTCTTGCAATCTTGCAACCATGAATGTAGCTGTGCAGCACACAGCAGACAGTATAGCTGAACTCCTGACAAAAATCACAGATGAATGGGGCATCACCAGTAAGATCCATGCAGTTGTTACAGACAATGGAGCCACTATGGTCTCTGCTGTGCGGAAAACATGTTGGAAGCATATTCCTTGTTTCTCTCACACACTCAACGTCATTGTGAAGGACTCCCTTAAGGCTGACACAAGTCTTGAGTCCAGCTTAGAGAAATGCAGTGCAATCATTCGGTTCTTCCACCACAGCACCAGAGCAACTGATAAACTGAATGAAGTACAAAATCAGATGAGCTTACCTCAGCATAAACTAATCCAAGCAGTGGATACCAGATGGAACTCGGTGTTGTACATGATTGACAGACTGTATGTACAACAAGAAGCCATCACAACAGCACTTTGTCTTCTGGGAAGAAACAACATGTGCCTAAGTGGTGGAGAATGGTCTCACATCAAGCAGGCCATTGACGTCCTCAGGCCTTTGAAGAGGCCACTAAGGAGGTTTCAGCAAAGCAGTATGTAACAATTTCCAAAGTCATATCTCTGGTGTCTCTTCTCCAGCAAGCAACCACATCTGCTGCGCAAAGTAACAGTCTGTCTTCACAACTTGCAGCACAATGCAAGTGACGGTTCCAAAACATAGAACACAACCACACACTTGCAGCCAGCACCTTTCTGGATATTTGCTTCAAAAACATTGTGTTCTGTGATTCTACAAATGTGGAAATGATTAAATCACGGATCATCACAGAGATGCAAGCCCTGGCCTGCGCTGAAACACAGTCAACCAGACATGAGGCTGCTGCGACTGCATCAACTGTGACACAAGTGACACAAGGGTCACCTGCTGAGTGTTCATCATCCAAGGGATTATGGCGGGAGTTTGACAGCCGGGTTGTGGCTTTTCAGAGCAATCACACAGCAAACACAGATATGTATATTGAAATGAGAAGATACATGGAGGAAAAGGTGATCCCAAGGAGTGAGGACCCTTTGATTTGGTGGAAAAAAAATGAAACCACATTTCCACTGCTGAACAAAGTTGCAAAAAAATACCTTGGAACTGTTGCAACGTCTGTTCCAGCAGAGAGACTCTTCTCGAAGGCCGGAGAAATAATCAGCCAGAGGCGCAATCGTCTTAAAGAAGAAAATGTGAATATGATAATTTTTCTGAACAGCAATCTGAGACTTCAGTAAAGCGTGATGATATATCTCAAGTGCACTAAAGATGTGATGGTGTTGGACATTGTTCTAGTTCATTTTCTCAGGGAACAACTGTCTTATGCAGGTTTATAGGATAAGGAAATCCTAGTTTATTATGATAAGGAAATCTCTTGTTTTTGCTTCAGTGAAGTACAAATGTTTACTTCTGCAAAGAGGTTCAAAAAATAATAGTTATAATAGTTTTTTGTTTGTCTGTTTATTTATTTTTTTTTTTATCCTTTTCACTTTTTCTATCAAGATTGGTCTTTTTCCTCTTTTTTTTTTTTTGAGAAATAAGCAAAGTGAATATGTATATGTTTTTGTATTATTTAATTTATTTCATTCTTATTTATGTTATTATCAATTTACCATAATACATTTTGCATAAATGGTCTGTATTTGTCTTGTGATTTGTCTTAAATGTAATAATATTTTGACTGACAAAAATTGCCAGTAAGAAATGAACGGTATCGGTATCGGTATCGATATCGATGAAAATACAAGAAAAAGTATTGGTATTGTATCGAATCCTAAAAGTGTGGTATCGCCCATCCCTACTTCATGTACTCTGGCCTGTTGTCCTCGTCTTCAGTATTTAAGTCAGAGGTAACCGTGGCCTCTGGCACCTTGGCACAGGCAATCTCATACACATCTGTCAACACAATGCAGATTAAGTCTATATGGAAGGCCTCCTTATTTTGCTTTTGTGCCATAGGGTTTCATTTCAGAAAGTCTTGAATTGTATAATGAGAATAAAGCATTACTTTACCATATGAATACATCACTCGGACACTGTACCGGATCCAGCACCTGGCAATGCCCCATCTTTAGTTGCCTTATGCAGCTTTGCAAGAGATTTAAAAGGGGGGCCGAAACAATGGCCTCCTTTCAGCCAACTAGAGTGAACGACTTCTACCTCTTTTGAACAGAGAAACTCCACAACATGATACATCCTATGAAGAAAAAGGAAATGTAGGTCAAGTAAGAGCCCACAAGACTGTAAACTGGGGTGAGGGGGCTTACAAAGTCTCTCAGGTGTGGTCATCCTGTTAAACCAGAAAGGATGACCACACCTGCATAAGATCAGCTGAGGACACATCCCAGTAATGTCATGTGACACTTCTGAGGAAGACTGCAGCAGGTCAGCGGTCAAAACATGTCAAGGTAATGAAACTTAAAAATACACCTGTCTGACAATAAGAAAATTAAGTAAATACGTGAAAAACCATTCCAAGTGGAAATCAGTGGCACAAGTAACTATCTATATCATGTGAAATATTACACTCAATCTCAATACAACTAGCCTAATGTAAATGCAACAAAGGCAATCCTACATGTTTGTTCTGGAAGGGGAGGAGAACATATTTACAAAGGTCATCACTAACTTTTACACACTTCAAACTTTCCGACAATTGTGAGAGAAGAAACACGCCCATGAGAGATGAACTGAGGGGATATGTGTAGATAGTTCAACAGCATGGAACTGACAATACACCACATAAGCAAAATGATATTTTGAAGCAGGCCAATGTCATTATTTATTTTAATACAATTATCCCCCTCTGCAATTTTAACACAAAAGTGGTTTATGTGCAGCTCTTTAAACTCCTGGATTCTCCCTTTAACTCCCTGTGGTAAAGGGCCACCAACATGTCCTTTCCTTAATACAGTCCAAGCTTTTACATGGCCATCATGGACTCCTCTGTTAGAATGCTCAGACATACGACGGACAATCTGGGCAACTGGGAAATTTGGCCCCCTCACCATACGCCTCATATGACAAAAAAATTCTCAAAAGGAAACCCAGATATCTCATCAATACATCCATGCCTCTTAACATCATCAACTAAATGAACAAGGCCATGCAAGTTGTACACAAGATAGCCCTCACCATAAAGTCTGCAGAAATGTTCCACAAATGACAAAAGCAGTGTCCTGGCACATTCACACATCCCGACATCCACCTGAGGATTAGCCAAAAGGAAAATAGCAACCGAGAGCAGCATAAAGTTGCTGTAGACTGGAGCATCCACAAGAACAACTGGGCCTGTATACAACAAGAACTGGCGTAGCTCCGTAGCCTTCCATCTCTCTCTTTCTTCAAAGCTCTAGGTTTTCTAGCAAACTCACATGGAGTGCTTTCCTTAATTCCTGTAGGTTCTGTGATAGTGATTTCACCATCCGACCAGACAAGCGAGTTGGTAAAAGCCCACTACACCACAGGTCAAACAACCGACGCACCACTCCCAGACACACCAAATGCATGTAATCATGGGGAAAATCAAGTACCATGTCCATACCAAGTCCAGTCAGGGGAGATTGTTCTACATGATGATCTTCATCCAACATTTGCCTGAAACTAGCATCCATCCTCAAGGCGGAGTCAGTCTCTGGAAAAGTCATGCGATTCTTTAGATGTACACCAGTCTGAACACATTTATCACAAGCTGAACAGCCTGTATGACTCTTTATGCCTTTCACAAAAGCCCGGGCTGGAGCATCATACACAACAGAACAGACTTGCAGGAAAAAAAGCTTTCCTTCAAACCAAAACCCAGACTGAAGGCTCTTTAACTCACTCACAAGGTCCCCCAAATACTCAGTCAGTGATTTGGGTTTGCAATCTCCTCCAAAAACAGCAATCATGAAGGGAAATTTACTTACTTCCTTCACTAGACCCAGAATGGGCCACAGCTGCTGGTTATTACTCTTGAACAATGCACTCTAAAATGTAATAGCTACTCTTACTTAAATAGCATTTGTGCACTTTACTTAAATCTTAATAACCTGTTGACTGAACTAAATCAATATGAGTAAGAAACCCATTTAGCTTGAAAAAATATTACAACTTAATTCCTGTGTGTAAGCTGGACTCGAAACTTTTTATCATGGTGACTGAACACTGAGTTCAGGATTGCACATGTGCAGTAAAGCCAGGCGGGAGACTACTCTGCAGACTGATTTCGATGTTGGGGGATGCAGAATTTCTCTTAGTCTCAAGGTGAGTTATGAGTGGAAGTGAAATGCCAGTTTTTTTAACTACTAAACATTCTTTGTTGTGCTTGCTTGTATGTGAGGTGTGGGTGGCTCAGTTGGATAGTGTGCTTAGTCGGTAATCAAGAGGTTGCAAGTTCAAATCCAGCTCTGGGCAACAAATGGTGAGAAGTTCTTTGGCAAGACACTTAACCCCAATTTTCTGGTGTGTAAATGGCTATAAAAGAGTGTGAATGTATGAGTTGATACTAGTGGATAACTAACATAGGAAGTTGACATAACTTTCTTAATCCAAGTTAAAATAACAGGGTTCCGAGTACACAAAAACAAGTAAATATAAAGTAAATGTAATCTAAGACTATTAATCATATTTACTTAACTTTTTTAAGGCAATTGGTTTCCAAATTTTTTTTAAGTAATGCCAACTTGTTAGATTTTAGAGTGTGGGAGCCCATCAAAGTTCAACTGCAACTGCAGGGAATGCTTGCTTGGGAGTTTCATCCACACATTTTCAAGAAGGCCTGTCATGGCATTCAATATGCCAAAGTAAAAGAAGGCACCTCCTGCTACACGCAAGATATTGTATTTAGTGACTGTTTTGAGGAGAGTCCTCCCATCTCTAGGCAACTTGGCATGGTGAAGGTGTAGGATAGACAACAAGGCACTAAGTGCAATCATGGTGACATTGAACTCCAAAGCCCAATTAACTAACTCTTCAGCAAGGTCAGGTCCATGCTCATAAGGACCGTCTCTATCACTACAATCACCGTCCTTGTCCCTGCCCATGTCACTGTCACTGTCAAGGTTCCAGTCATGCTCAAAGTCAACACTGTCGTCACAGTCTACGTCATGCACGGTTTGATCATTCATATGGTCATCTCCAAGATGGGGTTGGGTGTTAATTCCTCGCAGCAAACTAGAGACTGATTTTACTGATTTGCGTCTCAAATTGGATTTGAAAGAATGTATTTGATCAGCCATTCCTACCTCAGCAGTCTTTACTGTATTTGAAAAAAAGATTAGCATGATACAAAACTATCCATAGTGTCATGTCATAATGGTAACACAATTACCATTATGACATGACCCGTCTACCAGCATAACTGTACACTGTGCAAACAGCACGGTCCATCAACCCATCCTTATAAAAAACATTGGCGTTTTTTTTTTTTTTTTTTTACAGAGGCCAGGAGAAGCCAGGCCTCCACAATATTGCAGGAAAAAAAAATAAGTAAACTACTATATATTTTTCAAATTTATGTCAAAACACAACGTCAGCGTAGTGCTTTTTTTAAAAGTTATTTTTGAGCTTTTTCATGCCTCTAATGAAGAGGATAGGACCGTGGACAGAGTCAGAAACATGTAGAGTATAAGGGGCAACATCCTGAGAAATGATGCTGAGAGACATTAAGACAAACAGAGAGAGAGAGGGAAAATGAAGCTGATAGAGATGAAGACTAACAGAGAGAGAGAGGGAAAATAAAGCTGAGAGGGATGAAGACAAACAGAGAGAGAGAGGAGAAATGAAGCTGAGAGAGATGAAGACAAACAGAGAGAGGGAGGAGAAATGAAGCTGAGAGAGATGAAGATTAACAAAGACAGAGAGACAGGAGAAATGAAGCTGAGAGAGATGAAGACAAACAGAGAGAGAGAGAGGGGAAATGAAGATGAGAGGGATGAAGACAAACAGAGAGAGAGAGAGGAGAAATGAAGCTGAGAGAGATGAAGACTAACAGAGAGAGGGAGGAGAAATGAAGCTGAGAGAGATGAAGACTAACAGAGAGAGAGAGGAGAAATGAAGCTGAGAGAGATGAAGACTAACAGAGAGAGAGGAGAAATGAAGCTGAGAGAGATGAAGACAAACAGAGGGAGAGAGGAGAAATGAAGCTGAGAGAGATGAAGACTAACAGAGAGAGAGAGAGGAGAAATGAAGCTGAGAGAGATGAAGACTAACAGAGAGAGAGAGAGGAGAAATGAAGCTGAGAGAGATGAAGACAAACAGAGAGAGAGAGGGAAAATGAAGCTGAGAGGGATGAAGACAAACAGAGAGAGAGAGGAGAAATGAAGCTGAGAGAGATGAAGACTAACAGAGAGAGAGAGAGGAGAAATGAAGCTGAGAGAGATGAAGACTAACAGAGAGAGAGAGGAGAAATGAAGCTGAGAGAGATGAAGACTAACAGAGAGAGAGAGAGGAGAAATGAAGCTGAGAGAGATGAAGACTAACAGAGAGAGAGAGGAGAAATGAAGCTGAGAGAGATGAAGACTAACAGAGAGAGAGAGGAGAAATGAAGCTGAGAGAGATGAAGACTAACAGAGAGAGAGAGAGGAAAAATGAAGCTGAGAGAGATGAAGACTAACAAAGAGAGAGAGAGGAGAAATGAAGCTGAGAGAGATGAAGACTAACAAAGAGAGAGAGAGGAGAAATGAAGCTGAGAGAGATGAAGACTAACAAAGAGAGAGAGGAGAAATGAAGCTGAGAGAGATGAAGACTAACAGAGAGAGAGAGGAGAAATGAAGCTGAGAGAGATGAAGACTAACAAAGAGAGAGAGAGGAGAAATGAAGCTGAGAGAGATGAAGACTAACAAAGAGAGAGGAGAAATGAAGCTGAGAGAGATGAAGACTAACAGAGAGAGAGAGGAGAAATGAAGCTGAGAGAGATGAAGACTAACAGAGAGAGAGAGAGGAGAAATGAAGCTGAGAGAGATGAAGACTAACAAAGAGAGAGAGAGGAGAAATGAAGCTGAGAGAGATGAAGACTAACAGAGAGAGAGAGGAGAAATGAAGCTGAGAGAGATGAAGACTAACAGAGAGAGAGAGAGGAGAAATGAAGCTGAGAGAGATGAAGACTAACAAAGAGAGAGAGGAGAAATGAAGCTGAGAGAGATGAAGACTAACAGAGAGAGAGAGAGGAGAAATGAAGCTGAGAGAGATGAAGACTAACAGAGAGAGAGAGAGGAGAAATGAAGCTGAGAGAGATGAAGACAAACAGAGAGAGAGAGGAGAAATGAAGCTGAGAGAGATGAAGACTAACAGAGAGAGAGAGAGGAGAAATGAAGCTGAGAGAGATGAAGACAAACAGAGAGAGAGAGGAGAAATGAAGCTGAGAGAGATGAAGACTAACAAAGAGAAAGAGAGGAGAAATGAAGCTGAGAGAGATGAAGACTAACAGAGAGAGAGGAGAAATGAAGCTGAGAGAGATGAAGACAAACAGAGAGAGAGAGGAGAAATGAAGCTGAGAGAGATGAAGACTAACAGAGAGAGAGGAGAAATGAAGCTGAGAGAGATAAAGACTAACAGAGAGAGAGAGGAGAAATGAAGCTGAGAGAGATGAAGACTAACAGAGAGAGAGAGGAGAAATGAAGCTGAGAGAGATGAAGACTAACAAAGAGAGAGAGAGGAGAAATGAAGCTGAGAGAGATGAAGACTAACAGAGAGAGAGAGAGGAAAAATGAAGCTGAGAGAGATGAAGACTAACAAAGAGAGAGAGAGGAGAAATGAAGCTGAGAGAGATGAAGACTAACAAAGAGAGAGAGGAGAAATGAAGCTGAGAGAGATGAAGACTAACAGAGAGAGAGAGGAGAAATGAAGCTGAGAGAGATGAAGACTAACAAAGAGAGAGAGAGGAGAAATGAAGCTGAGAGAGATGAAGACTAACAAAGAGAGAGAGGAGAAATGAAGCTGAGAGAGATGAAGACTAACAGAGAGAGAGAGGAGAAATGAAGCTGAGAGAGATGAAGACTAACAGAGAGAGAGAGAGGAGAAATGAAGCTGAGAGAGATGAAGACTAACAAAGAGAGAGAGAGGAGAAATGAAGCTGAGAGAGATGAAGACTAACAAAGAGAGAGAGGAGAAATGAAGCTGAGAGAGATGAAGACTAACAGAGAGAGAGAGAGGAGAAATGAAGCTGAGAGAGATGAAGACTAACAAAGAGAGAGAGAGGAGAAATGAAGCTGAGAGAGATGAAGACTAACAGAGAGAGAGAGAGGAAAAATGAAGCTGAGAGAGATGAGAATAACAGAGAGAGAGAGAGGAGAAATGAAGCTGAGAGAGATGAAGACAAACAGAGAGAGAGAGGAGAAATGAAGCTGAGAGAGATGAAGACAAACAGAGAGAGAGAGGAGAAATGAAGCTGAGAGAGATGAAGACTAACAGAGAGAGAGAGAGGAGAAATGAAGCTGAGAGAGATGAAGACTAACAAAGAGAAAGAGAGGAGAAATGAAGCTGAGAGAGATGAAGACTAACAGAGAGAGAGGAGAAATGAAGCTGAGAGAGATGAAGACAAACAGAGAGAGAGAGGAGAAATGAAGCTGAGAGAGATGAAGACTAACAGAGAGAGAGGAGAAATGAAGCTGAGAGAGATGAAGACAAACAGAGAGAGAGAGGAGAAATGAAGCTGATAGAGATGAAGACTAACAGAGAGAGAGGAGAAATGAAGCTGAGAGAGATGAAGACTAACAGAGAGAGAGAGAGGAGAAATGAAGCTGAGAGAGATGAAGACTAACAAAGAGAGAGAGAGGAGAAATGAAGCTGAGAGAGATGAAGACAAACAGAGAGAGAGAGGAGAGATGAAGCTGAGAGAGATGAAGACAAACAGAGAGAGAGAGGAGAAATGAAGCTGAGAGAGATGAAGACAAACAGAGAGAGAGAGGAGAAATGAAGCTGAGAGAGATGAAGACTAACAAAGAGAGAGAGGAGAAATGAAGCTGAGAGAGATGAAGACTAACAGAGAGAGAGAGAGAGAGGAGAAATGAAGCTGAGAGAGATGAAGACTATCAAAGAGAGAGAGAGGGGAAATGAAGTTGAGAGAGAGGAGAAATGAAGCTGAGAGAGATGAAGACAAACAAAGAGATTTGATTTTTCAAACCACTTTTATTTTCTCAATCAAAGTTCAATATGAGGAAAAAACACCAAACATCTCATGTCTCATGAAAGTATTAACCATGAAGAGAGACAAAAACAAGTTCAATTCAAAATCTGACCAAAACCTAGGTCACCATTGTTTACAGAACACAATACCTTTTTAAGAGCCCTCATGTTGGTAAAATTCTCCACACTGTTAGTCAGTTTAAAGAGGCAGAAATCCGTTTTTGGTCTGATTTATATCATGCGAATAAACATGATCTTTGCATCAACATCTAAAGAACTCTCAAGTTTGTTTTTCCAGCTGAGATAAATAGACATTTTGCCTGACCCAGTAGGAAATTACATAATTGACATTTGGCCCTATTTTTCCGGCTGTATCTGTAACCTATAATAAACATCTGTCGAGGGAAATCTCTCCCAACGATGCAAAAACCAGGTCCAGAAATTGGAACAGAGAAACCAGTCTACTGCACTCTAAGAAACAATGAAAAACTGTTTCCCTCTGTGAACAGAAAGGACAGGTGTGACAGAATCTGTGGCCCAAAGAACTCAACTGCTGACTAGTTTCAAGGTTCCAAAAAACAAGTCTTTATTACTGACCAGAGTTCGGTACACGAGTAGGCAGTCAGACCAGGCAGAGGTATCAAAATCGGCAGGCAAACAGACAAAGTCGAAAACTAACAGGTCATACACTAGAGCAAGAATTGACATGAGAACGCTGGACTGTGACATGAAACACTACAATCTGGCAACAGGACAAGGGAAGACACGGGGGTTAAATACATGAGGTGATTGGGGTAGATGGGAAACAGCCGGGGAAGCACAATCAGAGAGCAGGTGTGACAACGCCAGACAGGAAGCAAAACCTACGGAAACAAGGAGAGACAGGTGAATTTTCAAAATAAAACAGGAAATACAAAACAAAACAAAACACAAGGACAAAACGAAGAACTTAACTTAAACAAGGGCAGGATCATGACAGTACCCCCCCCTCAAGGGCCGGCTCCTGAAGGCCCAGGAACATCAGGATGAGAGGCATGGAAGTCAGAGATGAGGGAGGGGTCCATGATGAAACTAGAGGGAACCCACGACCTCTCCTCCGGACCGTACCCCTCCCAGTCCACGAGGTACTGGAAACCCCGAACCCGACGACGAGCAGCCAGGAGCTTCTTGACCGAAAAGACGGGGCCCCAATCGACGATCCGGGCGGGCGGAGGGGGTCTGGCCGGAGGGACCAGACGACTCTCCTTGGCAGGCTTGACTTGGCTGACATGGAAGGCTGGGTGGATCCTCATGGTCCTGGGGAGCTTAAGCTGTTCAGTCACGGGATTTATTATTTTAGAAATAGGGAAAGGACCAACGAACCTGGGAGCGAGCTTACGGGACTCCACACACGGAGGCAGGTGACGAGTGGACAGCCAAACCTTTTGGCCGTGTCTGTAGTCTGGAGCGGGGGTCCTTTTATGATCCGCCGCCACTTTGTATGCCGCAGATTGCTTCAGCAGCTGATTTCTAGCCCGCTCTTTTGCATCTCCTGACCATGGCTAGTGCAGAGGGGACGGAGGAGTCCTTGTCTATGGAGGGGAACAAAGAGGGCTGGTAGCCATGAACTACATGACATGGGGACATACCTGTGGAGGCCGAGGGAAGGGTGTTGTGAGCAAGTTCCACCCAGATGAGCTTTGAGGCCCACGTCTCCGGGTCCTGTGAAGCCAAGCAACGGAGACCAGTCTCCAACTCTTGATTGAGTCTTTCAGCTTGTCCATTAGTCTGTGGGTGAAAACCTGATGAAAGGCTCACTGTGGCCCCCAGCAGGCCACAAAACTCCCTCCAGAATCCAGAGATGAACTGTGGGCCCGTCAGAAACCACATCCTCGGGAAAACCATGAATCCTGAACACATCCCGTAACATGACCTCGGCCGTCTCCTTGGCCGAGGGTAACTTGGGCAGAGCTATAAAATGTACCATTTTAGAAAAACGGTCTACCACGGTGAGTACTGTGGTATTACCTTTTGAGGGGGGTAATCCAGTAACGAAGTCCATGGAGATGTGTGACCAGGGCCTTTTAGGAACAGGTAGGGGGTGCAGGAGTCCTGAGGGTTTCTGGTGAGAGAGTTTATTGGCAGCACAAACCCTGCATGCAGAAACATAGTCCGTGACATCAGCCTTCATCTTAGGCCACCAAAACCGTTGTTCAATTACAAACATGGTGCGAGTAACCCCAGGATGGCAAGCAGTCTTGTGAGAATGAGCCCAATCAATCACTTGACCCCTGAGCTCAGGTATAACAAACAGTCTGTTCTCTGGACATTCAGGTGGTACTTGGATGGTGCTAAGGCCCTGCTTAACCTTACTTTCAATGTCCCAGGTAAGCACTGACACAAAACATGAAGCTGGCAGAATAGTTTTAGGTTCTGGATTGTGATTTTCAGACTCGAAGTTCCTAGACAGACTATCCGGTTTCACATTTTTGGACCCTGGTCGAAATGACATGACAAAATTAAAACGGCTGAAAAATAAGGACCACCTAGCTTGTCTTGCATTCAGTCTTTTAGCACTCCTGAGGTACTCCAGATTCTTAAGATCTGTCCACACTTGAAAAGGTTGAGCAGTTCCCTCCAACCAGTGCCTCCATTCTTCCAGAGCTATCTTTACTGCTAATAGTTCTCTATCACCAATATCGTAATTTCGTTCTGCTGATGAGAGTTTCTTGGAGAGAAAGGCACAAGGATGCAATTTATTGTCTTTAGGGCTGATTTGGGAGAGAACTGCTCCAACCCCCCCCCAACCCTAACCCTATGAGGTTCAGGAAGACAGAGAATAGGTGCAGTGACAAATTTGTTCTTGAGTTTAGCAAAGGCTTCTTGACACTCGGGAGACCAGCTGAACCGTCTGAGGGGAGAAGTGAGATTATCTAAGGGAGCAGCAATGGAACTGTAACCACAAATAAATTTGCGATAAAAATTTGCAAACCCAAGGAACCTCTGAACATCTTTGCGGCATTTGGGTACGGGCCAATTAGCAACTGCTTGAATTTTTTCAGGGTCCATTCTGATCTCTCCTTCTGATAATATGAACCCCAAGAAAGGAACAGAAGGTTTGTGGAAGTCACACTTCTCCGCCTTGACATACAGCTGGTGGTCCAGCAGCCTTTGCAGTACATCCCGGACATGGTTCTGATGAGTTTTTTCATCTGGAGAGAAGATCAAAATATCATCCAAATACACAAATACAAACTGATTGAGCATGTCCCTGAGAACATCATTAACAAGGTTTTGAAAAACAGCAGGTGCGTTAGTTAGTCCAAAAGGCATGACTAGATATTCGGAATGGCCAGTAGGGGTGCTGAAAGCAATCTTCCACTCATCCCCTTCTCGAATTCGGACCAGATGATAAGCATTTCTTAGATCAAGTTTAGTAAAAATCTTGGCCCCTTCGAGTAATTCGAAGGCAGTGGAGATAAGGGGGAGTGGGTACCTGTTCTTGATAGTGATCTCGTTTATTCCTCTATAATCGATACAAGGCCTGAGTGTCTTATCTTCTTTGGGCCACTTCTTTTCTGCCGCACACTGCAGACGAGTCCCGTGTATGACAGGTTCTTTAAGAAGCCAGAACAAAGAGCCACAGTCCTTCAGCCTCTCCTTCTTGAAGAGTGCCCACACTTTAAACAGTCCCTTGTAGAAGGTAGGAAAATAGTCCAGTTTAAATCCATTCAGGTCCATGAGAAACCAGGACTCTGCCAGATCCAGCCCTCCACAGCGTTTCAGCAACGCACAGGCAACAGGTCTCCAGACCAGGTCCACCGGTCCAGTTAGGAGGCACTGAATGAACTGAAGCCTGAAGGCAGCTGCTCTGCTCGCCAGGTGGACAAGTCCCTGTCCTCCCTCCTCCTTGGGCAGTAAGAGGACGCTCTGTGGGACCCAGTGTAGACGGTCCCAGAAGAAGTCCACCAAACATGTTTGCACTCGGGCCAACAAGTTCTGAGGGGGGTCCACACATGACAGCCGGTGCCACAACATAGAAGACACTAAATTATTAATAACCAGGACTCGACCTCTAAAAGACAGCTTGGGTAGAATCCACTTCCATTTATTAAGTCAACCCTCGACTTTCTCCATGACATTGTCCCAGATTTTAGACAGGAAGGACTCATCTCCCAGGTACACTCCCAGATATTTTAATCCTCCTCTCCTCCACACCAGTCCACCAGGTAAAACCAGTTGAGTAATCAGTCCTTTACCCACGGCTAAGGCTTCACTTTTCCCCCAGTTCACTTTGGCAGAGGACAGTCTACCAAAATCACGCACAGTTTCATTTTTAACAAAACAAATGATATCATCATCATATGCTGACAATTTAAAACTATTAACAGAACCAGGAAAAGAGAAAACAGACAACTGTACCCTCAGTTTGTGTAACAATGGCTCTATGGCCAGAGAGTACAGCATACCTGACAGAGAGCAGCCCTGCCTAACACCCCTCTGAACTTTAAAAGGAGCACTTAAACCACCGTTAATCTTCAGTACACTCTCAATGTCACTATACAAGACCTGGATCTGAGCTATAAGACCAGAGCTGAACCCAAAAGCCTGCAGCGTCTGCCACAAGTACTGGTGCTCAACCCGGTCAAAAGCTTTTTCTTGGTCTAGAGAAATCAGACCAAGCTCACTGCCCAAAGAACCAGAGAGGTCCAAAATGTCACGAATTAGTGCGACGTTGTCAGTTATCAACCTGCTGGGTACACAGTAGGTCTGATCTACTTGGATGACATGCTCCATCACCTTCCTCAGTCTAGTGGCCAACACTTTAGATAGAAGTTTATAATCTGTGCACAGTAAGGACACAGGACGCCAGTTCCTGATATTCTGTAAGTCTCCTTTCTTAGGGAGGAGGATGAGGATGGCCCCCCTACAGCTCAGAGGCAGCCTCCCTTTACTCAGACTGTCTCTGAGAACACACAACAGATCGTCACCAACAACAGGCCAGAAGGCTTTATAAAAGTCAGCAGGGAGGCCATCTATTCCAGGAGCCTTTCCACTCTGCAGGCTCTGCAGGGCCTCCTGCAGCTCGTGAGCAGAGAGCTGTGCCTCCAGCTCAGCGTTGACCTCCTCAGAGACCTGAGGGAGGCCTTCATAGAAGGACTGAGACACCTCAGGGTCTTCCTGGAACTCTGTCCTATAGAGGTTCTCATAAAAACCAACAGCACACTGCCGAATGTCCGCTGACTCCTGCAGCAGCTGCCCAGTGTCAGACCTGAGGGAGTGAATCGGCCTCCTCTGACCATTCTTACACTCAAGACTGAAGAAGAAGTGAGAGGGAGCATCCATCTGTACAACCTTCTGAAAACGTGATCTAATAAGTGCACCCTGAGCAGAGATACCCAGCAGGTCAGACAGAGCTGATTTTTTTACTTTTGAGAACTTGAATCTGTTCTCGATCTCCTGTGGAGCCTGCAGAACCCTGCAGCTCCACCACTTCTCTCTCCAGAGCTCTCATAGATCTGGCCATGTTCTTTGTGACATTGAGAGTGTACTGTAGGCAAAGCTGTTTGATTTTAACCTTTCCAACGTCCCACCACTGCTGCAGGGAGCTGTACTCTTGTTTGGTTTGACTGTGGTTACTCCAAAAAGATCTGAACACATTCTTAAAAACATTATCAGACAATAGTGCACTGTTAAAATGCCAGTAAGCACTTTTACATTTGATGTTCTTAACAAAGATTGAGCACTGAACCAGAGCATGGTCTGATATACCTACTGGAATGATACAACTACCTTTAAACACACTGACATGATGTTCAAAACTATACACTCGATCAAGTCTGGCTACAAAGATAACATATTATCCTTACAGTGAGACCAGGTATACTGCCGCTGGTTTTTATGGAAAAATCTCCAAACATCACAAAGTTCAAAATGTTCAATGATTTTACAGAGACAACATGGGTCTCTGGATGATTCCGGTCTAGAACAGGGTCTCCAGTACAATTAAAATCTCCCCCCAGAAACAGGTACTCCTCACTGCTACAGCTACCAAGAACATTATTTAACACATCTAAAAACAAAATTCTGTCCGAGCCCAGACATGGAGCATAGACATTTATAAATACAGCTCTGACTTTTTCAAAATCAGCAGTGAGCTTTAGCAGTCGACCAGGAATGATTTCCTCTACAGAGAAGGAAGAAGGTAAAAAATCTGTGGAGAAGAGGATTCCCACTCCTCCACTAGTGCTACTCCTATGGCTCAGAAAAACCTCCCCACCCCATTCCCTCTTCCAGTCAGACTCATTGTCAAGTGAGCTGTGAGTCTCCTAAAGGAAAGTGACATTTAAGTTTTTACCTCTGATCAGAGTAAAAAGAGAAGCTCTTTTAAAGTCTTCTCTGGCACCGTTAATATTTAAGGAGCTCAGCTTTATCTCACACATAATAATTATAAAGCTGAATCCTAACCAACAAAGAGAAAAGAAGAGGGACGAGAGAAGGCTCTTAGTCATCACTGGCTATCTGCTCTCGAATTTTAACCAGAAATTTCCTCAGCCGGAAAATTTCTGGATCAGTGAATGCAGGCTGCCCGAGGTTTCTGGTGTTTATCATGTAAAAATGGACAGAATCATAAAACAGCTTCAAATCAGGAGAGTGATCCTCCACTTTAACACCCCTATTGCCTTTGGTTTGAGTCAGGAAGGCTCTAACTCTCTGGAAAGAGTAGTCACTCTGGATTTCATCCTGCATGTTCTCATCAACATCAACATCATCATCATCATCATCATCACTGTGCAGTGAGCTCTGTGTATTCTCCTCTAACTGAGATGAGGAGCTCCGCACATCTGTTTTAGACACTTTAGTAGTTTTAGCACTGCTCTCTTTAGCCTCTGAACTTTTTCTTTTAACAGAAATTTTCAACATTTCATCATCTAACACAAAGTCTTCATCCAGAACAGACTCAGCCACTCTGGTTGCAGTGTGATCGGACTGTTCTTTTTCATTTTGCTGACTCTGAGCATTAACAACATCATCAAACATTTCATCCTCATCATTGGAAACATTTTCTTCATTTCCTGTTACATTATCACCCCTATCTGTGCCTATCTGAGTGTTGTTTTGTGCATCGTGTGCCTTGAGTGAGCTGTTATTTTGCGTGTTTTGCCTGTCCTGTGTGCTGTCCTCTGTGTCCTTCTGTGTGCTCTGTGTCTGATCTTGCATGCTTTTTGAATCCTTTTGTGTGTTTTGTGTCTTATCCTGCATGTTTTCTATATCCTTTTTCACTTTCTGTGTGGCCCCATGAGTATCAGTGTCTGTAGCCCTCTGTGCGTCAGTGCGTTCTGCGTCTTGCGCGTCCGCTGTGCCAGCCGGCTGCGCCGCTGACGCAGCACCCTGACGGTGATTCATCTTCTCAGGGCACAAGTGAACCAAGTGCCCCTCTGCCCCACAACCAAAACATTTCAGAGTGTCAGATGTGACATGAACAGTATAATCAAAGTCATCAATACGGAAAACAAAAGCTAAATTAATCTGCACGTTGTCTTTCAGAATCATGTAGACCTGTCTTCTGAAAGACACGTGCTTCAGGTGTGGTGACTTACACCCAAGAGGGATCATCTTTATTGGGGATACTAACTGCCCATGTCGGGCTAACTCCTTCGAGATCATTTCATTCCTCAGAAAAGGGGGCGCATTTGAAATTACAACTTTTATAGCGGGGTTAGCCAAGGAAAAAAACAGAGTCAATGCTCCTTGAATCACGACTCCATTCTCAATCAGCTGATGAGCCTTCTCAATGCTGTCAACAAAAACGACAACAGCACTGTTCATACGAGAGGCAGATTTTACACTGCCATAACCAACTACGGCACCTACAGCCAAACTACACTCCTCCACCGAAACACCAGCACCCGGAGAAAGTTTAACAGCATGACGGCGAGTCAGCTTCTCCAACACGGAGACACCATGCGGCGGCGGCGGCGGCGGTGGTGGCGGTGGCGGCAGCCGCCAAACAAACAACAAAAGCTTTATAATAAAAGACCAAACCCAACTTTGATGACAGAGAAAGTATGGACTATAACAGCCACTAACAGCCGGTGAAAGAGAAAAAGCTAAAAAGGGTTTGAAAAAACTTACACACGATCACAAACGCTCTCCGAAGCACTCACTCCCATCACACACTCAGAGAGAGAGAGGAGAAATGAAGCTGAGAGAGATGAAGACAAACAGAGAGAGAGAGGAGAAATGAAGCTGAGAGAGATGAAGACTGACAAAGAGAGAGAGAGGAGAAATGAAGCTGAGAAAGATGAAGACTGACAAAGAGAGAGAGAGGAGAAATGAAGCTGAGAGAGATGAAGACTAACAGAGAGAGAGAGAGGAGAAATGAAGCTGAGAAAGATGAAGATTAACAAAGAGAGAGAGAGGAGAAATGAAGCTGAGAGAGATGAAGATTAACAAAGAGAGAGAGAGGAGAAATGAAGCTGAGAGAGATGAAGATTAACAAAGAGAGAGAGAGGAGAAATAAGGCTGAGAGAGATGAAGATTAACAAAGAGAGAGAGAGGAGAAATGAAGCTGAGAAAGATGAAGATTAACAAAGAGAGAGAGAGGAGAAATGAAGCTGAGAGAGATGAAGATTAACAAAGAGAGAGAGAGGAGAAATGAAGCTGAGAGAGATGAAGACTAACAGAGAGAGAGAGGAGAAATGAAGCTGAGAGAGATGAAGACTAACAGAGAGAGAGAGAGGAGAAATGAAGCTGAGAAAGATGAAGACTGACAAAGAGAGAGAGAGGAGAAATGAAGCTGAGAGAGATGAAGACTAACAAAGAGAGAGAGAGGAGAAATTAAGCTGAGAAAGATGAAGATTAACAAAGAGAGAGAGAGGAGAAATGAAGCTGAGAGAGATGAAGATTAACAAAGAGAGAGAGAGGAGAAATGAAGCTGAGAGAGATGAAGACTAACAGAGAGAGAGAGGAGAAATGAAGCTGAGAGAGATGAAGACTAACAAAGAGAGAGAGAGGAGAAATTAAGCTGAGAAAGATGAAGATTAACAAAGAGAGAGAGAGGAGAAATGAAGCTGAGAGAGATGAAGACTAACAGAGAGAGAGAGGAGAAATGAAGCTGAGAGAGACGAAGACTAACAGAGAGAGAGAGGAGAAATGAAGCTGAGAGAGATGAAGACTAACAGAGAGAGAGAGGAGAAATGAAGCTGAGAGAGATGAAGACTAACAAAGAGAGAGAGAGGAGAAATTAAGCTGAGAAAGATGAAGATTAACAAAGAGAGAGAGAGGAGAAATGAAGCTGAGAGAGATGAAGACTAACAGAGAGAGAGAGGAGAAATGAAGCTGAGAGAGACGAAGACTAACAGAGAGAGAGAGGAGAAATGAAGCTGAGAGAGATGAAGACTAACAAAGAGAGAGAGAGGAGAAATGAAGCTGAGAAAGATGAAGACACTACAATTTTTTACTACAGTGAAACATTGAAACAGTACAAAAATACTTTAAGGAGAAAAAGGGAACAACATAATAGAAATCAGCTAAATTCAATTGAAGAATCTATTCAAACAAACCACTTCTGGGAAAACTGGAAAATCCTAAACAAACAAAAACACGAGGATCTACCAATCCAAAATGGAGATGTATGGATAAACCACTTCTCTAACCTTTTTGGCCCAATAGAGCAAAACAAAGAACAAAAATACATACAAGATAAACAACAAAGACTAGAGTCCACTATTAAAGACTATCAGAACCCCTTGGATTTTCCAATTACACTTTAAGAACTTCAGGACAAAATCCAGTCACTAGAATCTAAAAAGGCCTGTGGTATCGATGGCATTCGAAATTAAATGATAAAGTTTACAGACCTCAAATTTCAACTGGCTATTTTAAAACTCTTCAACATCGTCCTTAGTTCTGGGATTTTCTCCAATATCTGGAACCAAGGACTAATAACGCCACTCCACAGAAGTGGACACAAATTTGACCCCAATAACTACCATGGGATCTGTGTCAACAGCAACCTGGGAAAAATCCTCTGTACGATCATCAACCACAGACTCCTACATTTCCTCAATGAAAATAATGTCCTTCATATATCACAAATTGGCTTGTTACCAAATTATCGTACAACAGACCACGTCTTCACTCTTAGCACCCTAATTGAAAACCAAATAAACACAAAGAAAAGCAAAGTTTTCTCCTGCTTTGTTGACTTTAAAAAAGCTTTTGACTCAATTTGGCTCAAGGATCTGCTCTACAAACTATTAGAGAGTGGAATCGGGGGAAAACCTATGAAATTATAAAATCAATGTACACAAACAACCAAAGTGCTGTAAAAATTGACTAAAAACAGACTGACTTTTTCCACCAAAGCCGGGGGGTGAGACAGGGATGTGGCTTAAGCCCAACCCTCTTTAACATCTACATTAATGAACTGGCAGAGGCATTAGAAGAGTCTGCAGCACCTGGTTTAGCCCTGTTAGACTCTGAAGTCAAATGTCTACTGTACGCAGATGACCTGGTGCTCCTATCTCCAACCAAGGAAGGGCTACAACAGCACCTGGACCTCCTGCACAGTTTCTCTCAGACCTGGGCCTCCGACAGTCAATCTATCCAAAACTAAAGTCATGATTTTCCAAAAAAGAAAGAGCTTCCAACACCACACTTTGAGATTCTTTCTAGATACTGTTGAAATTGAACACACAAGGAACTACACTTACCTAGGCCTTAACATCAGCGCCACAGGTAACTGTAACAGTGCTGTGAACGACCTGAGAGACAAGGCCAGAAAGGCCTTCTATGCAATCAGAAGGAACATCAAATTAGACATCCCTATTAAAATCTGGCTTCAAATTCTGGACTCTGTTATAGAGCCCATTTCTCTGTATGGTTGTGAGACCTGGGGTCCTCTCGCACACCAAGATTTTTCTAAATGGGACAAACACCAAACTGAGACTCTGCATGCAGAGTTCTGTAAATCCATCCTCCGTGTCCAACATGTCCCCACATAATGCATGCAGAGCAGAATTAGGACGATACCCTTTAATCATCAAAATTCAGAAGAGAGCTCTCAGATTTTATAACCATTTAAAAGAAAGTGACCCTGACACGCTCCATTACAAAGCCCTAACCTCCAGAGAGTCTTCAGAGAGCTGCCCCCTCAGAAACCTGTTTCTGGGACTGTACTCCCAGGCACAGCACTCAGACAGAAACCCAATCAGAATAAACAAAATTATTAAACAACAAAAAGAAAACTATTTAAGACATTGGACAGAATCAACCAAAAAACAAAGCAAGTTAGAGTGTTATCTGGATCTAAATAGAGATTACACAGTGGCAGAATATCTGAGCACGGGGACTGATCCAAAGCTGAGGAAATCTTTGACCAGGTACAGACTCAGTGATCACGACCTCGCCATTGAGAGGGGGCGCCACCGACAGACCGGGCTCCCCAAAGAGGACAGAGTCTGCACCCACTGCACCCAGCATGAGGTGGAGACAGAGCTCCACTTTTTAACTACCTGTCCTCTGTATCAGGACATTAGAGACACTTTCTACCCTCTGATCACAAACACAGATTTTAACTTACTGACCAACAAACACAAATGGTGTACCTGCTGGGTGAGGTACAACACTGTGCAAACACTGCAGCACGATATGTGAGCTGCTGTGACCGGAGGAGAGCGTCCAACAGCTCCAAACCCCCCTGAACCATCAATTACACCTGTTTATAACTGTACATAGATACACTACAGAGCTGTACGTCTGTTTTCTACAAGTCATTGGTTTTTTTTTTCTTCTTTAATTTATATTTCTATGAGTATTCTGTATTAATCTATAAAAAAAACTATATTAAATTATTATTATTATCATTATTATTATTATCAATAATCATGTATTCTCTTTCTTCTTCTATATATATTTTCTTAAAAACAAGCTCTGTTAGTTTATCATTTAATCTGTAGTTTTGTCAAGTTCTTTGTAATTCTATGTTTTATGATGACTTAAGCTTTAGCAAAGTCAACATATGTTTTCCATGCTAATAAAGCTCTTTGAATTGAAATTGAACTGAAATTGAATTGAACTGAATTGAGAGACGAGAAATGAAGCTGAGAGAGATGAAGACTAACAAAGAGAGAGAGGAGAAATGAAGCTGAGAGAGATGAAGACTAACAACAAGAGGAGAGAGGAGAAATGAAGCTGAGAGAGATGAAGACTAACAACAAGAGGGAGAGACGAGAAATGAAGCTGAGAGAGATGAAGACTAACAAAGAGAGAGAGGAGAAATGAAGCTGAGAGAGATGAAGACTAACAACAAGAGGGAGAGAGGAGAAATGAAGCTGAGAGAGATGAAGACTAACAAAGAGAGAGAGAGGAGAAATGAAGCTGAGAGAGATGAAGATTAACAAAGAGAGAGAGAGGAGAAATGAAGCTGAGAGAGATGAAGACTAACAACAAGAGAGAGAGGAGAAATGAAGCTGAGAGAGATGAAGACTAACAAAGAGAGAGAGGTGAAATGAAGCTGAGAGAGATGAAGACTAACAGAGAGAGAGAGAGGAGACATGAAGCTGAGAGAGATGAAGACTAACAAAGAGAGAGAGAGGAGAAATGAAGCTGAGAGAGATGAAGACTAACAGAGAGAGAGAGAGGTGAAATGAAGCTGAGAGAGATGAAGACTAACAAAGAGAGAGGAAAAATGAAGCTGAGAGAGATTAAGATTAACAAAGAGAGAGAGAGGAGAAATGAAGCTGAGAGAGATGAAGACTGACAAAGAGAGAGAGAGGAGAAATGAAGCTGAGAGAGATGAAGATTAACAAAGAGAGAGAGAGGAGAAATGAAGCTGAGAGAGATGAAGACTAACAAAGAGAGAGGAGAAATGAAGCTGAGAGAGATGAAGATTAACAGAGAGAGAGAGGAGAAATGAAGCTGAGAGAGATGAAGATTAACAGAGAGAGAGAGAGGTGAAATGAAGCTGAGAGAGATGAAGACTAACAAAGAGAGAGGAGAAATGAAGCTGAGAGAGATGAAGACTAACAAAGAGAGGAAAAATGAAGCTGAGAGAGATGAAGACTAACAAAGAGAGAGGAAAAATGAAGCTGAGAGAGATTAAGACTAACAAAGAGAGAGGAAAAATGAAGCTGAGAGAGATGAAGACTAACAAAGAGAGAGGAAAAATGAAGCTGAGAGAGATGAAGACTAACAAAGAGAGAGAGAGGAGAAATGAAGCTGAGAGAGATGAAGACTAACAAAGAGAGAGAGGAGAAATGAAGCTGAGAGAGATGAAGACTAACAAACAGAGAGGAAAAATGAAGCTGAGAGAGATTAAGACTAACAGAGAGAGAGGGAAAATGAAGCTGAGAGAGATGAAGACTAACAAAGAGAGAGAGAGGAGAAATGAAGCTGAGAGAGATGAAGACTAACAAAGAGAGAGAGAGAGGAGAAATGAAGCTGAGAAAGATGAAGACTAACAAAGAGAGAGGAAAAATGAAGCTGAGAGAGATGAAGACTAACAAAGAGAGAGAGAGAGGAGAAATGAAGCTGAGAAAGATGAAGACTAACAAAGAGAGAGAGGAGAAATGAAGCTGAGAGAGATTAAGATTAACAAAGAGAGAGAGGAGAAATGAAGCTGAGAGAGATGAAGACTAACAAAGAGAGAGGAGAAATGAAGCTGAGAGAGATTAAGATTAACAAAGAGAGAGAGGAGAAATGAAGCTGAGAGAGATAAAGACTAACAAAGGGTGAGAGAGGAGAAATGAAGCTGAGAGAGATGAAGACTAACAAAGAGAGAGGAGAAATGAAGCTGAGAGAGATTAAGATTAACAAAGAGAGAGAGGAGAAATGAAGCTGAGAGAGATGAAGACTAACAGAGAGAGAGAGGAGAATGAAGCTGAGAGAGATGAAGACTAACAAAGAGAGAGAGAGGAGAAATGAAGCTGAGAGAGATGAAGACTAACAGAGAGAGAGAGGAGAAATGAAGCTGAGAGAGATGAAGACTAACAAAGAGAGAGAGGAGAAATGAAGCTGAGAGAGATGAAGACTAACAATCTTACTAACACACTTACCATCAACTCACTCTGTGGCAACGGATCTCGAAAGGCTTTAGTGTTACTATGGCAACTTTCTAAAAGAGTCACTAATTTCACTTCATTAGTGTTCTCATGTGTAGCAAGATCAACTCCTCCAAAGGACCAAGAATGCTTTCATTCCTTTCTCCTCTCTCTAAGGCCTGGTTGTAACTTACTAGAGACATGTGGAGCCATAAAGTCTCTCTTTATTTCCCGCCATCTACGACCAACAGACAACTTTGTTGACACTAAAGATGGATTTATTGCCCTGAACTTCCTGGACTAAACAATAATTGGCCAAGACCTGATAAGGTGTTCGAACAAACTACATTCCCAGAGACTTAAATAATTCTGTTCTACTCCCAGAAGATTCCTCTGTGACACCTAAGATGACTTTTGACCTCCTGGGTAGTGGACCCCTCATTGCTGCCCAAGAGTAGAGAACAGATGTTTTTCAGCCAACAGAAAACCACAGCCTTATAAACTCTTTAACGAAACAATGGACACATCTAACAATGTGATATTTGATTCTGTCATGAAAAATGCATTCTGATGATGTGACTTCTGTTTCTCTAACCTTACAAATGCCCAAGTTATGAGTATAATGCATTAACCTTCTTAAAGCCTCTTCTAAGGAACCAAGAGCGCCCCTCAGTGGAAGACTGAGGAGAGAACTTTATCCAGGAATGCATCTGTTATATCTGCATTATTGCCTGTTTCTATTGATGAAATGTTTATTATACATTTTCTATACATTAAGTTTTGGTAGCATAACATCTCAAAGACATGCAAACTTATATATCTAAGTTTTAACCACATATATTTTGTTTGGTTGTATTTTTAAGAAGAATTTCACATTTTATTCTTTCTTATCTTTTAGATATGGACTATTTGGTATCAAATCGATTATCGTAAGATTTTCTACTCAGTTGGAGTGTTTATATTGGGTGGTTATCAAAGTACAACTTAATATTTTGGCCAAATATAAGTTGATAAAGTCTTTGTTACTCATCTAAGGCCCTCCTCCTGTGAGACCCTCCTTAGAAGTCAAAACCAGAGAGACACATTCCTCTCTCTCTCTTCTTCTTTGACTTTTCATCCCTACACTTTGTTTTTACATCTTCTTCGACGGTCTGATCTGTTTTTCTTTTTATCAACGGGGCTCTCCAATATGTTCTCCAATATCTTCTCCTAGTTCTTCTAGTTCTCCTATATCCTCTCCTGTATCTTTTTCTAAGTTTTGTCTAAGTAACATAACACACCCGCCGGTTTTCTTGATAAGCCAGTAAGCTATAAGACTACAAAGATTTGTTTCATCGTAAATGGACTTTTGTTATTAATTTCTGAATAATTTTCGTTGGGCCAACGATTAATTAATTTTTGGAATTAATAACAAATTTTTTTTTTCATCTAATCAGGACCTCAAAACTCCAGCTCCCGCTTCACCTTTAACAGAACCTGCTAGTCCAATCTAAGACGGCACCTCTCTCCCGTGAAAGCTACGGGACCAGCTCATGTCGGAACACCATCTCACTTGGATCCATGGTACTGGATTGAGTGTGGACTTCTCAGCCTCCCTCTGGGACGACTCCAAACCAGAACAGTCCTACAAGGCTCTCCAGTAACTCCCGGACCAGTTTGAGATCCGACACCAGAAGCAGCGCCATAGTAAGACAGCGGTTCTGAACTCCTACAGATGGGCTTGAGTGTCTTGGTTAAATTCCCCATTAGTTACCCCTGATTTGACCTTTCTAAAGTAGATTAATTTGTTAAATTAATCCTCTATAACCACTCAATATACTCAAATGTTTCTTGAGGGTTCATAACTTCTTTCCTTATTCACAGCATCATTGATTAGTATGACTCTGACATTCATTCCTTCTTAAGTGTTTTGTTTATTTTATTTTGTCTTTTATATTCATCATATACTTTAATAAATCACCCTTAAATTTAAAGTTCTGTCTGTTGGTATTCTATTCAATCACTGTATGAGAATTCTGTCTTTAGACTTGAGACTGACGAAATTGATAAATTCTGATTTAATTGATTTATCTGATATTAAATTTAAAATAATTAATAAATCAATTAATAAATTAAATTTTGCCTTTTTTGTATAAAAAGGATGGTGCCCCTTTAACTAATGAGAGCAAAATTAAATGAATATTAATTTATTTAATTAATGTTAATTAATATCCAGAAAATTAATCGCTACACATGGCAACTTTCCTTATAAAAGTCAATAAATTTACTTCATTGGTGTTATTATTTCAACTTTCCACAAAGGTCACCAGTGTTACAATGGCAACTTTCCTAAAAGGGTCACTAGTGTTACCATGGCAACTTTCCTAAAAGAGTCACTTATTACACTTCGTTAGTGTTAATATGGCAACTTTCCTAAAAGAGTCACTAATTTCACTTCATTGGTGTTACTATGGCAACTTTCCTTAAAAAAAAGTCACTAATTCACTTCATTAGTGTTACTTTGTCAACTTTCCTAAATAATCAGCAATTACAATTCATGTTACGATGGCAACTTTTCTGAAAAAGTCACTTATGACACTTCCTTCTGGTTACTATGGCAACTTTTCTGAAGGGTCACTATTTCACTCCATTAGTTTAACTATGGCAACTTTTCTGAAACAGCCACTTATCATACTTCATTAGTGTTACTATGGGAACTTGTCTAAAAGAGCAACTCATTTCATGTCATCAGTATTGGTACTATTTTCAACTTTCCTATAAGAGTCACTTATTACAATTCATTGGTGTTCCTATGGCAACTTTCCTTAAAAAATTAGCAATAACACTTTATTGGTGTTACTATGACAACTGTCCTAAAAGATTATTGCACTTCATTAGTGCGACTATGGCAACTTTCCTAAAAGACACACTAAGTTAACTTCATTAGTGTTACTATGGCAACTTTCCTAAAAGAGTCACTAATTTCACTTCATTAGTGTTACTTTGTCAACTTTCCTGAAGAATCAGCAATTGCAATTCATTTTACTATGGCAACTTATCTAACAGAGTCACTTATCACACTTCACAAGTGTTACTATAGCAACTTTCCCAAAAGAGTCACTTATTACACTTCCTTCTGGTTACTATGGCAATTTTCCTAAAAGCATCACTTATCAGACATCATTAGTGTTACTATGGCAACTTGTCTAAAAAAGCAACTCATTTCACGTCATTAGTGTTACTATTTTCATCTTTCCTAGAAGTATCACTAATGTTACCATGGCAACTTTCCTATAACAGTCACTTATTACACCTCATTGGTGTTACTATGGAAACTTTTCTAAAAGAGTCACTTATTACACTTCATTAGTGTTACCATGGCAACTTTTCTATAAGATTCGCTTATTGCATTTCATTAGTGTTACTATGGCAACTTTCCTCAAAAAGTCACTTTTGTTTCTACGGCAACTGTTCTGAAGGAGTCACTCATTACACTACATTTTCATCACCATGGCAACTTTCCTAAAAGAGTCACTAATTTCATTTCATTAGTGTTACTATGGCAACTTTCCTAAAAGAATCATTAGTGTTACTATGGCAACTTTCCTGAAAGAGTCACTTATCACACTTCATTAGTGTTACTATCACAACTTTCCAAAAACTTCCCCAATTTAATTCCATTAGTGTTACTAAGGCAACTTTTCTATAAGATTCACTTATTGCACTTCATTAGTGCCGAACAGAGACTGCTTGCCGAAAAACGACTTCCCCCGACGGGAACGCCAAAAACGACTGCCCCCGATGGGAACGTGCATCGGCGTGTTGCTCTGTCTCTCCACTGCTCAGATACACTGTGCTAATGTTTTGTATGTCATTCTGTCATAGGCTACAACTTGTCTTTGAATAAACAATCAGGACTTTTGTTGTTTTACTTTTATTGCTTCCGTTGTTGTCGCTACTCCTGCAAGATGGGAAACATCATGATTTGTAATGTGACGTGAATTTACAACATTTTAACCTAAGTTTTAGCCTACATTAAAAATCCAGTAATTAAATAATAATAATAATAATAAGAAGAAGAAGTAGAAGACTAATAATTATAAATGTTATTATTATTATTATTATAACTATTATTATAAACAAATAATAACTTTATTTGTAGATATCACCTTTCATACAATCAAAGCATCTCTAAGTGCTTTACAATGAAAATAAAAACAATAATAAGATGGAAAATAAAACATGATAAAATAAAATACAATAAAAGGTTGCTTTTGCTTTTTTGTAAGTTTTAATGGACAAATTTAAGCTGTTGGGCAATGTTCATGCAGAGTATTTACAATGAAAAAAGGAAGTTCCTCAAAATTGAAATGAAAGCAAATGAAAATGAAATGGAAAGTGACATTTAAGGATAATACAATTATTGAAAGTGTTGTTTTGTCCATTTTTAGCATTACGTTTTTTACTGGCTGCAAATCTGGATTGGTAAAACTAAATGAAATCAATTTAATTCTAATAAGTATGATATAAATGACCAGGGAAAAGAAGAAAGTATCATTTCTCGTCATTTAATTCAACATTAATACGTTTACCATTTAGGCTCTTTTTACAACATAAAAGGGCAAAGTATCCTGGGAGATACAACTCATGAAATCCGAAATATACACAATATATATGTATACTTTTAACTGTAGAAATCATTTATTTAGATCTAAAATAGCAAATTAATAACAATAAAATACTTATTGCAACTTATTTTCCACACCTGCCTGTTTAAGGGTTAGCTTTGATGGCATATAGTAATTATATAACATAACAAGAAGTAAGTGCTAATTATCAAGGACCCACATCAACAAGGAGCCTATAGTCAAACATTAGTCGCAACAAAAGGCTGTCATTTCTGAGTTAGTGTCTGACTGCACCCTACACTCAGGCAGTCACTTTTTAGCAAGAATATATGGAGCTGTTGATGAATAAGGAACACTGTTTAATTTAATATGACAGAGACATAGAAGCAGTGACTTTTGGAAATCAATTGGGTGAACAAATAAATACAATAATGTGAGCACAGTAGAGGACCTTGCATTATTTGATTATTTATTATAGTATAATAATTGATTATAATTTTGATTGACCTGTGATAAATGCACATATGATTTGAATAAGTTATTCAATATGACTCCAGTAAAAAAGGCCACCAATGTAGTGTCTTGGCACAAATCGTATGATGACTGTGAAGTGCACGTACGCAGTCTTGATTCTATGGGTGTTATATCTAACACTTATAAAAGGCTCCAATGCCCTTTATCATTCAGAATTATCGCTGAGGAAATTGCCCTTGAGTACAAACTTCAGGAAGCTGAAAATGTGCTCAAGGCAAAGGATTTGATGGCATTCCTGAAACTGGAAGAGGAGTGAAAGAACAGTAACCTCACTCAAAAGGTAAGACAAGTATTGCACGATGAGGTGGGGTATTTGACATCACTCACAGTTAGGCCACATGTTGAAAAAAGTATGTCACCCTGTAATAAAATGTAATCATCACAATGTGACGTAACAGCAAGACCTTGTTTGACATGTTAATATGAACATGTTCTGACTTGTGTCCACTTGGGATAAATAACAACTCAATTAATAATTTTTGAGGTAAAAAAACACATTTATTATGAACAGATAAACAGTTGTACACAGTCAAATTGAATCACAGACAGAGAGCAGTGATGTGTCGGTCACGAACGTAACGGCTCTGAGAGCCGGCTCTTTGAAGTGAACGACGGTAGCCGGCTCCTGATTGGGGGAGCCGCTTTTTTTGTTGTTGTTTTTTTCTCTCTTATGGCAGCCGCACGTGATTAGTCAATATGTGTGGTGTCATCTCTGTGTCTACGCTTAGTGCACTGAGCAGAGGGGGGAGGGGCGGCAGTTACACACACAGCAGCACACGAACAGGTCAAGAGAGCAGAGAGAGTCAGGGAGACGAGAGAGAAAGAGCGCAAGGAGCAACACGGAGTGATAAATTAAATATTTTAATTTATGTTTTGTTGTGTTGTGTGTTTTTCAGGGGTTCTGTGTTGCTTGACTTTAAATTTGTTTAGTAGAAAACAGTTCAAAGTTTAAATTTGTTAAAAGTTCAATTGTAAATAGTTAAAGGATTGTTTTTGTACTTTATAATTTATATTTTTGTTGCACTGTAGAGTGAAAAATAAAGGTCTATTTATACAATAAACATATATTAATAAAAAAAGTATAATGCAGGCTTTTTTTTACATTATTAATTCATTTTGTGTATAATTTTACATTATTATTGGTAATATATTGATTAAAGCAACAAAAAAATCTGTAGAGCCATTTGGGAGCCGAAAGAACCGGCTCTTTTTAGTGGACCGAGCCGAAAGAGCCGGTTCTCTAAAACAAGCCGGAATTCCCATCACTAACAGACAGACAGACAGACAGACATCAGCAAAACTTTACTAAACGGAACAGAGCAGTAACACACACTCACACACATACACACAGGATCAATGATCATGCATGCTACTGGCATGCTCCACTTCCTCCCTTTTTTGGGGTACTTGGCACATGTTTTGTGGTACCACCGTGGGCACCTGTCACACCCAATCTAGAAAAGAATGTGAATTATTATCAAACTGTTAGGAATTATTGATTATTTTGTTTTGCATCTTTGTATGTTTCATTTGTATGATGGAACTTTAAGTAATGTTTGGGTTTCAGCATTTTTTATTAATCAAAGCCCAATTTAGGAAGGGAAAAACTCTTACCCACAAAGTGTCCCCACATTCCTCCCCACAGATGTGACACAGGTCTGTCAGATCATCTTGCAGAACAAAGAACAAAGGTCAGTGAGTAATGTTTGTCAGAGTAATGGTATATTAATTACAAAAGGAACTTTGAAAACACCTGTGTTCTCAAGAAGAGACACGGCTATCTCCTCTCTCATCCTGTTGATACTGAATGCTGAATTGTCAAAGTCCAGAGGTGATCCAGCCAAGATGCATTCAGTAAACTGTGACTAACAGATTCCACAATGTACTGTATGTGTAATGAAAAGAAACAGTAACCTGATATGAAATATTATTTAACCATCTAACATCCAAAACTGACCATAGCATTAATCTGTGTGTAATTTTAAGTAGGCCTAATTCCAGTAACCCAACACATAACAGTAAAGTACCTAAATAACATACTATTTTTTTAATGGGCACATCAAATAAGTAACACTAATGATGTGTTATAAGTGACTCTTTCAAGAAAGTTGCCAAAGTCACTCTAATGAAGTTAAATTACTGACTCTTTTAGGACATTTGCCACAGTAACACTAATGAAGTTAAATAAGTGACTCTTTTAGGAAGTTGCCATAGTAACACTAATGATGTGTGATAAGTGACTCTTTCAGGAAAGTTGCCATAGTAACACTAATGAAGTTAAATTACTGACTCTTTTAGGACATTTGCCACAGTAACACTAATGAAGTTAAATTAGTGACTCTTTTAGGAAGTTGCCATAGTAACAATAGTGACCCTTTCAGGAAAGTTGCCATTATAGCACCAATGAAGTGCAATAAGTGAATCTTATAGAAAAGTTGTCATGGTAACACTAATGAAGTGTAATTGCGAATTCTTTAGGAAAGATGCCATAAAAACACTAATGAAGTGAAATTAGTGACTCTTTTGGGACAGTTGCTGTTGTTACACTAATGAAGTGAAATTAGTGACTCTTTCAGGAAAGTTGCCATAGAAACAATAGTGACCCTTTTAGGAAAGTTGCCATTGTAACACTAATAAAGTGCAATAAGTGAATCTTATATAAGAGTTGCCGAGGTAACAATACAAAAGTCAAATTATTGACTCCTGAGGACAGTTGCCATAGTGACAATAATTAAGTGTAATGAGTGACTCTTTTAGGAAAGTTGCCAAAGTAACACTAATTAAGTGAAAGTATTGACTCTTTTAGAAAAGTTGCCATACAAACAATAGTGACCATTTTAAGAAAAGTTGCCATGGTACCACTAATGAAGTGTAAAAAGTGACTCTTTTAGGACAGTTGCCATAATAACACTTATAAAGTGTAATTGCTAATTCTTAAGAAAAGTTGCCATAGTAACACTGAAGTAAAATTAATGACTCTTTCAGAACAGTTGTTATAGTTACACTAATGAAGTGAAATTAGTGACTCTTTTAAAAAAGTTGCCATAGAAACATTAATGAGGTGTTATAAGTGACACTTTTAGGAAAGTCGCCATAATAATACCAATGAAGTGTTATAAGTGACCAAATTAGGACAGTTGCCATAGAAACACTAATGAATTGACATTAGTGACGCTTTTAGAAAAGCTGCCACAGTAACATTAATGGAGTGTAATGGATGACATTTTCAGGAAAGATGCCATTGAAACACTGGTGACCCTTATAGGAAAATTGCCATAGTAACACTTATGAAGTGTAATTAGTGGCTCTTTTAGAAAAGCTGCCATAGTAGCACCAATGAAGTGTAATAAGTGACTCTTTTAGGATAGTTGCCATAGTAACACTAGTGACTCTTTTAGGAAAGTTACCATATTTACACTAATGAAGTTTAATGAGTGAGTCTTTAGGAATGTTGCCATAGAATCAGAATCAGAATCAGCTTTATTGGCCACGTATGTTAGACATACAAGGAATTTGTCACCGGTTCACTTCACTCTCCAAGTACAAAAATAAAAGAAGAAATAGGTACACACAGTGTACATCCTATATTATAAACTAGAAGTTTAAAAATTAACTTAAGGTGAGAATAAAGATAAAATAGAGTATGTACAATATGTAAAATGTGCAAGATAAAAAAGATAATAAGAAGAGAAACAAGGTGCACAGGTGCATATAAGTGGGATGATGATATGGACAATAGACAGGCAATTTGCAGTTATGAGTTCAGTGTGACAACAGCCTGGGGGAAGAAACTGTTCTTATGCCTGGTGGTTTTAGCGTACAGTGCTCTGTATCGCTTACCTGAGGGGAGGAGTCTGAACAGTTTGTGTCCAGGATGTGAGGGGTCTGCCGAGATGTTACCTGCCCGTCTCCTGATTCTGGACCGGAACAAGTCCTGGATGGAGGGCAGATTGGTCCCAATGATTTTTTCTGCAGACCTGATTGTCCTCTGCAGTCTGTGTCTGTCCTGCCTGGTTGCAGATCCAAACCAGACCGTGATGGACGTGCAGAGGACAGACTGGATGATGGCTGTATAGAAGTTGACCAGCAGCTCCTGGGGCAGGCCGAACTTCCTGAGCTGTTGCAGGAAGTACAGCCTCTGCTGTGCCTTTTTACAGATGGTGTCTATGTGGGGGGTCCACTTCAGGTCCTGTGAGATTGTGGATCCCAGAAACCTGAATGTGTCCACAGTAGACACAGTGCTATCATTGATGATGAGTGGGGGGAGAGTCGGGGGGACCTCCTGAAGTCCACTGTCATCTCCACAGTCTTGAGCGGGTTCAGCTCCAGGTGGTTCTGACCACACCAGAGGATCAGCTGTTCTACCTCCTGTCTGTATGCAGACTCGTCCCTGTCCCGGATCAGTCCGATGACAGTTGTGTCGTCTGCAAACTTCAGGAGCTTCACAGATGGGTCCCCTGAGGTGCAGTTATTGGTGTAGAGGGAGAAGAGCAGTGGGGAGAGGACACACCCCTGGGGAGCGCCAGTGCTGATGGTCCGGATGCTGGATGTGGTGTTACCCAGCCTCACCTGCTGTCTCCTGTCAGTCAGGAAGCTGGTAATCCACTGACAGGTTGAGACTGGCACAGCGAGCTGGGACAGCTTCTGGCGGAGGATTTCCGGGATGATGGTGTTGAAGGCCGAGCTGAAGTCCACAAACAGGATCCTGGCATAGGTCCCTGGAGAGTCGAGGTGGTGCAGGATGTAGTGCAGTCCCATGTTTACTGCATCATCCGCTGACCTGTTAGTAACAGTAGTAACACTTTTAGGATCGTTGCCAAAGTAACACAAATGAAAAGAGACTCTGTTAGGACAGTCTCCATAAAAACACTAATAAAGCTGAATTAGTGGCTCTTCTAGAAAGTTGCCATAGTATCAAGTGAATTTAGTGGCTCTTCTAGACAAGTTGCCCTTGTAACACTTGTGACCCTTTTAGGAAACTTGTCATAGTAGCACCAATGAAGTGTAATAAGTGACTCTTTCAGGAAAGTTGGCATAATAACACTGATGAAGTGTAATGAGTGACTAGTTTGAGAAAGTTGCCATAGGAGCACTAGTGACTCTTTTAGGATAGTTGCCATAGTAACACTTATGAAGTGCAATAAGTGAATCTTATAGAAACATTGCCAAAGTAACACCAATGAAGTGTTAATAGTGGCTCTTTTAGAAAAGTTTCCATAGTAACACTAATGAAGTGTAATCTTTGATACTTTTAGGAAAGTTGCCATAATAACACTAAGGAAGTGTTATTGGTGATTGTCTAGGAATGTTGCCATAGTAACACTAATGAAGGGAATTTAGTGTTAACACTAATTAAGTGTGATAAGTCGCTCTTTTAGAAAAGTTGCCATCGTAACACTAATGAAGTGTAATTGCTGTTTCTTCAGGATAGTTGCCGTACTAACACTAATGAAGTGCTTTAAGTGATAGTTATATGTCACTTATAACACTACTGACTCTTTTAGGAAAGTTGCCATAGCAACACTAATGATGTGAAATTTGTAACCCTAACCCTGTCTAATCTATTCTAATCCAATCTAATCACTTCAATTGTCCTGTTCTACGTCTATTTCTATCACTTTGTCAATCCAAACTCCCCATTGTAGCATCAGGAATCCAGGACATCATGTCATTCCCTGTTCTCCACAGTCTTCTTCTCTCTGTCACCTCCCCTGAGACCTACTATCACCTTTTGGACATGTGGAGTCATAAATTGAAACCCCTCTTCCTGCCATTTGGCATGAACTCTACATGGACCCGCTATAAGCACTCAGGACCAGAACCCTCTTGTTTGATTTAAGGGACTTCATTTCGCGCCTTGGACAATCAACCAGCGCCTGATTGGCTGAGACTCTACAAGGCGCCATGAAGTCTCACTAGCCCAGAGACTTAATGGTTACTCCCCTCTAAGGTATACAAGTTGACCAGTCGCACCTAAGGAGAAAATGACATTCCTGATCCCCTTATCTCTGTGAACTGCTAGCTAACATTCACAGCTGCAGGTTGTTAAATTCCCCACTCCACTCTCATCGGACATCTGGACTTTCCCTTGCATTCCAAGCATCCAGAACAATCTCAGATGAAGAAAACATAAAGGACTGGTATTAATGTTTGAAATTATAAACTGTGTGTTGATTTGAAGTCAGTGTGGGATGTACATCCCTAGATCCTTTCAACGGTCTCTCTTCGACCCTCAGGAGTGAAGTTAATGAGATCCCAGATTTATTCTAAATTCTGTGGAAGACCAACAGCTCCACCTAGCGACCTTCTTTTAGTATAGCATAATCACAGTTATAATATTCAAGATATGTCGCCATAAATACCAGAAATTACCTACAATGTAATCATTATGTGTTACAGTGTGTTCTAGTAATGCTTTGTAATATGGTATTCATTTAGCCACATTTGCACAACAGTATGTCGGTAATTTACCTCAAGCATGATGATAAATGTGCCATCGTTACTGTGTGTTTCATTATTGAGTTAGAATTGTCTGATATCATCCTCTTATCATTTCTTCATGGGTTGTCTAAGATCTTATACATATGGTGAGTTGAGTGATATGAGTAATTCGTTCATTATACTCAAACTTATCAAGAAAGATGATAAAAGTTGTCAGTGAAGTCATCGTCTTCACACCCATCAGAGATGTTTAAAAACGTGTGCCAACTCTCATTCACTTTCTCTTGTCTTTTGCTTCCTGTCGACTTCTCGTCCTCGTAACGCCTCACTTTCTTTTCTAGTTCTTCGCGCCGTTCAGGCCTTTGCTTCTGTAAGCCCGTATAACTTTTCTTTTGTCTGTTGATCGCGCGCATTTTTCAGTTAATCAATTTTTGATCTGCGACATTAACAAGTCTTTCATTTAGATTTCTCTGAAAGAATCTAAATGCTCCAAGCTTTCCAACGCAAGCCTGCACATTATTATTGAATTGTTCCTTTTTTTTTGGGTTTCGCACAGTTTTCTGCGAGACATCGTTGTCCTGGCCAGCGGCAGTGTTTTAAGATACTTGCACGAATTAAATCAGCCATCAATAATTTTTTGTTAATAACGACGTGAGAGCTTTGAGACACAACCACCTTCTAAGCCTGTGTTTGCCAGAAATTTCTCCAAAGAGAGCTGTCAAGAGGGATCCGCTGGGCACTATAATAATCAATAATTAATGATTATTGATTTTAAATTCTCTGTCTGATAGTGTTCTTCAGAAGCCAGCGTCCCTGAAGCAAGAACTCTGTCTTAAGATCTGAGATTGTAAACTTGATTTGGTTAAATTGTATTATTTAAATGAGCTAACTTGGTAATCAATTAATTAAATTAAGATTTGCTTATTAAAGAAGGCTGGTGCCCCCAACGAGAACAATTTATTGAATTATTAACTAACTTTAATTAATAACTCCACGGCTAAACCTTTCAGATTAAACGCTGATAAATATCAAATCGCTACACCATAGAAACACTAATGGGGCTCTAATTTCCTGGCGCAACTCAGGGTGGCGCAGGGTGGCGCAGCCTGACGCACCCCGTGCAGTGGTAATTTCGTCTGGCGCACTGCTGTGCGCAGCCAATTTGGCAATTTGGTAGACCGGCTGTGCCGAGATGGGTGTGACGGCGCACCAGGGGGAGGTGTCGACAGATTCAGCTTGGCGCAGTGACAATTTGGTGCCAAAAAACGCCCAGAAGGTGCGCTGAAAGCCGACCAGCTCCAACCTGGTCTATTCTGGGCGCGGACGAGGCGCACCCCGGCCAGTGGTAATTTGGCTGACAGGCGCACAGTGCGCACACGTCACCAAAACCTCACAGGCAGGTATCCACAGTGTCAGGCACATTTCAATGCAATAAACAATCACAGCAACCACTATTTAATGTAACCGTCTGAACCAGCATATACATTTGTATCTATATTAATTATCCCGTCACATCTGATGTCAGATCAGAGACATTTGTCATAACTAACGAGTTCATGTCTCTCAAGCCATTCACAAACAGCCGCATCATCCGATAAGGAGTATCCGGCTTCTCTCATCTCATGAAATTAAATAGAAAAGAAAAAAGAGAGAGACGCTCGCTAAATAAATGTAAGTCACTCAGTGTTTTTATAAGGATTTACCTGTGATTAGCCTGCTGCTGTGTTTAAATGTAATTATCACTTAATTTTGTACTCATGACACAGGAACAGATTGCATCTGTCCCGTGAGGTGGTCCACATGGTGACGCGCATCGTGGCTCCGATGCGCAGCCCGGTGGCCCCTGTGCTCTCCCAGTTGCTGTAAAAGTGACAGCGGCTCTGACCTTCTTCTCCACTGAGGTGAAATTGTCCCTGAGCCCTGCGTATTTAAAGGCGACGAGAGGCGTTCATTTGATTGGTGAAGATCATACTTGGCTGTGTTAAACCCACGCAAGTCTTATCTCCTCCCTCTCTGCTACGTGCCCGGTAGGAGAGACGGAGGCGTGGGTGCGCCTGCCTGCGCCAGACTGCACCGTGCACGAAACTTGCAAAATGCCCTGGACACACCCCGTTTGCGCGGCGCAGGGCAGGTGCGCCCCGCCTGCGACTGGTCTACGAAATTAGAGCCAATGAAGTTTAATTGGTGATTATTCAGGAAAATTGCTATAGTAACACTAGTGACTCTTTTATTAAAGTTGCTATAGTAACACTAATGAAGTGTAATAAGTGACTCTTTCAGGAAAGTTCCTAAAGCAACACCTATGAAGTGTAAAAAGTTACGCTTATAGGAAAGTTTCCATAGTAACAATAGTGACACTTTTAGGAAAGTTGCCATAGTAACACTAATGAAGGGTGATAATTGACTCTTTTAGGAAAGTTGCCATAGTATCACTAATGAAGTGTAATCAGTGGCTCTTTTAGTAAAGTTGCCATTTTAAAAATAATGAAGTTTAATAAGTGACTCTTTTAGGACAGCTGCCATGGTAACATTACTGACACCTTTAGGAAGGTTACCATAGTAACACTAATGATGTGAAATTAGTTGCTCTTTTAGACAAGTTGCCATTGTAACACTATTGAAGTTTAATTGGTGAATCTTTCGAAAAGTTGCCATAATAACACTAAAGGAAGTGTTTTTGATGATTTTTTAGGAATGTTGCAATAGTAACACGAGTAATTCTTTTAGGAAAGTTGCCATAGCAACACTAACGAATCGTAATGAGTTACTCTTTTAGGAAAGTTGCCATAGAAACACTAATGAAGTGTAATAAGTGACTCTTTAAGGACAGTTGCCATAGTAACACTAATAAAGTTTAATGAGTGACTCTTTCAGGAAAGTTGCTATAGAAACACTAGTGACCCTTTTAGGCAGTTGCCATAGTAACACTAATGAAGTGTAATAATAAATTTATCCTGTCACTTATCTGCATACATAAATGAGTAAACTGCAAATTCTGTTATTAAACAAAATATTTAAGGGTGATGCAGCTAATAGGATTGTAGCAGATGGAAGGAATAACTTTTTTTATTCTTTTAATAAAATTACCTTTTTTCTTGAATTTGTACATTTTTCACATCTAAACTTGTCATTGAACAAATTAAATTTATGAAAACATAATCATATGTTTCTAGATATTGATGTGTAAAGATAAATCAGATTTTTAATCAACTATAAGTAGGTATTTCAACTGAAAGGTACAAGAACACTTGTTTAGAGGCTATTTTCATTAAGTAGCGTGCCTTGATATTTTACTGTGATCTTAGGTGTTCCTTTAACAAATTCCTTTAAAAACCACTGCTTTAAGGGAATATAACAGGTATAATTGATCTTGAATTCTTTTGTTTTGATCCTAAGACAAGTTCTCTCTCTTTTTTTTAGTTCTGGCAAAGTTCAATTTGCTGGGCTCAACTTCCTTGGTCTTGAAAGATTCTGCTGGAGTGGAAGTGGACGCAGACATATTTGATGAACTTCTGAAATCATCCCAGGTGTCTTTTAAGGCTTTTACTGATCAGTGCAATGGTAAAAATGCTATTTTTTATGTATATATATATATATATATAGATATAGATATAGATATATATAGATAGATAGATAGATAGATAGATAGATAGATAGATAGACCCACACACACACACTAAAGCTGTGTGTGTTTAAGTGTACTGAAGTTATTTGTGTTTGTAGACAGCAGAGTGCTGGACACATCTTCTGAAGGCTCGTCTTAATCAGAGTGGTCACCTGGCCATGTGTCACAAGGTTCATCTTCAAATTCAGACTCAACGGTGATACTTGAGTCAACCAAAGCTCGGAAGAAGAAGCTGATTGAAGGACCCCCAGACAACAACATTGCAAAAGATGTAAGTTTACTAGTGAGTGACGTGTGACAAGAAGAGGAAGGTGTCTTCCTCCTTAGGGACCCATGCAAAGTTATCGATTATTTTTAAGGGCTCTGATGTGGTTTACACAAACCAATAACAGTTTTGTTTGCCATCACAAAAACAAAAATGCAATAACAGGTTACCATTGGAATTTCACAAGTATCTTTTCTTTGATTTAAGACCATCAAAAGAGCTTAAAAGTAATAGTTCTATGATAAAGTATTCATTGTCATTGTAAGTGTAATTATTTTAAGTCTTGAATTTCAGCTGACAAACCATAGAGTTACTCAAAACTATGCATGTTTTTGGGAAAATGCATGGTCTTTGCTAAAGGGGCAATCAGCTTTTGAGGCAAGCTGTGTACTCCAAAATACCGAATATGCTCAACATTAACACAAGACCTGATAAGCAACTCTCCAAGAACAAAATTTTTGCTAAAGTGCTACACAGTGACTACCAAGTAATAATCAAATAAAATAGAATGGAATAGAAATAAAATTAAACAAATGATAAAAACACAGTAGAATTATCACTTCATTAAGACATATAAACATGAGACAATTTGTTAAAATAAAAGCAATACTAAACTTTGTAGACTTTTAAATGAACATAGATGTGGTGCGGTGCACATCCACTTAAAGATTTAAATACATGCAATAAAATCTTAAAGTTGATTCTCAAGTGAACAGGGAGTCAATGGAAAGAGGCAGGACGGGGTTGACATGCTTTTTAGTGCCTGTTAAAAGACCAGTAGCAACATTTTGTAAGACTTGCAGTGAAAGTCTGATTTATGTTCATACGAAGTGCATTACAGTAGTCCAAATGTGAAGAAATTGAGTGGTCAGAATCATTTAAAGACAAAACCCAATCAACTGATATCAGTCTCACCTTCAGTTAAGCAAAGATAAGAAATGGCTTTGTTTCAGGGTTATTACTACAGTATTGCAGGTACAGTGTATTGCTCAGCCTGATTGTTTAACTTTGTCTGATTTAATCTTGTTAAATATTATTGTAATTGCTCTTTCAGACTGTCAAAGTAGCCCTGTACTCAAAGCCAGGTGGTGACCAGGTCTTTAAAGAGTATGAACAAAACAATTGCCTCTCTGATAGCACAAGAAGAAAGATGGTGAACATGCTTGTGGCAGACATGGTGGAGAGTCATGGGTGAGTCCATACATTTTTGTCATACAGATATCATCACTAATAGGTACCTAATTGTATATATGAAATAGATATGTTGATATTGTGGATGTTGTATAAAGTATTTTCCAATAGGATTGAGATAATCAGGCCTTCTTTTCAAATGCAGATTTCAGTACTTTTCATAAAAAATGACTTGCAGCATCAGAGAAGAAAAAGAAAGCACAAGTGACACATTCTTAAAGTACTTAGGCAGCAAAGTCTAAGTTTTTTGATATGCAGCTTTGTGCTCATGTATCCAATTCACATCATCAGAAAATTCTAAAAAGAGGCATATGAAATTATTTTAGGATTCTCTCATAGATTTAAAGTTACTTCAGGTGGTTCAAATTTGGATTGTTCATTCCAACATTTTTTTAAAGAACAAACAAGTGCAATGTGCAGAAATTTCAACTTGATAATAAAAACCTGGATTAAGTTGCAGAGATACCTTAAGATTTACATTTTTTTTTAAATAATGGTGACATTAAATTTGACATCCAATTATTCAGGCCGTTGGGTATGTTTAAGTAAATAATTTACATAAAAGTAGTTTTGTTTACTTAATCTATACATGTCTGTGTAGATTCTCATTCATCCAAGTCATGGTCATCCTGAAGATTCAAAAGCAAGGCAACTGGACTGTGTAGAGTTTGTTGGGAAGACGTTTCACTTCTCATCCAAGAAGCTTCTTCAGTTCCAAATGGCTGGTGATGGAAGCAAGTATTTATCTTGCTAGAGGAGAAAACAACAACAAAGGAAGGGAGGAGTTGGAGAACGACTCATAGAAACTTATCACAGGGTGATGTAACCCCTGAGAGTCGTTACCCTGAATGGGGCCACACATGTGACCATAACGCCTCACATGACAGGGGGAGTTAATGACCCATTCAGGGTAACGACTCTCAGGGGTTACATCACCCTGTGATAAGTTTCTATGAGTCGTTCTCCAACTCCTCCCTTCCTTTGTTGTTGTTTTCTCCTCTAGCATATGTAAGTAATGACATAAAAAAAAAATCTTTGATGTCAGTATTTTCAAAATCACAGTCAATAATTATGTCTTTCTAATGGCAAGGTGAAAGTGATAATACTGTTTGGCTTATTCGGCCAAATTGTTCAGGCAAAATGTATCTCTCTCTCTACATATATATATATATATATATATATATATATATATATATATGTATATATATCTATCTATCTATATATATATATATATATATATATATATATGTATGGACTGCTACTGCAGTTGCTCTCAAGTCATTCAGATTTTCTTCCAACAAAAAAATTGCAGTATTTGTGACAAGTAACTGCCACCTAGCATTAGATCAGTAACACACTGCACAGGCCTAGACAACATTTATGGTAGTTAGGAGTGTTTTCAATATTACAGATGTTGCCAAATAACCCATTGATTTCCTCTTTCTACTTTGTTTTATTTTAATCCCCCAGGAATATTTCTATGATCCCTAGATTGGTTCTGGTTACCTCACTTGGAGGTTAAAAACGGTCCAGCGCGGTATTTCTCAAGAAGTCAAGATATCCAAATCCACTTTCCAAAATGGCCCCAAGACTCATCGCAGCATCTGTTCAAGTGTGCAACAACTGTCAGGTGATGAATGCAAGGAAGCCAAGTCAATGATGAAGCACTCAACGGATGTGACCCTTGTCAAAGACAAAATGAAGGCCACATTTCAGCACAGACAGAAGGTTGTCCAAGATCCAGCCACAGCTGCCACTGTTCTAGACCTCTTCCCACGGTTTCTGGATACACCTGGCTTGGTAAGAATTGTAATTCATAGTAAAAAGCTTCTTTCTTTTTTTTAATGTGTTTGTTTGCTCTCTAATGTCTTTCTTTTATTTTCCTTTATTGCTCCAAATGTTATGGTTAAGATCGATCAAGATTTTGCAATGCTCTTTGTGTCTGGTAGATTTCTTGCAAAATGGCCGACATTCTTCAAACCAAGGGTCATCGCAGACTGCAAGAATCTGCCTCAGAGTGCACATGTGGACAAGCTACTTCGGGATGCACGACTGGAGTCTGAAGATGGTGTTAAGTTTATGCTGGATCTTTAATCACTTGCCTTTCCCGACATTCCCTCTGAAGTCAGTGTTAAAAAATGAATACATTAACACTGAGGGTTTTATTACCTGATCATGTTACTTGCATTTTAATGCAGTCAGTTTTCAATCCACTTTAGTATGGTTTATAACAGATGCCTCTCAAAGACTCAGAAGTTGTATAAATGCAGTTTTTTGACAACTTATCTTTATATGTTTTTAAATCAGTAGCTAAGTCTTCAAAAATATGTAGCATTGATTCTTTTGTTAAAGTAATTGTACTGTCACTGCAGTATGGGATCATGAGGTTGCTGCTATCCTTTTGCTTCTCCACCTGTTACCTCCAACAACCAAGGGCAAGAAGTCAACAAAAGTTGACTTCGGATGCTGCTGACTGCTTGATGAAGTTCATGAAGGTATGCTCAAAGACATGGAAAGTGTGCCACCCTGTTGTCCATTAATTTGAGGTGTTAAAGGGCACAACAAAAACCAGTTGTGGTGCATCTGAATGTTTTATTACTACAATTGCAAATACAGTATATCAGACTATAAAAACACATGTTAGATCTAGCGAATTACTCATACTACCCACTTCATGATCACTTGGTGCTCTTTTGAAAAGCATCTCGAGGTAACATATGTTATGATTTGGTGCTATGAAAGTAATTTATTGAATAATTTGATTTTTTTTTCATAACAGATATAATGATAAAAGACATTGAGTAGCTATCTCAATATGCAATATATTTCCAATTATTTTCTTTCAGGTGGGACAAAGCACGGACATCTTCCTCAAGGAAACCAGCCCTGCCCAGCCCTTTCTCCTATGTCTTGGGGAAAGAAAGAACAGAATCCAGGATTTCTTCATCGTCTTTGATCAAAAGGTCATTCCATGTACAACACAGACCGGAGTAGCTGCATTTGACGAGCTCTTCAAAGCACATTTTGCATTTGCTGTGTCCTACGACGAGGCATTGTGCAACTTCTACACATTCATCCAGACCACTGTGTATGGCATCGATGTCGGGGGTGTGAAGGAGAGTCCGCAGGTCAAGGAAATCAGATCAAGAATCCTCCAAAGCGCAGTTTGAAGAGGGACAGTTGCTTACGGACAGAACATGTTCACTTGTTATGTTTGCAAGGTACACCACACAAGTTGGTTCCTCACTATTTTGACATTTGAAGTTTCAGCATGGTTTGTACCCAGGAAGGACTTTGCGTTTGAAGTGTGGAGAATCTGGATGTTCGTTTGTTTTCTGCACGTACTATGGTTACAAGCGGCACTTACCTCGAGTACACAAAGACTGTGTCGATTCAGATGTCATCAGTAATATTGAACTGGAAACTGCGGCTAACATTGAAGCTTCCGTTTCACAGCCAGCAGGTGTAGATCCTCCAGAGACTGTCACCTCACACATGCCAATTGAAAAAAGGCAAATACTTGATATGTGTAGCTCTGTCATTGCTCAAATTCAAGCCACAGGCATTCCTGAGAGTACTGTGCAATCTAGTCTAGTTGGTTCAATGGAAGAACTTGTTAATGACATCCAAGCTAATGCAAAAGAAGCAGTTGTTGAGTGTTTGTCACCTGATGCATCCAGAGAAACCCTAGAAAAAGTAGAGGAATGTTTTCAACAGCTTGAAAACCCATTCTCGCATCTTAACTCAGAATCTAAAAGGATGAGGCATTTTGAGGAAAAATGGAAAATAGTAGAGCCTGTAGAGTATGGTCTAGGTGTGCGTTTTGATATACGCAGAGATAGAACAAAAGGTACTTACAGGCAAGTTCCTGTTAATGATAAATTTATGTATGTACCCATAATGGGATCTCTTTCATCTATGTTTAGGAACAGGGAAGTTTGTGAAGCTTTTCAGAAAGCAAAAAAACACCAGGAAGGTTTTCACACTGATGTAAATGATGGCTCATACTTTAGGAATCACACTTTATTCTCACAACAAGAACATGCTCTTCAGATCAAGCTCTATCATGATGATTTCGAAACTGCTAATCCATTAGGTTCAAAAAAGGGAGTGCACAAACTTGGTTGCATATATTTTATCTTGAGAAATTTGCCTCCAAAACTAAATTCTGTGTTAATTAACATTCATCTTGTTTCCCTTTCTCACTCAGAAGACTTGAAAAAGTATGGGTTTGACCCCATCCTGAAGCCTCATGTTGATGATCTAAAGGTTCTAGAGACTGAAGGAATGCAGGTCCCTTTTTCAGACACACCTCTGAAGGGTTCAGTTTTTCAGGTTACTGGTGACAATCTGGCTCTACATGGTCTTTTTGGCTTTGTTGAGTCATTTAGGGGAAATTACTGCTGTCGATTTTGTTTAACTGATAAAACTGAACTGCAGTCATTTTTTAGTGAAGATCATCCGAGTTTAACTCTGCGTTCAAAAGACCTTCATTCAACACACTGTGATGTCATTCATCAAAATCCTGCTTTGGCCTCAGTATTTGGTGTTAAGAGAACCTGCCTGCTTAATTCTCTGCAGCTGTTCCATATATCAGAAACTACGCTGTAGACATAATGCATGAACTACTGGAAGGACTGGTGCAGTATGAGTTAAAGCTGGAGTTTCAGCACCTGTTCAAAAACTCAATATCTGTGAGCACGTTGTCTGAGAGAATCATGAGCTTTAATTATGGCTACACACAGAGAAAAAAAAGCCCAAGTGGACTTAAACTGGATGACACTAGCAAAGATCTTGGTCTTAATGCTGTACAGTCATGGTTCCTCCTAAGAAATGCTCTGAGATGCCTGTACTTAACAGGATTGTCAGTATAATTGTTCGAGATGACAACAGTTATCTTCTGACTTGTAAAGTCTCAACAGTGTATTTTGATGATCACTTCAATGCATTTTGTACTGAGGAAAATCTAAATGTCTTCACATTGGTTTGTGTAGATCACCTGGTGTACTACAGACCCTATGATAGGCAGTACTCATATGAAAACACTGACGACCGAGTGTACATTGTCCCACACTGCACTTTTGTATGACTTCCTGCTGAACATGTCAATTTTGAAGTGTGGTGTAATTTTAAATACATTGTTGTTGTTCAAGATTTCATGTCTTGTATTTTTTGTGAAGTATGTGTGTGCGGGGGTGTGTTTGTGCGCTTGTTGTGGTGGTGGTGGTGGTCAAGGCGTTCAGGCCGCAATATTCTACACTACCAGTATATTCTACACTTGACAGTATAACACTCATTAGTGGTGATACATTGGAGTTGAGTGAAGCAACACTAATGAAGTGTAATAAGTGACTTTTTTAGGACAGTTGCCATAGTAACACTAATGAAGTGTAATGCGTGACCTTTTAGGACAGTTGCCATAGTAATACTAATGAAGTGTAATGCGTGACCTTTTAGGACAGTTGCCATAGTAACACTAATGAAGTGTAATGAGGGACCTTTTAGGACAGTTGCCATAGAAACACGATTGACCCTTTTAGGAAAGATGCCATAGTAACACAAATGAAGTGTAATTAGTGACTATTTTAGGAAAATTGCAATAGAAACACTAGTGACCCTTTTAGGAAAGTTGCCATAATAACACTTATGAAGTGTAATAAGTGATTCTTTTAGGACAGTTGCCATAGTAACACTAATGAAGTGTAATGAGTGACTGTTTTAGGAAAGTTGCCATAGAAACACTAATGAGCCTTTTAGACAGCTGCCATCGTAACACTAATGAAGTGTAATAAGTGACTCTTTTAGGAAAGTTGCCATAGTAGGACCAATGAATTGCAATTAGTGACTCTTTAAAGAAAGTTGCCATAGAAAGACTAATGAAGTGAAATCAGTGACTCATTTAGGAAGTGTTCACAGTAACACGAATGAAGTTTAATGAGTGACTCTTTTAGGAGAGCAGCTATAGTAACACATTATGAAATGTTATTGGTGACTGTTTTAGGACACTTGCCATTGTAACTCCAATGAAGTTTAATTGGTGATTCTTTAGAAAAGTTGTCATATTAACACTAATGAAATGGTTTTTTTTATTATTTAGGTATGTTGCCATAGTAACACGAGTACCTCTTTTAGGAAAGTTGCTGTAGCAACACTAATGAAGTGTAATTGGTGACCCTTTTAGGAAGGTTGCAATAGTAACAATAATGAAGTGTAATTAGTGACTCTTTCGGGAAAGTTGCTATAGCAACACTAATGAAGTGTAATAAGTGGATCCTTTAGAAAAGTTGCAATAGTAACGCTAATGAAGTGTTATTAGTGACTCTTGTAGGAAAGTTGCCATTAAAACACTAATTCAAATTAGTGACTCTTTTAAAGTGTTGCGAGAGTAACACTGATAAAGTTTAATGAATGAATCTTGTGGGACATTTGCCATATTAACACATTTTAAAGTGTTATTTTTGACTGTTTTATGACACTTGCCATAGTAACACTAATGAATTGTATTAAGTGACCCTTTTAGGACAGTTGCCATAGTAGCACCAATGAAGTGTAATTAGTGACTCTTGTAGGAAAGTTGCCATAGAAACACTACTTGAAATTAGTGACTCTTTTAAAGTGTTGCGAGAGTAACACTGATAAAGTTTAATGAATTAATCTTTTGGGACATTTGCCATATTAATACATTTTAAAGTGTTATTTTTGACTGTTTTACGACACTTGTCATAGTAACACTAATGAATTGTAATTGGTGATTATTTAGGGAAGTTGCCATAGTAACATTAGTGACTCTTTTAGGAAAGTTGCCATAAATACACTAATAAAGTGTAATAAGTGATTCTTATAGGAAAGTTGCCATTGTAACATATGTGAAACTTTTAGGAAAGTTGCAATAGTAACACTAATGAAGTGAAATTAGTGACTCCTTTAGAAAAGTGGCCATAGTACCACTAATGAAGTTTAATTGGTGAATCTTTAGAAAAGTTGCCATATTAACACTAATGAAGTATTTTTGATGATTATCAGGAATGTTGCCATAGTAACAAGAGTAATTATTTTAGGAAAGTTACCATAGCAACACTAATGAAGTGTAATTGGCGACTCTTTTAGGAATGTTGCAATAGTATAACTAATGAAGTGTAATAAGTGACCCTTTAAGAAAAGTTGCCATAGTAACACTAATGAAGATTAAAAAGTGACTTTTTTAGGACAGTTGCCATAGTAACACTTATGAAGTGTAATTTGAGACTCTTTTAGGAAAGTTGCCATAGCAACACTACTAACCCTTTTGATAGTTGCCATAGTAACACTAATTAAAATTAGTGACTCTTTTAAAGAGTTGCTATTGTAACACTGATAAAGTTAAATGAATGAATCTTTTGGGACATTTGCCATATTAACACATTTAAAAGTGTTATTTGTGAATGTTTTATGACACTTGCCATAGTTACACTAATGAAGTGTAAAAAGTGACTCCTTTAGGAAAGTTGCAATAGTAACATTAATGAAGTGTAATAAGTGATTCTTAAGGGAAAGTTGCCATAGTAACACTAATGAAGTGTAACAAGTGATTCTTATGGGAAAGTTGCCATTGAAACACACACTGTAAAGAATTGACTGTAGAATTTACAGTAAATAACTGGCAAAAAAGTTGCCAGCTAAGTATTTAAAAACGCAGTTAATTACTGTAAAAATCTATTACAACATATTACTGTAAATTCTTTACAAGTTTTTACTGCATATAAATTATAGTTACTTACTGTATTCTTTTTTTAGAAAACAGCAATTCAATGTAATCTAGTTTACAACTGTTTCTTGTATTCTAATAAATTACAGCAATTACCTGGCAACTAAAGTTGCCAGTAAATACCTGTAAATAAATAATACAATATGTTGTTGTAAAATGTTTTTACAGTTAATAATGGTTTTTACATTAGCTGCTTTGCAAATTATGCAGATTATGAATGAAACAAATAATAATACAATGTCAGAGCTGCTACAAAATACTTTTATTAAAACTTACAGCATTCTTTTTTTTGAACAGATGTGCAAAAGATGCATATACAGTAACATGAAGAAAAATGAAAGGGATAGTTCAAAATTTTGTCAAATTGGACCATTGCCATTGCAATAGGTTAATTGCCTTTATTCGTCAGTACAAGCTCTTTGTAGATCTGTGGAGCAGATGAGAGCTGCTAATCTACCGTTATGGAGTAATGGAATTTCTTGGTTTCTCCCATGAAACTCATCAAATACACAATCCAACAACTCCACAACGCTCTGGTGGACAAGTTGTGACCTGCACATTCACCACGCTATGAGATAACAACACAACGTTACCACACTGAGTTGTTTTAGTTTTAAATTCATGCAAAACTGCTCATGTGCTTCCCTGTCAGGAGAAGTTTTTCAGTTTTGCCTCTAAAACAACTCTGTGTGGTAACGTTGTGTTAATATCTCATAGCGTGGTGAATGTGCAGGTCACAACTTGTCCACCACTGTTGTGGAGTTGTTGGATTGTGTATTTGATGAGTTTGATGAGGCAAACCAAGAAATCCCATTAGCCTCCATAGCGGTAGCTTCAAGCAGCTCATGTCTCTGCTCTACCGATCTCAAAACACTTTACACCGACAAATAAAGGCAATTAACCTACTGCTATGACTATAGGGATTATGGCAATGGGCCAATTTGACAATATGTTGAACTATCCCTTAAACAATAAAAGAACATAATCACAAAATGGAGAACTGTCCTCATCAGATAAACCATGTTAGGCTTGACTGTTATTCTGCTGAATGAATACTCAGTGACCAACCCTGTTCCTTACCTTGAGCATCTTTACAGAAGTAGCTATGTACACTTTTTAGGCTGAGAGACCAAGCTATCTCATCCCAAAATATCCAAACATATAGATGCAAACCTGAGTCCAAAATTATTAACTGTGGTGCAGAAATACAAAAACAAGGCATATGCATTTTTGGGAAACACATCTGCCAGCTGTCTGCATCTTGCCATGTCACTGGCCGAACACTGAACACTAGGTTTACCTGGATCCCAGGCTGCTTGTGATTGTGTGACTCTAGTGTGTGTGCATTCTTGTGCATGCTGAATGTAACTCCTTGGTTGTATTTGTGTGTTTTTATGTGGGTGCAAATGTTCAGGTTGAACAAAGACAGTTTGTTCTGCAACTTTTAAAACAACACATTGCTTTTAAACAATAAAAGAACATCATCAAACAATGTAGAACAGTCCTTAGAAAAAAAACTTTTCAGTCATAGAAAAAAAGTGTTCAAATGAAATTTTTTGAGTCTCAAATTTTTTTTTGCATTCAAACACTGTTTTTCTTTGATTGAAAATGCTTTTTTTTCATTGAAGTGAAGTTTTTTTTGATTGAAAATATTTTTTGGGATTAAAGCACCTTTTTTTTGATTGAATAATAAAGACACAAATCTACCTTCATATACAAGCATCTACTTACCTTTGGATGAATTCCAGGGTGCATGCAGCTTGCTCCTGGTACACCAGATTGAAGTTGTAGTAGCATGAAAACAGCGCTGCCAGTCCTGCCGAAAAGTTGGGGTGTGGAGGCACAACCACCTGCCCCTCGATGCTCAGCATCCACTCCTTTGATGTGAGCACTTCACCTAAACATAAACAAACATATGGTTTATATGTTAATTTTTTTTATCTCGTTGCTTTCCACATAAGCATATCCACAATAAACTGTTTCCTTAATTTGTCCTAGATATGGCCTTTGTCTTTGCAATACTTTACAACATTTAAATTCCTTTTATGTGTTGATATGATTGGCCAGTAAAGCTGATTGATACACCACTAAGTGGTCTCCATGACAGCAGGCAATGTTTCAGATATGGATGCTGCTAAAACGTGGATATTTCACACACATCTTCCAGTCAGCAGTACAGAAAGATCTATACTATTAGCACAGCTTCAAGGTGGGCACCCAAGATTAGAGTGACTAATTTAGTTTCTGACCAAATGTGAAATATGGGCCAAGCTGCCCTTCTGTCCCTGAGTTAGGGTGTTGAACAACAGACAGAGAAGGGTTTCTGCAGAAAATGATGACATCACAGTAAAGCAGACCTTTTGTTATGGGTTGATCAATGTGTTTATGTGTATGTTTACCAGATCTCTAAATTCTCCTCGCCTGTTTCCCCGTCCATCTCAACATGCATTCCTTTATTATTATTATTATTATTATTATTATTATTATTATTATTATTATTAAGTTATCAGCCCCCTTCATATACTAGTCCATCTCCACTTGTCCTCTGCCAGATGTCTAGAGTGTTTGTTCCTAGCTTTCCAGCATTTGTTCTGCCTGTCCGCCTGTTTCCTGGTTTTTGAGATTCTGCCTGCTCCTCTTGGATTTGTCTGCTGATCGTCCTGCTTGTTATTTGACACCGAATAAAGCCTTTTGGACTTTGAACTCAGCCTGTGGTCATGCATTTGGGTTCCCTGCATTCTGAGCCTTTACAGCTTGAACCTTTTGGAATGGCAATGTCACTTCATTTTATACTATTAAACATTTGTCATATTAAATGTATGGATTCTTGGCCAAATCACATCACATAGGTCACAGTAGCCCTGACGTCTGACCTCCAAAATCTAATAAGTTCATCCATTTTTCAAAATGGACATTTGTGCCAAATCTGAAGAAACTCCCTCCCCTAGTTCTGGAGATATGGTATCCAGTCAATGCTGTTCAGTCAAAACAAACACACCCTAGTGTGTAGGCATTAAAAATACTATATAGCATACCTAAGACAATTAGTCTTGGAGAGTCAGGAAGCAGCAGTGTTCTTTCGGTGTCAGCTGCGGTTCCCAACACCTAAAAACAAAACAAAACAAAACAGAAAAAACTGACAGACAATTACTTTCAGTCTCACTTTTGAGTATATCATCATAACGACCCGATACAACTTATTAGCATACCTCTAAAATTAAGAGAAAGGGTAGGGTGTGAGAAAAGGGCTGCAGAAATGTCTTTCATAGGGTGACTTTTTAGTTTTATAATTGAGAGGTCATTCCACATGAGTAAAGAACATGTATACTTCTGCTATCTCTGCAAACTACAATTTCACACTTACATCTGTCTGCAAAATGA
>JBAMNC010002120.1:0-78839 GCA_037902135.1 Cetoscarus ocellatus
CCATTCTTTGTCTTTGTTGTTGAGCAGGCTCCGCTGTGTTGTCTCATAACATCCTGGTCCTACACGCTCCCTCGCCGTCTGTCTACACACTTCACTGCCTTGTGTGTATCCGCGGGGCTAGCGTTAGCTAGCTCTTCGCCGGGGGCTCACGGGTCACGGTTAATTATTTAATTACACGCTGACGAACACTTCTTGCCGAATCGTTCTTCTGAGACGGGTTTCAACACGCTTCTGACACCATGTAACATGCCATGTTCAGGCATTGTAGGGAGAGCTAGACAGGAGACACACGTAGCTCTTACGTTCACGTTTATTCAAGCTCTGTTCCAGCACATCCGGTCCGTCACTTATTCTCGTCCCACCACACAACCCGGTACACACCTAGGTTCCTACTACCATCTGCTTCCATTACAACCAATTCCAAATTGTTGCAACTTTTTAGAGTACAAAATATCAAAATGGTGTTATCTCTAGAGAAATACGCTTATTTTTGATCAACAATTCATTTCTTGAATAAAACTGATATTTTCTTGGCACCTCAGTTTTTAGATCTTTTGAATTTAGAGCTCAATTGCCTAAAGGAAGCAAACTGACCATCAATATAAAGGTCTAGAAATGTTCTAATACCCTTCTGTCTCCAGAATGTAAATGCTGCGTCTACTTGTCCAGGTTTAAAGGAAGGAATTTGGCATATGGGTGCACAGATAAATACATTAACAGTTTGGCAAGCACTTTTTATTTGATTTAATATTCGTATTGAATTGTTCAGTGTGAACATTTGCTTAGTTGTCTTATCAAGTTGAGAAGGGCTGGAAAACAAGAGAGCAGGGAGTGAGATGTTTTTGACGGTTGAGGCTTCTCAATCTTTATTTATTTTATTTGTATAGCGCCAATTCATAAAAAGTGTTATCTCAAGACACTTTACAATAGAGCGCAAAGCTCTTCATATTATGGATACACATATATGCATAGATACATATATACATATATAAAATACACATATACATATATATACAAATATATACATCCAACACCCAACATGAATCCATATAGCCAATCATGAATCCCTCCATCATGGCAGCAAGAAAAAACCCTCTGTTAAGCAGCAGGAAATCTTGAATGTGGACCCCAGTCTCATGATGAACAGCAAATCCACACGATGCTGTGTTGGGTGTGTGGGCGAAGGAAGGGAGGTAAGTGGAGACAAGTGGACTAAAGTAAGAACTAAAGCTAGTGGACAGATCAATGGACCAATCATAGACCTGTCGTCGTCAAATTTGTTTCTGCTGCAAACAAATTTATTAGAGGTTAGCCTCTTGAGATGCTACAGCTTGTTTTCAGGAGGGTCCTCATGTCTGTATGGTTGTGGTGATAATTTTATAGAAGTATAATCAATAAAAGTCTTACTAAAAATAAGAATTTATGGTAGTGACGAACTCATGGGTGCCCAGACCACAAGTGCATCCCTACCATATTTGTCTCCGTTAAGTATAAATTTATTAATGGTAGACCTCTTGAGATGTGACACCTCATTTTCAAGAGGGATCTCATGTCCATGTGGAGCTAGAGATAGTTACTATAGATTTATCAACCATGGATAGAGAGATCATGTTAATATCTACATTAACAGCTATAATGATTATGAACTGGAATGAGATGGCCAAATATGTGTTATGTCTGTAATTGTAGTTATTAAGGCTTCGTGACTCCACAGCAGCAGGCAGTCTCCACCGAGGATCCCAGGCCACCTAAAAGACAAGAGCCAGAGACGAGTACAGGAGCAAAAAGAAAGGGGCAGAGGCACATATGGAGAGTGCAGCCATGAAGGATTGTCCTCTGTTTCCATCTGTCTGCAATTCCAATAGGCAAGAGCCCTGCAGTTAGCTGCCCAGTAATAATGTTTCAAAATGGGTAGACCAAGGCCTCCTTTCTTAAGTGGTTTGTGCAGGTGAGCCTTGGCTATCCTGTGTGATTTGTAACCCCACACAAAGGGCATTATGATAGAATCAAGCTTCTCGAAGAAGGACGCATTCGGTAAACAGGCAGATTTTGAAAAAGATAGAGGAACCTGGGTAGGCTCACCATTTTAATTGCATTAACCCGTCCAATCATGGATAAAGGCAGTATTCTCCAGATTCAATGTTTGCCTTAAGTTTCACTATTTGCCTCTGAGAAGTTAAATCTAAAAAGATGTTTTGAATTCCTGGTCAGCTTAAGCCCCAGATAAGTAAAATAATCCTTTACCACTTTAAAGGGCAATTTTGTCAAAAAATCTTCAGCAAATGAATTCACCAGTGGCATAAACTCACTCTTTCCCCAATTTATAACATATCCAGAAATTTTTCCAAATGAATTGATATATTCCAGTAAGATGGGAATAGAGACTTCTGGGTCGGCTATGCAAACAAGAAGGTCGTCTGCATACAAGGCTACACGGGTCTCAACACTGCCCAATTTGATTCCTCTAACATCTGGATGTTCCCTAATGCCAATTGCTAGGGGCTCTAAAGCAATGTTAAAAAGCAAGGGGGACAGTGGGTCCCCGTGGCGAACTCCACAGTGCAAACAGAATGGACTGGATTTATCCCCATTGGTTAAAATAGAGGATTTGGGGTTAGTGTATAGTATTTTGATCCATTCTATAAACATGTCACCTAAACCAAACCTCTTGAGTGTTTTAAACAGGTAGGGCCATTCGATCATATCAAATGCCTTGTGGGCATCTAAAGACAGTATTGCAGTATGATCATCCTTTCCATAATCAGCATACAAAATATTGAGAATTTTGCGAACATTACAGAAGGAGTACCTTCCCTGGATAAATCCAGTTTGATCTGGGTGAATGACAGTCGCTATATACTTTCCTAAACAATTTGCTAATACTTTAGTAATTATTTTTAAATCATAATTGAGTAGGGCGATGGGCCTGTAACTGCCAGGATCTGTCTCATCTCTATCTTTTTTTGGTAAAACACAGATGTTTGCTTCACTAAGAGAAGATGGGAGTTTCTTATTTCTTAGAGTGTTTTGAATCATTCTTAGCAATATTGGTGAGAGGATGTCTTTGAAAGCTTTATAGAACTCTGGCCCAAACTCATCCGGTCCAGCTGCTTCTCCAGTGGGAAAAGCTTTAATTGCATCCTGTAGCTCTAACAGTGAGAATTCTACATCCAGATTCTTCCTAGCAGCTTCATCTAATTGTGGGAGGTTAAGTGAATCAAAAAACTGATTAATCTCTCCCTCTGTAGCTGTTGCTTTGGAGGTGTAAATATTAGAGTAAAATTCCTTAAAACGTGTATTGATGTCCTTTAAGTCTGTAAGTGTCTGACCAGAGTTCGATTTTATTTTGTAAATAGCTCAATCTGTCTGTTCTCCCTTTAATTGCCTTGCCAATATTGATTGTGGTTTGTCTCCCAGTTCAAAGTGTCTTTGCTTGAGTTTAAGGAGTAGATTTCCAACTTGCTCGCTTAAGATTTGATTGTATTCATATTTTAATTTAAGAATATTGTTATAATCTGACTGAAGAAGAGTGTTTCTATAAGCTCTTTCTGCAGCTGGTAATTCTTTCTCAATCATTTCCAATCTTTCTCTTACAGCCCTTTTCAGTTTTGCTTCATAAGAAATTATATGACCTCGAACATATACTTTAAGGGTTTCCCACAATATTGAGTCATTCACCTCACCATTGTCATTGGTCTCAAGAAACTGCAGAATGTGTGTCTTAATATATTCCTTAAATGCCTGGTCTGCAAGCAAAGAAGGATTGAAACACCAACTATAGATTTTCCCAGGGAGAGATAGATGAAGGTTAAGACTGACTGGACTATGGTCTGATATAATTATGTTATGATATTGAGTGTGGTCTATGTCAGAGATAAGTCTGGAATCTACTAAAAAGTAGTCTATCCGTGTATATGATTTGTGTACATGGGAGTAAAAGGAGTAATCACGATCTGAGGGATGTTGAACTCTCCAAATATCTACAACTTTCTTAGATTTCATTAAATTATTAGGAGTTTGCACAGCAACAATGTTAGGTGCTGGGGCAGAAGACAACCTGTCCTAGTGAGGATCGAGGTAACAATTAAAATCACCCCCAATCAATATATGATTTATATCATCATCCGAAATCATATCAAACATCTTACAAAAAAACCCAGGATCATCCATGTTCGGACCATAAATATTTACCAATGTGATGGGGAAGTGATTAATGTGCCCACTTAGAATAATAAATCTGCCATTTGGATCAATCGTGGATGAGTGAAAGCGAAAAGGTACTGTCACATCATTATCTGCGAGGATCTGGCTTCTCAAATTGCAGGAAATGGCAGCAGCAGGAGGGTAGAATGGAACACCGGTTGAGATTGGTACTGCACTACCCAGAGTCCTGCGCGGGATTGTGATGTCGTCGAGGGTCGCCAGAATGACGTCACTGGCTTGTGTTGAGGAAGAGGCAGCAGGTTCCCGGGATGTAAACTCGGTGGACTGGAGAGCAGAGCTGGAGGATGAAGCGGCGGCGGTCTCTAAGGTCTGGATTCTTGAATTCATGCTGGTAAGGGATGACTGAATGGAAGACAGCGCTGCCAAAATGGCGTCGTTTGCCGGAGCTGTGGAGGCGACTGCTGAGGTTGGGGGTCTGGCTTTTTTGGCCGGCGGGGCAGCAGCTGGAGTCGGAGCGACTACTGAGTTCTGGGAGCAGTGTGTGCGTTTTGCCGAAGCCTTCCGAGGAGTGGAGACAGGACGCTGGTTGACGGGTGGAAATCCAGCACAATTTAAGAATAAGGCAAACAGTTCCTGGTGAGAAGCTCTGACCGGAGCGGTAACATCGTTGTTAAACAGGAATTCCAACAGCTTAGGAATCAGCCAGTCATCGATCGATGGGGCGTCTGGGATGTTACCTTTGCCTGCCAGGCGAGAGCTACGACAGAGAGAAGGAGCCCTCTCGTCGGTGATGGCTTCCTCTGATTCAGATATTTGATGATGCTCCACCATGATTCCGTCATATTGCCACGGGTCTTCATCGTGGACGAGGGGCGACGACATCAGGAGCAGCAGGGTAAGTACGAGTATAAGCGATCTTTTCTTCATGCGGGAGCTTGTCTTGCAAAATGCCAGCAGAGAAAGCAGGAAGGAGGTCGGGCTAGAGCAGTTTAAATAGCCCGCTCTGAATACAATTTTCCAATAGGAAGCGGACACGGAGTCAGCCAAGCCATCAGCTGATCTGCACCGGTGATGACAGCTATGCTGTTAGAGCTTGACGTCGTGGCCTGCCTGGACTAACGCTACGCTTTATTTTGTAATAATTGCAGAGGACGTTTTTGTTGTTAATCACGTTATTCTTAATTGTTTATTCACGAGTCTATAAAGTAGCAAATCTGAGATTTTACAAACTTGAAAATTCCAACTTTTTTTTCGATTTTTTTTTTTTATTTCTTTAAGTGGCCCTAATACGCCATCACACAAAAAATATACAAAAGAATCCCTTACTGAAATAATAACTATTCTCCACCACTGACTGATCTATATAAAATGCTTCAGTAGTTAGTATTGGTACATGGGGCGGAGCTTAATTTTGTGGGTGTGGCTTGTTGAATGAATCACCAATCACGTGATTGGTCACGTGATTGGTGACATCAGGCGGTGGTTTCATGCCGCGACCGCCCAGCGGTTGTGACGTAAGGCATTGGGGAGGCCGCCCACTGCGACCGCCCAGTGGATGTGACGTAGGCATTGGGGCGACTTCATATTCCATCATATTCACCGATTCCTATGTTTCGACGGGCCCAGAACTTCTACAACTCATCACCATCACCACCGCCACCATCACCAACATCAAATCGCCTTCTCAACTACTCCAGACTCCACCGTCAGCGATTTGTCCTCCACTCCCACCGTCTCAACTACTCCAGACGCCACCATTGTCCCCGCTTTATCCTTCACTGCTGTATCCCAATTCTCCACAAACCCCTTCCCTGCTGTCTCAGTCATGTGATTCACTTTCTATGGACTCGCAGGAAGGTGATGGAGTTCCACCAGCAGCTTCATACGCCTATGCAGGTGTTATCCAGGACTGTGTTGCGAGTTTGATTAATGCAGGGTTTCAAAAGTGTTGGGAGAATAAGTGTTATGGATGTCAGACAGATCATCCGAGTCAAATGCAACACCCGTGTTTGTTCCCAATCCCTGAAGACTTTTATGTGCGACACTTCGATGATGTTGTGGAGATTGTTTGCAACGACTTCCAGCCATTATGCATTGTCTGTACTCAAAAATGTTTCAGGTAAGTGAAGATCATGTTCTGGGGGCCATAGATACACTTCTTTACGAGCTAAAACGTACTGCTCAATTAAAAGGACTGTTGGAAGCGTTAGAATGGGGGATTTCCCCTCAGCTACACTTCATGGTTCTTGATCTCCGGAGGGGGGATAAGGAGAATGAATGAATGACTGTTTTTTTTTGTTTTTTTTTAATGTAGTTTTTTGACATATATGTTTTTTTTTTTCATATTTTATTTTGAATATGGTGATGTGTTTGATGAAATGTAATTGTGTTATAATTGATTTGTTAAATTAGTAGGAAAACTAATGTTCTTCTTTTTTATATTTGTATGTATTAAAAAAATGTTTCATTGTTTTTGTCAATGAATTTTTAAGAAATTTTTGCAATAAAAAGATATTGTTAAAACTATCATGTGTTCATTTTTACTTTGACGTAATCATGGAAACAACTCTCAAGAAAATTTCTTATGATCCAGCACATCGGAAGTATAGGAAGAGATCCTCCTGTATACAAACTAAAAGACTGTGGGGGTGAGTTGTTAAAAGGGTCATTTTACGAACATGAATTACAACGAATCATCATTGATAAAAACAAAATATTTAAAATAGAATCAATATTGTCAAGAAAAAAGTTTCTGGCAAAAACCATGTCTTGGTTAAATGGCTGGGCTGGCCTGAGAAATTCAATTCATGGGTGTGTGAAGATGACATTATTGATGTTTAAAAAGGAGAGTTTAATCAGTTTTTCACATCATATGTAAAACCCCATGCCAAAGTCAAGACCGCATATCATGGATAAGAAAAATGGGTTTTATGTGACATTGCCAAGTAATGCTTCAACAAATGTTTACCCAAATAACAAAATATGGAACTATCGGACAAAACTAGCAAAACCAATAGTTTTGAATGAACCATATGAGGTAGGACTGATAGAGGTTCAATATCCAAGGAATTGGTTAACATTTCCACCTAGTGATGGTTAACAACAGTCACTGTTGTTAACCTGAAAACAGGTAAGGACACCGTATTAACGTTAGCTCCAGGACATTATGATACAGTACAAAGAATAGTGAAAGAATTTAATTCAAAATGCCCTGTCACGAGCGAAACATCATGTATGAGTATACACTACAATCATATTACAAATCATATTTTCGTCGCTGGTGCTGAAGGTCAGTCATAACATTTAGAGGCAGACTTGCTGAGATTTTGGGATTTATCCCTGGAACCCCTTTCATTGTGCAAGATATAGTCAATTTTAAAAAGCGTTCTACAGCACCTCACCCAGCAGACATTTACGGAGGAAGCTACAATATTTTTGTTTATACCGATATTGTGGATTACCAACTAGTGGGTGACAGTCATGTACCCCTGCTGAGGTGTATAAATGTCTCTGATGCAGAATGACGTACGCCCACTTTGACTTACGACAAGCCTCATTACACATCGCTGTCCAAGACAGTTATAGATGACATTGAAATCTCCCTAAAAAACGACCAAAACAAACATATACCATTTCAATGCGGCAAAGTAATTGTTAAACTACACTTCAGACCTGTGAGCCGTGGTTTCTGAGAGACAAGCTTTTCAAAATGGCACGAAGTCCTTACAACCCTGATGATAATAATGATAATAGATACACGTCATAATACATGAATCAGGCAGGTGGTGATTTGCCAGGATTTATTGGTGCCAGCACACAGTATGGTCAGGGACTGGGAGGCATATTTTGCACATTGTTCAGGATGGCTGTGCCATTGTTGAAAATAGGGTTTAACATTGCAAAACCTCATCTAATAACAGCAGCTACAGGTATAATGGGGGATGTGGTGTCTAATATAGCCAAAAACAGTGTGACTAGAAAACAGGAAGGAAATGGTATGATTGTGTACACCCTAGACCTATAAAAAGACCTCCATCCACAATGCATGCGCGCACTGTGTCTAAAAAACGTAAAACGGTTTGCAAGACTCGGAGGACTGTCAAAAAGAAGTGTACCACCAAGGTTAACAGAGCTCCTGCCATACAAAGAAGATTTTTGTCCAAGGATATATTCTAGTCAAGACAAAATAATATACTGAAGAAACCATGTCCCTCATTCATGACCAGTCACAGAAATGTGTGAAGACAGAGCTGGATCTTTTTACTGTGCCATTCACCCAGACATCCATTGAAAAGTCAACATATGTGGAAGTACCACCTGTGTCAGCCATAACTGATACAGGACCTGTGGAGTTTTATGTGTCTGCAAGTGGAGAGGATTATCTCGATCTCAATGACTCTTATCTGTTTACGCGTGTGAAAATTACAAATGCAGATGGTACAAACTTGGCTAATGATGTTGATGTGGAATTCATAAATTATCCTGGATGCACACTTTTCTCACAGGTTGATATTACACTAGGAGACAGACTCATTACCCAATCCTCCAACACATATCCCTAAAGGGGTATAATCGAGTGTTTGATAGACTATGGGAAGGAAACACTGGATACCCAGTTTAGCCCTGGGTTATTTTGTAAAGATACTGCGGGGCATCTGATGAATAACGCTGTTGCTTTAGATGGAGATAATCATGGACTAACAACAAGGGGGAGATATACACGAATCAGTTGCACTGTGGAGTTAATTGCCCCTATGCATGCTGATTTGTTTTTTCAGGAAAAACTTTTGCTAAACAGTGTTGATATTGCTTTGAAATTCATACGGACAAACGATGAATTCTGTCTTAATGGCTGCTGGAAATGTACACTACCATGCTAAAATCATGTCTGCTAGTGTCAGACTGGCACACAGCAGAGCCTTACAACACACTACCCACCCATCAAAAATTGGTTGAAAAGACGTTGAAAAGACGTCATTTCCTTACGTTGAAACGTTTAGATTTGGTTGAAAAGTGAAAGGTAAAAAGCCTTCGTTTTCAGGTCGTTAAAAAGACGTCTTCATGAAGACGTCTTTTTGCTGTCTAAATTTGGTTGAAAAGTGAAAGGTGAAAAGCCGTCATTTTCAGGTCGTTGAAAAGATGTCTCCATCAAGACGTCTCTTTCCTGTCTAAATTAGGTTGAAAAGTAAACCTAATTTCAACCATGAATTAACAATTAGAATCACAAATTCATGACTGAATTTCTAACCTAAAAAAATGAGACGATTAAACAAAAAAGGATCAAAACATTATTGTTGTCACATTGACAAATTTGTAGCATAGCAATAAATCTAACATCTTTGTCACAAAAAGCCCCAAAAAACAACAAATCTTATACATCCAGAGGAACAAGGATGTTAAATGTTTCCATCCAACTGAGGGCGGAAACTTCTGAACTGATGAACCATCTTCCTCTTCACTGCTGCACTGTGAACATAAGGCAGGTTAAGTTTAATTCATCACATCTTGACATGAACTGCACGTATTGTGTATTTAAAATCTCTGCTCATATTTTTTCTAACCAACATTTGCAAGCAGTAATTTACACATCCAGCGCAACATTATTATTCATCTGGAGTTGTATTTGTCACCCAACAAATGCCCAATACTAGTTGTGGACACACCTAGAGCTGAGTAAAAAAAAAAAAAAATCGATTTAATTGATTAATTCAAATTTTTTGTTCATAAAGATTTTAAAAATGAAAATCTAGATTTTTCTATTGAAAAAAAGAAAAAAACTCCTTGTTCTGTTCTATGTAGTGCACTGTAACACAGTTTTGACTTTTAAAAGATCATTGAAACTTTTGTGAATTATGGCAAAAAGACCTTACTTAATTTTAATAACAGAAATAATAATAATAATAAATATAATAAAAATATTAAATTTAATTTTTTGCAAAATCGCCCAGCCCTACACATACCTGTTTTATTTTTATTAAGATAGCCTCCACCACTAGACCACCCAGGAGCATGTTTGAAATGCTCTGTCATGGTATGCCGTATTTCATAATCTGTGGCTTTGCTGTCCCACTTCTTGACAGCAGCTGCAATGACAAAGAAAAACATGAAATCAACATTTGTTTATTCTTAATTACACAAAACAATAAAATGAAAAAAAAAATTGTGTACACATACTGACATCAAAGACGTTGTAGAATTTCAACTTTATAGACATAAAAATCCATTAAAAAAATCTAAAGTTGTGCAACTCCTGATATATACCTGTCACAATTGTGTACAGCTCTGTCAGTTGAAATGCCCTTTTGGGACCATGGCCCTTCATATTGAAGGCAGACATGAGGGAGTTTGTCATCAGCCTAAAAAATTAGCACATGAGGTGTCTACACTTAATCAGTTAGCTTCTTGTGCTATTTAAGAGCTAGGAAGGGACGATGAGAGGTGAGGTTTGGAGGATAGAGATAGTTGATAGTAAGGATCGACCAATTATCGGTATGGCTGATAAAATCAGCATTTTTATAATAATTGGTATCGGCCGTTTTTTCACTGATAGCCGATTACATAAGTTTATTTTGAAACGCGCTCCTCTGGCTCTCATGCAGTCGTCTCTCTGCCTAAAGTCAACCCTCTTGGCTGTGTAACAATGTCCGGCCAACAGCGCCCTCTGATTGGCTGTTATATGTTGTGTAGCCAATCAACACTGAAGCTTCTAGAAGAAGTTCCACAGAGAGAGAGGAGAGGATGCGCTGTGAAGCAGCGGTGAGACGATTGAAAGTAAGGCAGAATATGTAAACAGAAAATAGCGCAGTTGCAAAAACAATCCTCTATGCTGACACCACAACCTTATTATGATCATTGTCAATGACATGCTGCCCACAGGTGAAATCTGGGCCTACCTACCTGCACGTCTATATTCACATCAAGTGACAAGCCATTTTTCAAATAGCCGAAATGATTACGCTTCTAACAATAAATGAAAAATAATACACAGGTACAGCAAGTAGCTCATTAAAAGACATTTTGAATTTCACAGTAAGTTCCATGTAGTTTGTTAACATTTTAAGTATTATGTGTAACAGTTAGCTCAATATGCTAAACACGCCATCTTCATACTGTAGCACAGTGTCTGTTCCTTTCATGCCGTCTGAGAAATCACTATTTCTGTCATTTTTTCAGGCACTTTAAGGAGTTTGGTGGCACATGCATGAAACATGATCCGCTATGTTGAATATTTTTAACATGACGTCAACAACGCTGCTCCAATATGTTTTAGTAGGAGGTGAAACTCATTAGATGCACTGGATATTTACAGAATGAATCATAAATGTATAAAATTATTCACACGTAAAAATGGTGTGACGAGGTTCATCCATCCACTCATGAGCTGCATAGATTGTGTAGCCTTGTCAACAAGCGTTAATAGTCACTATTCACCTATGCTAGTAATGATTAGCAATGCACTGTGCCTAGTTTTAAATGACAGGTTCCTATAACATACTAATACGTAACAGAATTTCCTTCTATCTGTATAGAGCTCAGTTTTTACTTTGATCATATAAAAAAATCAAGGAGTTATTTAATTTATTTCAGTGAACTTCAAGAGATTTCTGCCCTTCATGTTTTTATAAAATTAAAAACAATTTCTTGAACCTTTTCAACCAAGATTTCCGTCAGTTTGTGTTATTCTTCAGCAGTTTAAGGTCTTTTTTTCCACAGCTTTTCAGTGTACAAAGAACAAAAACAGTGTACTGTATTCAGTCTAGACCCAGGTGTGTTATTCTAAATTTTGACACCAAAATTGACATTTTTTACAGCAAATGAATATCGGTTCTAAATATTGGTCATCGGATTGGTTTCTTTGATTACAAATACCCCCCCAAAAAAAAAACAACAAAACAAACAAACAAAAAAAAAAACCAACAAAAAAAAAAACCATATTGGTCGATCCTTAGTTGATAGGGAGGTAAAGGTACATAGAGGGATTGAATAAGCGATGGAGCTAGAGATATTGAGCAGGGAGGGACAAGGAGAGTAGAGAGGAAGTTGGACATGGGGGAAGGGATAGAAGAAGGGAAAGAGATGTGAGGGAGATAGGGAGGGAAATGGAGGGAGGTAAGGAAACTGAGGGAGAAAGGGATTGTGTGCTGACGGAGTATGGAGCTGGAGAGAGGGAGGATAGAAGATGAAAATAAGGAAGTGAGGGAAATAAAGGAGAAAGGGATATTGAAATGGGGATGGAAGGAGGGATAGAGGAAGGTACAGGGAGCATTTCACCAACAGGCATTTCTTTGACCATCAGATAATCTTAGCTTTTATAATGAAAGGAATTATTGCGATTTGAATGTGATGTTTGCATTTCGAATCTCAATACCTGTCCAAGATCTTTGTTGTACAGTCCTTGATGCTCTTCCCGCCAACCTTACTTAACTGTGCAATCTGTATGAAAAGAGTTCATATTTTAAGTATATCACTATATTTGTAACTGACTTTTTACAGCCCCTGAATGGTAGACTTTTAAAACTCAGCACCATTCCAGCTAGCACAGGGGTGGGCAACCAATTGGTCATAAGATCTACTTTATCTGTGTTGGGGTTGGTAGATCTGTGCAGCCTCGGAAAAGGGCAAAGTGAAAATCACCAACATTTTAAAGTCCAATCATAGCTTACATAATAATATGCAAACATAACATTTGTCCATATTTTTATATTAATAATACTATAATTATAATAATGGTGCGGTCAAAAACATAAATCAATCCGTGTAATTATGTGTTTTATTAATGTCATTGAAATAAAACGGACCTGACCGCATTTGTGAGAGAGGAGTGAGGGGGAAGCCCCGCCTGTTGCAAATGAAGGGACAAATGAATGCAATGAAACGATAGCAATGCACAACGTGCATTTTTCAAAATAAAGCATAGAGGAATATTTTTATAATATTTGAGATATTATTTCAAACGAATTATGGTCAAAAGTGCGTAAATAATAGGCAATATCTACCCATTTAGGCAATATATTATATTATTGTTTTCACATTAAAAAAACAACTTTTTTTTCAGGCGTGGCGGCTTTTATTTTGCCGGTGCGGCACAATCAGTTACATGTAGGGGAAACCCTGGACTTGCTTCAGTTTCCTTATAGACCCTTCTGTATAAGCCAATGGTAATAATAAAATAAAATCATGGCAACTGAGTTTTGAGATTTAAACCAATAAGCTTGAGTTTGATTTCTTGAGTGACAAAGAGAGATGTCTTTGTCTGGGTTTTCCAGCTAATCCAGAGATGTACTCAGACCCCATTTGAGATTTTTCTGTAAATTAAAAAGACATGGTTGCCCACCTTTGGTCTAGCACATATCCAACAGAAATGACTGTTTTCATGAAATTATATTTTACCAGAAGATCTCTTGCTTCATTATTTTGAAGTTTGTCCTCCAACTTATCAAGTTCCTCCATCTTCTCCATTCTTTGAACATGGTAAGTTGAAGTACTAGGTTCTGCACACCCAATGCGCCTTACCTCCTCTGTAAGCTCCACAAGCTTTCTCAGGACACATTTCGTGAATTCTTAAATGGTATGGAGACATTTCATAAGAATAATAATTCCATTGTATGAAAACAAAATGACTATGATCATGCACCAAATGGGCATATTTAAAATCCAAATGCAGCAGTAAACAAAACAAATTACTTATTGGCCATGGGCATTAGAAATATATCCACGCTGTTCTTTGGAGCTCTTGGTGTTTCTGAAACAAACATTTTGAACTCAATATTCTATCTGGAAATACTGCACTTCACGAGACAGGAATTAATGACTTCAACCAATTGGACTACATTCAATTCTTAAATATTGTATTACCTTCTGAATTAGATGACTTTGAGACAAGATCTGGGTTTTCAACCACGTACATGGCCAGAAAAAAGACACTTTTGTCCCAGTGAAAAGGATAAGTACTCAATAAGGAAACTCAAACCATTTGCCAAAAGAAACTAGCATACAGATAAATAATTGCACTACACATTACTGTACAAATGTACACAACCACCAACTGCTCTTTGATGTGCTCTCCAGTTATTGACAATTGCCCTTAATGACCACTGGTAGTATTCCAGTAGATAGATAGAATGACAGTGTGAGTATATCACCAGAATGATGAAGTGGGCACCATCCTTCACTGATGTTATGTCGATTCACAACACCTTGGGAAGGCTCAACAGTTAGTTCTAGTGTACCAGAGCTACCGCCTCCATGCTAGCACTTATTGTCCATGATGCCCACATGCAGTACTTCCTTGTGTTATGATGAGATTAGAACTGTTCAATCTTACCATGTCTGGATGTTGAGTGTCCTGGGGAGGAAGGTCTAGCACTTCCATGGTTCGATCGTTGATTGGAAGAGTTGGGACGCTCCCTCCTAGAGCTGGACTGCCCTGTAACACCAACATGGCACATGTGGGACAGGGAGACAGGAAAATGCCATGCATGAATTCAATTTATACAACAAGTAGTTCCAGCCATGCAACCTGATTGGTCAACTAACATTTTTTTGAGAATTTAATGCCAACAAATGTGGATTAGGAGAGCAAAACTATCCTAAATAAGATGTAAATTGAACACACTGACTCTATTAAATATGTACAATTAATGCCATACTGGCTGCAGACTTAGGAGGAACTAGCAGTGTTTCCCCTAGGTCTTCGACTTAGGCAGGGCAGGGGGGGTGGGAGGTTGGTAATTCGGTGTATTCATGTGTTTTATTGAACTCAATCACAGATCCCGCTGTGATTTCTTAGCGTTATCTGGTAGATGTGACATGGTTTGGCACGTTGCTATGCTGTTTATGGACTGTGTTCAACTGCGCACGCACCTGTGTGTGTCGGTGTGTGTGTGTGCGTGTGTGTGTGTACACGCATCGGGTCCAAACTCCGCCTTGTGCGACATAGAGTGGAGGAGAACTCTAACCCGCAACCATGTAATAACCAAGCGGCAACCTCCGCGGTCCAGACATGAAGCCAATGCGGAAGTGCAAAAAACTACAGTTCCTCGAGTGGCCGCTTGAGGCTGGCTCCAAAAAGCAGAGAACCCCCATAAGAACCAATTCACTGATGCCCAACTTTACAGCAGAAAAAAACATGTTTACAGCCTGGTACAAAAAACGGTTTTGGTCTCAATGTTGAGTTTCCCCCTCCATGTCAACTCTATGGGGGGTGATTTTTTTATAACGTGCTGGATTAATTTATATTAAGGCTTAAAGTTTTGCATATTTCACTTGATTGACAGCTCATTCTGAGCTCCGTAGCAGTCCAGGGCGTCACCCCCGCTACGTCACGCTCGTTTGTGATTGGCCGAGAGTTTTGAGGAGCCTGGGTGGAGCCAACCGTCGTGAAGATGGCAGCGCACAGCCAGAGATTTTTTAGGCTTCAAAAACGGGTAGTAGAAACGAATGGGTGACGTCACGGAGGCTCTGTCCATTATTTTTTACAGTCAATGGTTATAACGTAAGCTTTAGCTTGTTTAATGAAAGCACAGGTATTTGTTTCATAGACTGTAGATTATCCTGACTGTTATGATCTGACGCTATGGCCTATGAAATAAAACTGACCTGACCGCATGTTGTCAGGACTCTGCACCGGTGCGCCTAACTTTTTTTCTTAGGTGCACCAGCACAAAAGTTAGGCGCACCGAAATTTTCAATCGCATTCCACACTGCAGTTTTTTGGTTCACTTTTTTTTTTTTTAAATAGCTGTCTAATACTGACTTTTTTCTTCAACATGTAGTATATGAGAGAGAAGGACCTAAAGAAGAAAAGTTATCAAAGACAAATTCCTCCCTATTCTGGTTTTTATTTTATGAGCACTTAAAGTTTGATATCCATTGAACCTCCATAAATCCCTCAAAGTTACTGCCCACTTACAGCCAGTAGAAGGCAGTATTGCCCCATTTTTCTGATATCAGGCTATTGATAAAGTAAAATACTGACTTCACTTAAACATCTTCTCCAAAACCACAAAATATTAAGACTTGTCCATTTAACAGATGACATAACAGGACCTAATCAACAAAAGTTGTTAAAGGATTCATCTTACTTTCCCCGACTCTACCCGGCTCTACTCTACTGGCATTGTGCTACTTTTCCACCAGCCCGGTCCCCTGCCCAGCTGGGTTGGGGTCGCCATGAAACAGCTGGGCGACACTGCGTTCATGTCATTTTGAGAGCGACACAACAACCAAAACAATGGAGGACTTGGAGGCAATAGTATACTTGCTGCTCGGTCTGTGGCTTTTTGTTACAAAGAGGAAAGCAGAAGAAGGCTGCAGGCGGTGATAAGAAATACCCTTGAGAAGTACAGGAGAGTTTTGGAAGCTATACAACAGTTTGAAGCCGAGGACGAGAGCAATCGGGCTGCAAAGAAAAGACGTATGAGGGTAAGCTAATGGAAGCTACCGCTAGCTTGTTAGCTAGCTGGTAATGTTAAAGTCCCGTGTTTAACATTGTGATGGCAGCAAGTTATTGCCATAAAGTAACAAAGCCTATGTACTGCAGTCCTGTTTGGGGCATCGCGCTCATGACCCATCGGTGACGACATTTTCTGACCAATCAGTAGCCGGCAGGTCGACGTCACCTTTTAGTATCGACTCAGCTCGCTTAGAACCAGAGCAGAGTAGGTACTAAAACTGGTTTGTTTTAGGAGGTACTGTGCCGGTGGAAACGCAACGCAAACTGGGTAGAGCCGAGTAGAGTAGAGTAGGGCTAAGGCGGGCTGGTGGAAAAGGGCCATATGTGAAGCAGGGCTGTCATTATATATATATATATATATATATATGTGTATATATATATTTCACTTTTTAACTCACTCTCTTTATGTCTGTCTTTTTCAAAATACACATTACAGATGGATGGATCAAAGAGGAGTGTGTAACACCGGCAAACAAAGTCAACATGGGAGCCATTTTATTCATTTGTTTCAGTAAACTTTAAGAACTTCTATACTTCTTGTTTTTATATAAAAAAAATGTTAAACCCTTTTTGTGTCAAGAGGTTTATCCTTTTTTATCATATATTTTCACAATGTACAAAAACAAAGAACACCACACTGTATTCAGTTTACCTAAAAAAAACATATTGGTCGATCCTTACTTGCTGGAGTAGTAAATTAGGTTTCATTACAGGAGTTCTAATGGTGCAGCTGATAACTTTCCAGTTATTAGTCAGACCCCATGTGTTAGCAGGGAAACAGATATAACACTAGCTAAATATGGATTTTTTGTGATTAGATCTTTCTTCTTTTTTGTAATTTTGCTTAATTCAATGACTTTTTCAAGGCCTGGAAATGACATAATGATCATGATGATATTAGAACTGTTCAATCTTACCATGTCTTGTTGTTGAGTGTCCTGGGGTGGAAGGTCTAGCACTTCCATCGCTTCATCGGTGATATGAAGAGTTGGGAGGCTCCCTTCTAGAGCTGGACTGCCCTGTAACACCAACATGGCACATGTGGGACAGGGAGACAGGAAAATGCTTTGAATGATTAAGTGCTGAACTGGGGAAAAGCAATGCATGAAATCAATTGCCATGACTTTTTCAAGGCCTGGAAATGACCCTGATGGCCATTGTTTTTATTTTAGTAGATAGATAAAATGACAGTGAGAGCACATCACCAGGATGATGAAGTGGGCACCTTCCTTCACTGATGTTATATCAATTAAGGCTCACAACACCTCCTCCAACTGTTCAATCTTACCATGTCTTGTTGTTGAGTGTCCTGGGGTGGAAGGTCTAGCACTTCCATGACTTGATCGGTGATTTGACGATTTGGGAGGCTCCCTTCTGGAGCTGGACTGCCCTGTAACATGCTTTGAATGATTAAATGCTGAACTGGGGAAAAGCCATGCATGAAATCAATTGCCTTTTTCAAGGCATGGAAATGACAATTTTCTAATTCTATGACTGTTCCAGTGTTTTCATGTATGTAGGATTCCTTTATTAGTGCACTTTGTTTCTACCCCCTTCCCCAAAAATAGGTTGCCAACAAAGTTTTCTAAGTTGATTATCCTACCATATCTGGAAGATGAACGTCTGGGAGATGAGCCCATTGGTGATTGAGAAGTGGAGCATCCTCCATCACTTTCATGACTCGATTGGTGATTGCGGGAGTTTGAACGCTCCTTCGAGCTTGACATTCCTATAACACCAACATGACATATGTAGAACAGGAAGACAGGAAATGCTTTGGAACGCTATAATAGTGCATTTGGTTTCCACCATAAATCATCATAATCACCAGCCCATCATAAATGTCATTTTTGAAAACTGGATAGTCACAGCAGTCAGGTACACACTGAAATTGTCAACCCCCACAAAAAAACGTAGCCAACAATGTTTTCTAACAAGTTGATTATCATACCACGTCTGGGAAAAGAATATCCAGGAGGTGAGCCCACTGGTGATATAGAAGTGGAGCATCCTCCATCACTTCCATCACTCAAATGTTGACTGCTAGAGCTGGAACCCTCCCTCCTAGAGTTCATCTGTCCTGCAACACCGACATGGCATGGCATGACCTCTGTGGATCGTAGCAAGCAGAATGTTTGTGTGTTTTAGGTTAGTCTTACGAGTGGTAAAGAAGAAAGAAAAAGAAACCTGACTGAGCTGATAGAAATGAGTCACCAGACAAATATTTCAATTTCACTAAAATCTTTACCGCTTTATTTCTTCCTAATGATGACATACACAAGAATGTGAATAGCAGACTAACCTAAAACACACATCATGCTGGCTATGATCCCCAGAGAGTTTACAGTGGAATCTTTGAGAATCATTTTGAGTGAAAGGCACCATCCTCTCTGATTTATTTATTTATTTTCTTTATCTAAAAAGCAAACTATCCAGTCAGATTAGCAATTTATTATGTACATTATGCAATTAAAAATACAAGCACTTAATACAGAATCCAAGCACTTTCAAACCTTAAAAAGACCATATTAAAATTCAAGTGTTTCCAAGGATTTCCAGCACAAACCCTGATCATTGTAATGGTTTGTGGTACACTTGAGGGGTCAAGCACACATACGTCCATGATTTGGTTATGGTTGCAATTTCACTGCGAAACTGGGAGGTGATTTGATTTGCCACCGGAAGCAAATGTTCTTTTTACCAATTCGCTCACTTTGGATGGAGGTGGACTGGAGGTACATATTTGGCACTGGTATATTTGTATATGTGACACAAGCCTGATGATTGCTACAACAACGCATCTTACCATGTCCACTATCATGTCCACTTTCAGTATCCTCTGTGGATGAATCTGGCAGCCGTCTACTCCAGGTCAACTCATCAATGGTGGATTCTGTAATCAAATTTCAGATGCAGTGTATGAAGATTATAATTCACACCAATTCAGATGATGTGACTTGTATTAAGCTTTGAATTCAAGTCATCTATATATTACTGTATATTCACTGTATATTATGCAGTGTGATTATACACACCAAGCCTATTCAAATGGCGACCCCCCATCTTTAAATATATTTATTGTGTGTTTTGACTAATTTTAGCAAATGAATTACACTTAACATGTAAATGTAGGGACGTGGATAGAGTCTGTAAACAGAACTGTAACAAATTTAAGAGTATACACTGTTTATGAGGCGCTGAATTATTCACATAAAATATCCTAGTGCTGAAGCAGATTTCAAGTTATTGACATTTTTAAGAAAATGTTATAAAAATAATCTTTCTATCCTGTCGGTCTGTTGTGGTAGCCCACTCCACTTACCCTTAGGAGTGGTTTGATCAATAGTAGCAGAAGCTTCGTTCAACTGGATTTCAGGAGGCTTTGGATATGCATGCAAACCTGTATTGTTATCTAGATATAAAATAGTTAAAATAGAAGTCAAACGTCACTGTTTGCAATATTTTCAGATAAAAATTTTTTGGGAAAAAAAAAAAACAGAAAAATCGTATTTCCACAAGATTCAAGCAATGTGTATCTACTCACTTTCTTTTTTCTTAGCTGCTGAGACATCATCTTCTGACAGAAATTGTCCTAAAATTGTTAAATTATGTTATAAATTATGACATTATAAATTAGCCTACTTTTTGCAAAAGAAACAATATATAACATACTTTAAATTGAGAACATTTACCATCGACAAAATCATCATATGTCCTCTTCTTTACATGTCTCTTCCTTCTGGAACAATGGTGGAACCCTCATGGTCAGTTTGGGCTGATGAAGTGTAGTTATAATCTTCACAATCTTTCACATTGTCTAAAAAAAGACATGACCAAAGTTAAGACACCAAATGCAAAAACAAACTTTGAATCGTCTGTTTTCCAGCAGTAGTTTTTTTATGCTTCATTAAACATTTAAATGCCATACCTGATATTGTCTTTATTTTCACCAGTGGGAACGTTTTCCAGTCATCCTCTGGGTCCATCTTGTTTTAATGTGCTAAATGCACACTTTTCCTTGGCCATCGCACAACAGTTCTTTCTTCCTGTATCCAGTTTTTTGGGATGACACCTTCAAACTGTTTGTCATCCTCAAGCCAAACAGCTCTTGCATAAACCATTGTCTGTAACATACGCAAGGAGAACGGCAAGTGTATAAGAAAAAAAAGGAAAAAGAAGTGTTATTTGGGAGTAGTTCAACGATTCACTCGATTTCATGCAGTAAAGGGAAGATGGCATATCCTCCATTGTGTGGTAGACACACAGCTTTCCTTTTCAAGTCCTGGCTTTGTAGTAGCTTTATTCAAGCCATGCTGTGGATACTGCCAATAAATGCAATGTTCAGGAGCTTTGACTGGCAAGGTCTCTCAAAGAGGTTGGAAGTTCGACAGTCTGGAATCACATTGCAAACCAATGTGCCATCAGCTCTTTTTTCTTTTACGAATGCAACACTGTTGTCCTTGAGCAGAAAGCAGCTGCCTCTCCCGACACAGGCGGCAGTGGCCTTTGCTTCAGTTTCTTACTTTTTTGTGAACACTCTCTTTCTGCCATACGCTTTGCCACTTGCACCAATGCGTTATGGCTGGTCTTCACAAGCTTTTTGATTCTTTGAAGATGGTTCTCAAAGGGAAAAGCAGATATTTCATTTAATGAGCAATCAAAGTTTGCAACATCTTCATGGAGGTGTTTTAGAGCATGCACATTGTAGACAGTGAATTTGTCTCGATACACCTCAGCACTGTTGACCACAAAATGGTTGAGGATCTCAGCTGCATAAGGCAGAAGCTGGTTTCTTCTATCACGATCTGCTGTGAGGAGGATCGACATTCCAACTGTAAGGCAGAGGAAGTAGTGGTACAAATCTGGGTCCACAATTCCACGGAGCACCACAGGTCCAGTGTACAGCAAAAATTGCCGAAACTCTGTGACTTTCCATCTGTCCAAGTCATGAAGGGATCTAGGCTTCCTGGCTACATCACTAACCATTGCATTCCTCAATCCAACAATTCTATTGGAGAGATCAGCTCTCTGTCTTGGAGGGAGTCTACGAGGGTTGTAGGTCCGACACAAGTAACATAGGATGCGCCTCACTACTCCAAGGCAAACTAGGTGCATATAATCAAGGACAAATGAACTGACACATGGGATACCTGCTCTGATAAGTGGCGTTTCCCCATTCTGATGTTTTCCTTTGTAGGCCATCTGGTGGAACTTCTCATCTGTCCTTCTTGGGAATGTATCTTTACTGTTGAACACTACTTTCCCTGACCATTCACCTTCCTCTTCACATCTTTCACAGCTCGAGTATCCAGTGTGGTAGATTATTTTTTTTAGGAAAGCCCTCGCTGGAGCATCGCATATAAAAGCTTTTATATGTACGTGTGTAACTCCTCCATTGTGCAGTACTCCATTTTCCTTGAGCCTTATAATCTCGTCTACCAAGTCTTTGATGTAGTCTTCCAGTGGTTTTGGTTTTGCCATGCCACTGAATAGGCCCACTACAAAAGGCTCAAATCCATCCACCTTTGCCAACATGGGCCAGAACTAAGCGCCACTAGATCTGAATATTGGTACACCATCAACATTAATAAGGACATTGATGTCTTCTGTGAAAGCTGGGCATTGTAAAAGTGTGCGGCGTATTCCACTTTCTAAGCCATAATAAATGTACTCTCCATCACATCTGGCCTGACATTGAAATACTTTTGTAGTGGAGAGAAGTGTGCGGGAGTCCTTGGGTAGTTCATCATGCCCATTTTTCGAAGGATTTGGAGCAGGGCATTGACTGATTTGTGTGTTAGATTACTGGTCACTGCCCAATCTGCCAAGTCACTGCATAGGTCTAATCCATTATCATCTATATGTGCACAGGCTAATTCAGTTGGCTCTTCCATTTCTTCATCTTCTGAGTCAGGATATACACTCTGTCTTTCTCGATCCATGCCATCATCCACTGACTGGATGTCTTCCTCACCCAGAATGTTTTGACCATCTGAATCCTGATCCATAAATTCATCTTCACTCTCATTCTCAGCTAATTTGTTGACTATGGTATTGACCTTCCTCCAATTTTGCAGATAATTTGATGCCATATTCTGACAATGATGCAGGGGTTTTCACAGGGAGCATGTATTCAAAGAAGACCCACCTTAGTGGTTTGTTTTGATCATCCTCACCGTCTCAGAGTCCCACTCTCCACCTGCTTCTCTCAAGGAATCAAAAACTTGTGACAGGAGACCAGGGAGTCAGACCGGAGTCATGGGAGTTTTGTGCAGTAATGACATCTAGTAACAAATACAGTGTGGCATGGCTTAATTTCATGCAGAAAGATGACAGCAGTGCTAGCTGTAACATTTGCAAAATTATATTTTCTAGTTCCAAACTCGATTTATGATTTTTAACTTGTTTTTCCTAATTCTTGTTAAAAAAAAAAAAAAAAAACCTTACTTAAAATTAAGTTAGGCTTTTATTCTGTTATTTGAAAAAAGTTTCACTTAAGTGCAAACTGTCATTTACAGCACAGCATAGAACAGAACTCTGCAGGAATGTGTTTGGTGTGAGGGTGGGATTTACGGTTTTCGATAGGCAAGTCTTCAAAATCCCCTGGGTTGAAATGCCCTGCTAGAGTGCGTGACGTCAGAGGCTTAGAGTGGATGAGAGGAGCAAAGCCGCCTGAAATTTTTCTGATTAATTCTGATTAACTCGCCATCATGCCCAAACGATACATTGCAGGCGAACAATCTTTTCCAAGAATGTAGCCACACTTCTTTGGATTCATATGAATCCAAGATTGAGCGCCAAGCTCGTTCTAAAGTGAAATGGCAGCTCTTAATTGACGTGGGAACCGTTTTTCCACTCCATAAGTGGCAATATTGACTTTCACTGGCTTAAACAGCTATTTTCAAATTAACTCGGCCACTATTCAGAAAAAAACAAACAAAAAAAGACCATGTACGTGTTCAGTAACTCCTTCTGTCGCTCCACATCGTTACTTTTCAGCTAGCATTTACGGTTTTCTACAATTGTATCGAAGACGCCATACAGTCCGACACGCGAGCCCGCCTGAGCCCCTCTCTAATTTGTGCGCGCGGTGATTGTGTAGTTTTACTTAATATTGTTTAAAATGACCAGGGCCAGGGAACAGGGACCAGGGAAAAGGTCATTCTCAACAAAAAATACTCTAATGCCCCTAACTGCAGGGAAGTCAATCCAGAGGCCTCAATTCTCTTTCAGGTCCTTTATTTAGCAGCAACAGGCAACAAGAGTTATTGTCACAGCTATAACTCACACTGAACTCGCAGGAGGGGTAAAGTAAGCCACCGTCTCTCAGCCAGCGCCATGCCGTCTCGTCCCTCTCTCTTACTCACACACACATACATGCTCCCTTGGCCCCCCCTCCCCTACTCATGAACAGTTAACCCCTGCATGACAACATGAACATCAACACCATAATGATTACAATACTAACCCCGAGTCAGGAGTGACTTAAGTGTGGCATTAAACGCGACTGTTCATATGGCAGGTAAAATACCAGACACGTAGGCTACTACCTCTGAAAGCCACCCAGGTCAGGTTTTAAAAAATGGAGGGTCGCATTTCACTGCAGTATGAACGATATTGCGCTTGCAGCTAACCTGCTAAAACACACCGACAGTCTGCAAAGTGTTTAACTTTAGCACGTTACATTCTCGATTAGCATTCATTAGCGCACTAAGGTTAACAAGATAGAAAAATTCAGTCAAGCACACGTTTTGTATTACAAATTATTAGAACTTGATACTTACAGTGCGTTTCTATCCGTCACTCTCCCGCTTCTTCTGAGCCAGTTAACTTTGTTTATGACGAGTTACCCGATTTGAGTGACGCATGCGCAGTGGCGCCTGTCATCGTCAGCCATCATAGACGGCATTACCCCTTGGACAAACTACGTCACCAGATTGAATATGCGATATCTAAAACTAAATCGTAAATATAAAGATATTAAATAAGTAAATGTATGAATCGTTTGCAGATAGTAAGCAAAAGTATACATAATTCATTAATTCATTCCTACTGTCGCATGGGGCTGGATCACAGCTGACTGTGGGCCAATATTCATGTAATGTCATTACATGCCCCTTTCTGCAGGCAATTCTTCCAAAATAAATTTGTTCTATTTTGTCAAATTTTTGAACCTGGAATGGAGTTCTGAAGTGTCTCATTTTTAATTTACAGATAATAATAATAATAATAATAATAATAATAATGATAATAATAATAGTATACATTTTACTTGAAAGCGTCTTTCAAGACACCCAAGGTCATTGTAAAGAAATATAAGAACAAAGATAAGATAAAAGACAAAATACATGTGAAGCAGTTTAAAGAGAAATACAGATTTTTATTAATGCTGAACTTGTCAGTGAAGCTGAAGATTCAAAAGCAAGGCAACTGGACTGTGTAGAGTTTGTTGGGAAGACGCTTCACTTCTCATCCAAGAAGCTTCTTCAGTTCCAAATGGCTGGTGCTGGAAGCAGATATGTATCTTGCTAGAGGAAAAAAAATAACAACAAAGGAAGGGAGGAGTTGGAGAACGACTCATAGAAACTTATCCCAGGGTGATGTAACCCCTGAGAGTCGTTACCCTGAATGGGTCATTAACTCCCCCTGTCATGTGAGGTGTCATGGTCACATGTGCCCAGGTGTGAGTGTTTGGAGAGCTTTCTGGGGAGAGAGCTGAGCACTGCATTATATGTAGGTGAGAGGTTGTGTCTGAGTCCACCGCCTCTGTAAAGAGAAGGCTTCTCCAGTCTGGTGAAGATGGCTTCTTTAACTCCTCTTTCAAACCATCTATCTTCTCTCAGTTGGTCCAAATCAGATGTATGGATGCAACACAGCCCAAATCCCAATGTCTATTTTGGGGCTAAATTTAGACCAAATCAGACAGGCTGAATCAGGGCCATTGTTAGGGCCTGCAGCTTTACAGGGGCACAGGCCCAAACACAGACAACACAGATGTGCCAGCGTCTGTTTTTGGAGTATATTTTAACTAAATGCAGTCCAATTTATTTTTGGGCTAAACTTGGACCAAATCAGACGGACTACATGCAACCCAGCTTTCAACATATATTTTTAGGCTAAATTTGGACCAAATCAGACTGACAAAACTATGCCTATTTTTCAACATCTATATTTGGGCTAAACTTGGACCAAGTCCGACTGACTAAACGTGGCCCAATATTCAACGTCTGTTTTCTGGCTAAATTTGGACCAAATCAGACGGACTAAACTCTGCCCAATATTCAGCGTCTATTTTTTGTACTATATGTGGACCAAATCAGACTGACTAAACTCTGTCCAATATTCAACGTCTGTTTTTGGGCTAAATTTGGACCAAGTCAGATGGACAAAATGCAGCCCAATTTTCAGCGTTTATTTTTGGGCTAAATCAAGGCAATGACGGACCGACCACATTTAGCCCAAAAAACAACATCCAGATGACGTCTTGGGCTCTAATTTCCTGGCGCAACTCAGGTTGGCGCAGGGTGGCGCAGCCTGGTGCACCCCGTGCAGTGGTAATTTTGTCCAGAGCACCGCCATGCGCAGCCAATTTGGCAATTTGGTAGACCAGCTGCGCCGAGATGGGTGTGACGGCGCACCAGGGGGAGGTGTTGAAAGATTCAGCTGGCGCAGAGTGACAATTTCGTGCCAAAAAACTGTGCGGAAGGTGTGCTGAAAGGCCGCCAGCTCCAAACCTGGGCTATTCTCGGCGCAGACGAGGTGCACCCTGGGCAGTTGTAATTTGGCTAACAGGCGCACAGTGCGCACACGTCACCAAAACCTCACAGGCAGGTGTCCACAGTGTCAGGCACATTTCAATGCAATAAACAATCACAGCAACCACTATTTCATGTAACCGTCTGAACCAGCATATACATTTGTATCTATATTAATTGTCCCGTCACATCTGATGTCAGATCAGAGACGTTTGTCATAACTGACGAGTTCACATCTCTCAAGCCAACCACAAACAGCCACATCATCCGATACGGAGTATCCGGCTTCTCTCATCTCATGAAATTCAAAAGAAAAGAAAAAAGACAGAGACTGCTGAATAAATGTAAGTCACACGGTGTCTTAAGGATTTACCTGTGATTGCCCATATTTCTCTGTTTTCATCTTTGTTCTTAATGTGATCTAAAAAGATGGAGTACATTATTGCAAGGAGGATGAGGAGGAGATATCGGGGGAATATTTTACCAAAGGTTCTGCTAATTAGCGATGACCAACCAGGAATGCAGGTGGATCACAAGCATGATGAATGGATTAGCCTGCTGCTGTGTTTAAATGTAATTATCACTTAATTTTGTACTCCTATTCATGACACAGGAACAGATTTCATCTGTCCCGTGAGGTGGTCCACAAGGCGCAGCCTGGTGGCCCCTGCGCTCTCCTAGTTGCTGCAAAAGTGACAGCAGCTCTGACCTTCTTCTCCACCGAGGTGAAATTGTCACTGTGCCTCGCCCGCGGCGCATTTAAAGGTGAGGAGAGGCATTCATTTGATTGGTGAAGATTGCACTCGGCTGTGTTAAACCCACTCACGCCTTCTCTCCTCTCTGCGTCTTGCGCCGCTGGGAGGGACGGAGGCGTGGGTGCGCCTCCCTGTGCCAGACTGCGCTGTGCACGAAACTTGTAAAATGCCCTGGACACACCCCGTTGGAGCCCCTAGTGTTTGGTGGGAAATGAGCCACTTATTACACTTCATTAGAGTTACTATGGCAACTTTCCTAAAGAATTAGCAATTACACTTTATTAGCATTACTATGGCAACTGTCCTAAAAGAGTCACTTATTACACTTCATTAGTGTTACCATTTCAAGTTTTCTTTAAGATTCACTTATTGCACTTCATTAGTGTTACTATGGCAACTTTCCTAAAAGAGTCACTTATAACACTTCATTAGTGTTACTATGGCAACTTTCCTAGAAGTGTCACTTATAACACTTCATTATTGTTACTATTTCAACTTTCCTAAAGAATTAGTAAATACACTTTATTAGTGTTACTATGGCAACTGTCCTAAAAGAATCATTAATTTCACGTCATTAGAGTTACTATGGGAACTTTCCTAAAGAATTAGCAATTACACTTTATTAGTGTTAATATGGCAACTGTCCTGAAAGAGTCACTTATTGCACTTCATTTTTGTTACTATGGCAATTTTCCTAAAAGAGTCACAAGTGTTACTATGGCAACTTTCCTTAAATTGTCACTAGTGTTATCATGGCAACTTACCTATAAGAGTTACATTTTACAGGTCATTCGTGTTTCTAGGGCAACTTTCCTAAAAGAGTCACTCGTGTTACCATGGCAACGTAACTATAAGAGTCACTTATTACACTTCATTAGTGTGACTATGGCAACTTTCCTAAAAGGGTCACTATTGTTTCTATGGCAACTTTCCTTAAAGAATCACTCATTACACTTCATTTTTGTCACTATGGCAACTTTCCTGAAAGAGTCGCTAATTTCACTTCATTAGTGTTACAATGGCAACTGTCCTAAAAGAGTCAATTATTGCACTTCATTCGTGTTACTATGGCAACTTTCCTTAAAGGGTCCCTATTGTTTCTATGGCAATTTTCCTAAAAGAGTCACTCATTACACTTCATCAGTGTTACTATGGCAACTGTCCTAAATGAGTCACTTATTACACTTCATTAGTGTTACCATGGCAATTTTCCTATACCTAGTCAGCAAAAATTGTGCGGGCCGAAAGCGGCGCGATTATGGCTAAAACATTTGGCCGAGACTCGGTTTGAATCTAGGTCCGATTGCTGTGCGAGCGCTTGGCTGTCACTCGGCCAGAGTACGGAAGCCAGGAAGAGTGAGACTGCAGGCATGAATCTGAGATCCTCAGACAGCTCCAGGATCAGCAGTAGTGGTCAGGACCTCTTTAGTTGAAATGTAAAAACAAAACGTCCACTGATTCTAACAAAATTGATATGAAAGTTGTTAAAAAGGTCATTGAGGGGGTTTCAGAACCACTAACATACATCTGTAACTTATCATTACAAACCGGCAATTTTCCTACTAATAAAAGGAAAATAGCTAAAGTTGTCCCACTTTGTAAAACTGGGGATAGAGACCACTTTACAAATTACAGGCCTGTTTCTTTGCTTCCACAATTCTCCAAATTCTAGAAAAACTACTCAATAACAAATTAGATAAATCCATAGACAAACATAAATTGCTTTCTGACAGTCAATACGGATTTAGAGCTAACAGTTTAACATCACTGGCATTAACAGAGTCAATTGAGGAGATCACAAACGCTATAGATCACAAACTGCATTCAATTGGAGTATTCATAGACCTAAAAAAAGCTTTGGACACAATCATAACATTTTAATCAATAAACTTGAACGGTATGGGATTATTGGCTTAGTGTTGCACTGGGTGAGAAGTTATTTCAGCAACAGGAAACAATTTGTGAAATTGAGGGACTATGCATCATCATGCTTGGACATTGCTTGTGGTGTCCCCCAGGGGTCAGTATTAGGTCCAAAACTATTTGTAATTTATTTAAATGACATATGCAAAGTTTCAGAAATATTAAAATTAGTATTGTTTGCAGATGACACAAATATTTTTTGTTCTGGGAGGGATTTACACAAACTACTGGTGAGGATCAGTACTGAAATGTGCAAACTGAAAATGTGGTTTGACGGAAACAAATATTCATTATACTTAAGTAAAACCAAATTCATGACATTTGGCAATCACAATAAAAATACACAATTACAGATACAAGCAGCTGGGGTGGATATTGAAAGAGTATATGAAAATAAATTTCTTGGGGTTATAATTGATGATAAAATAAACTGGAAGTCTCACATAAAACATGTACAAAGTAAACTGTCCAGAAGTATTTCAATACTGACCAAAGCAAAACACAACCTGGACTACAAATCACTCTACATTCTCTACGGTTCACTGATTTTACCATATTTACATTACTGTGCAGAGGTCTGGGGCAATACTTACAAATGTACAACACACTCACTATCCATATGGCAGAAAAGAGCCATTAGAATTATTCACAATACTGGTTATAGAGGTCACACAAAGTCACTATTCTTAAAGTCAAAAACATTAAAATTCACTGACCTGGTTTACTTTCAAACAGCACAAATCATGTATAAAGCAATAAACAATCTACTTCCTGGAAATATTCAAAAATTGTTTTTTAACAGAGATGTTGGTTATAACCTGAGGGGGGAGCTCAATTTAAAACATCAGTGGGTACGTACAACATTAAAAAGCTTTTGTGTTTCTGTTTGTGGAGTGAGGCTGTGGAGCAGGTTGGGTGTGGAGCTCAAGCAATGTCCAATCATGACCCAGTTTAAAAGGCAGTACAAAAACATGGTTTTCATGAGGTACAGGGAGGAAGAGGAGCTTTAGCAACTGGGTGTTTTCATAAATGATTTATGTATTTATTTATTTCTACTCTGTTTATTTTCTAGTTCTTGTAAATATGTATATGTAAGTATGTATGTTTGGCAAAGACTGCCTGTTAATTGCGTGGCGGAGAAGGGGTAGGTTTAAATAAGCTTATGCTTCATCCTACTCCTTTTCGGACATGTTGGGTTAATATTATTATTGTTGTCTCAACTATTCTCATTAGTTTTGTTTGTTTGTTTTGCACATGTTCACAATAAAGCATTCATTCATTCATTCATTCATTCATTCATTCATTCATTCAGTTTTCTGTCCTACACGAATGCACAACCCTCAAGCATTTCTGTGTTGGTGGAGTTTTACACTGTAACACTACTATAATCTATAGTCAAAGTTAAATTAAATCACAATTAAGCCAATAATATTCAATTAAAGTTTAAATCCATCTTTTTTATACAACAAAAAAGAAAACACTTAGTAAACAGGGACAGTTTTTTGCAAATTTAATGGTTATTTTATATAATCTAACAACCATTAGAAACTATGGCAACATATATAAACACACAAGATGCAAAAAGTTCCATGAGGCACTGCCTATGAAGGTGTCTGATGGTTCCTGTTTGCCCTCTGGCTACGGCCACCATCGTGATCAGAGGCCAGCCGCAGCCACCTGGTGATGAGTCGCTCTATTTCGCGATCTGTTGCTTCCCTTGTCAGGGCATTCCTACGAACTGCGTCTAAGAAACACAAGACAGAGGACATAACCATATGATGTAACTTAGCAACCACCAAAACGTCACTTGGTTGTCATCCACATTGCACTCACCCAAAACCACATCTTTCAAACATGAGGCCTTTGAATGCAGGCTTTTGGTTTGCCCCACTCCAGTTAATTTGTCTTGCCAGTGACGTCTTCATAGTTCTCTTAAGGACCCGCCCCAAAGTGTCTTTGAGAGACAGGCCTCCGACGAAGGCAAGAAGTACAGTCTAAAACAAAACACATGTACCTCATTAAGTATTTACACAACAAAGCAAGGGGTTGCTATATTCCTAAGGGTGTGGGTTCTGGTTAAAGCCACTATTGACTGTCCAAGTGAGAAGTCCTGGGATATTCCAAGTTTAGTTTAGTTTATTCATTTCTGATCATGTTTACAAAACATTCAGACAAAACTGAACTGAAAATGATCATTTCCACAAAACCTTTAACCTGTTGTTCAGGGAAAAGGGTTATCAGAACATAAATGTAACAAACAGTAAGACAAAGACCCAATGATCAAATGAAGGCAGCAATACCTAGGAACAGCTGATTTACCTTCTCTTGACCAAAACAGAAATTCACACGCACACACAGGCTGCATGCTCCATGCACCGCACAAAGTGGAGAGTGTTGCCTGACCAACATTGGATTCCCCACTGACTAACTAAGCTGTTCCTGCCCCTACCCAAAAAGCTGCACCTGTTGCCTAGCGACCTTGATTGACAGCGTTATTACTGGAGAAGTTGCATTTCCTTGCAGCAAATGTGTTGAAATGCTAAAGCTGAAGAATAAAAATGAGGAAATGTGCATGAACATGTGAAACTAATGAAAAGATAGAGAAAAAGTAGAAGAAGTATAGTAACAGGAGTAGAAGAAAACGTAGAAGTAGAAGAGGAAGTAGTATTATTATTATTAGTAGTAGTAGAAGTAGAAATTGTAGAAGATGAAGAAAAAGGTAGAAGAGGAAGAGAACAATAAAAATGAGGAAATGTAAAATAAATTTGCTGAAAGTAGTTAAACAAAGCTGAAAATGTGGAACACAAATATAAAAATTCCTGAAGTAGTCAAACAAATCAGAAAATGAAGAAATGTGAATTAAAAAGTGTTGGAAATAAGAGTGAAGGAGTGAAATAAGGAAAGGTGGAGGAAAAGAAAGAGAAGGGAAGAAGAAGGTGAGAAGAAAAAGAAGGGGACAAGAAGAGAGAGGTTAGGGGAGGAGAAGAAGAAGAAGAAGAAAGGGGAAGAAGGAAAGGAGGGAAGAAAAGGGAAGGAGAAGTAGAGGGAGAAGGCAAGAAGCAAGGGAAGGGGAGAAGAGTGTACAGCCTGGCTCCCACTACAGGATTCTCGGGCCGATTTGACCCCGATTCAGTTCTCCGATGACGATCGGGGAGAATTCTGGTCAGGGACCAAAGTCGGCCCCGACCTTCGGCCCAGATTGTCTTCTACTGTGAGCAGGTGACGGATCAATCTTAAGCCTCCAGATTGTCTCACAGACATGTCGGAGCCACCCCGATAATTCCCAAACGCGTTTGATATTTATCGAGATGATTACGCCACTCATATTCACTGAGGATGATAATAGCCAATCAGAGACAGCCACCTACAAGGTGTCGTGATTCCCACAGAGTGGTCATTTAGCATTTATGAGTGCCGTTTATTGCTGCTTCACCTACATGGCAATCTCTCTGTAGTATGCTCGTTAACTCAACACTTCCTGTTAGGAACATGTCTCCTTCAAAATAAGAGCACATTGTAATACCAACAGATTACACCACACAAGGGAGCAGAAATGGTCTGAAGTTACCAGGGATGTACAAAACCCAAAACCAGTGAAGTTGGCACGTTGTGTAAATCGTAAATAAAAACAGAATACAATGATTTGCAAATCCCTTTCAACCTATATTCAATTGAATACACAGCAAAGACAAGATACTTAACGTTCGAACTGGTAAACTGTGTTATTTTTTGCAAATATTAGCTCATTTTGAATTTGATGCCTGCAACATGTTTCAAAAAAGCTGGCACAAGTGGCAAAAAAGGCTGAGAAAGTTGAGGAATGCTCATCAAACACTTATTTGGAACATCCCACAGGTGAACAGGCTAATTGAGAACAGGTGGGTGCCATGATTGGGTATAAAAGCAGCTTCCCTGAAATGGTCAGTCATTCACAAACAAGGATGGGGCGAGGGTCACCACTTTGTGAACAAATGCGTGAGCAAATTGTCGAACAGTTTAAGAACAACATTTCTCAACGAGCTATTGCAAGGAATTTAGGGATTTCATCATCTACGGTCCGTAATATCATCAAAAGGTTCAGAGAATCTGGAGAAATTACTGCACGTAAGCGGCAAGGCCGAAAATCAACATTGAATGCCCGTGACCTTCGATCCCTCAGGCGGTACTGCATCAAAAACCGGCATCACTGTGTAAAGGATATCACCACATGGGCTCAGGAACACTTCAGAAAACCACTGTCAGTAACTACAGTTCGTCGCTACATCTGTAAGTGCAAGTTAAAACTCTACTATGCAAAGCGAAAGCCATTTATCAACAACACCCAGAAACGCCGGCTTCGCTGGGCCCGAGCTCATCTAAGATGGACTGATGCAAAGTGGAAGAAGGTTCTGTGGTCTGACGAGTCCACATTTCAAATTGTTTTTGGAAAGTGTGGTCATCGTGTCCTCCGGACCAAAGAGGAAAAGAACCAGCCGGACTGTTATAGGCGCAAAGTTCAAAAGCCACATCTGTGATGGTATGGGGGTGTATTAGTGCCCAAGGCATGGGTAACTTACACATCTGTGAAGGCACCATTAATGCTGAAAGGTACATACAGGTTTTGGAGCAATATATGTTGCCATCCAAGCAACGTCTTTTTCATGGACGCCCCTGCTTATTTCAGCAAGACAATGCCAAGCCACATTCTGCACGTGTTACAACAGCATGGCTTCATAGTAAAAGAGTGCGGGTACTAGACTGGCCTGCCTGTAGTCCAGACCTGTCTCCCATTGAAAATGTGTGGTGCATTATGAAGCGTAAAATACAACAACGGAGACCCCGGAATGTTGAACAACTTAAGCTGTACATCAAGCAAGAATTGGAAAGAATTCCACCCGAAAAGCTTCAAAAACTGGTCTCCTCAGTTCCCAAACGTTTACTGAGTGTTGTTAAAAGGAAAGGTGATGTAACACAGTGGTAAAAATGCCCCTGTGCCAACTTTTTTGCAATGTGTTGCTGCCATTAAATTCTAAGTTGATGATTATTTGCAAAAGAAAATAAAGTTTCTCAGTTCGAACATTAAGTATCTTGTCTTTGCAGTGTATTCAATTGAATATAAGTTGAAAAGGATTTGCAAATCATTGTATTCTGTTTTTATTTACGATTTACACAATGTGCCAGCTTCACTGGTTTTGGGTTTTGTAAATGGTGACCACAAAGGAGCAGAGTGTACGGGTGCGTTGGACAGCTGAGATGGAGGACATTCTTTCATTCATTCTCGGCTCGTTTGGTGGTATAAATAATTACAACATTCCGGTTTATCTGTGCCTAATTGTGCACAAGCGATGCACTTCTTGGCCGGGCTACAAAATGACTACAAATAAATGTAATGAAATCAATTGGTGTGTCAACCAGTTTGCAGTCCTGGCTATTGAAAATGTTTTATCATCTGAAAACTGACACAGACCCAGTAAAAGATCCACTGTCTCCTCAGTCTGTGACAGGTTCAGGTTCTGTTTCAGGTTCAGGCTGGAGTCTGACTGCAGCTTCCATCAGAGCTGAAACACATCTTTAACAGCGATCTTTCCACGTTTCTGGACCTCAACAGAAATAATTAATTATTTAGAGCCTTCTAATAGTTAAATATCATGGATTAATTCATTAAAGTAAATGAAGGGTATGTAGATTAAATGTTTAAATTCTGCTGTAGCCTGGTTTGTCACAACCACGCTGTGTACAGCTGCAGTGATTTCCTTACAGATGTGGTTTTCAGACTAATTAGCGCCCCTTTTCAGCTGACAAACTTCCTTTCTCTCCACCTCTGTTGCTATGTGGTCGATCTACAGCACAGAGAAGTCTCTTTTTTCCCCATAATGCCTCTCTCCATGTTGTAAATTCAGTGGGTTCGGCCAGCTCAACCTTGAATATTTAGGGGCCTGTTATTTAAATGCTGATTGTTTTCAGTTGCCAGATTTATCAATACCTGATCAGGCGTACGCTGTGATTGGCCCTGGTACACATGTTTCATAAATCACGAGTGAACGTGCCGTAAGCTTGTTTTTACACCCAAATCTACGCCACTTCCCATGCTAGATTGATAAATGAGGGCCACTGACTCCCATGTAATGGGAGTACCATTTGGAACCTCTTTTTGAAGTTGCAGTGGTGTCCACATTTTTGCCATTACAGACATGTAAAACCATAGACTATATAAAATATGGATGTAGTCTCCGTTACTTCACCCGTCTCAGTGAAATGAAGCCAATCATTGGCAGGGGCTATATTGGAAATGACACGGGCATTGAGCCTCCAATAGGGTGCCTGTCAATCACGTGAGCTGAGCTACGACTCTGATTGGATCTTAATATCTTCTAAACCGCTGAGTTTGGAAAAAAAGTTCACCCCCTGTACAGTGTGTGCCGATAGCGAAATAAGCCATTCAGACCCAAGCTGTTTTTTGAAGCAGGTTGTAAGTATGCTTTTATTGGTGTAAAAGTCTGTTTTATTTTGGCTTGATGTGAGTGTGACTTCCGGTCTTTCTGCAGCCAGCCTCAAGCGGATTCACGATAAACTGCAACTTTTTGCACTTCCGCATAGGCTTCATCTCTCGAAACCAGATGTTGCCCCTTGTGTAAAACACATCACCGTGTTCATCAGAGTTTTAGAATGCTCACAATGCAATTCTTTCTCTAATATCATGGTTTTGGCACAGCGACAGGAGATTCAGACCTTTGTTTTCACTATAAATCCAATTGTTCACCCTCTGTCTCAGATATAAGTTAAACAGCTGCAGCAATCAGGGAACCCAAAGAGCAGGTTACCAAGGAAACCATTAACTCCACAGGCATAAAAAAAATCTGACATCAAATCTGCTCATCTACTCAATCCACTCTTCTTGTCTTCCTCCCTTCCTCTTCTTCCCTCCTTAATCTTCCATCCTCCTTATCACCTTCTCCTTCTTCTAGTAAGAGTCTGTCCTATACACCAGATTTTAAGAAAATGTTTGGAATTTAGAAAAGAAAATTCATCAGCTGACTTCAGAGCAAATATTGAGTAACAAGAACATTCATGGAAATGTAGTGGAGTCAAAAGTACAATATTTGTCTGTTGAATATAGTGGAGTGAAAGTACTATGTTTCCACCAGAAATAATACTCAAGAAAAGTTCATATATTAGACATTTCTCCTCTTATCAGAAATAATCAAGCTGTACTGGAGTGCTCTATCGTAATGACTGACTTTTAGGACTGATCCGATTACTGCATAATTTAACTCACCAAATTCTTCTTCTCCTCTGGGTTCCTTAACATCTTCTCCAAATGGTGTAGCTCCTCAATAGTTGAAAGGGGGAGCCCAAAATGTGTAGGATCTGACGGGATGTCTAGGACAGTTTGAGTGCTGGAGATTTTTTAGAGATGCACCAGTATGTGCAGCTGCTGCTCTCTGATGGACTTCAGTTCAACAAGGATCTCCTTGGCAACTGCTGTGAGACACAACAATAGGCGGGCATAGCAGATTAATAGTAGGTCTTGACCGATGCATCGTTAATTGTTAAATCAGTCAGAATAATGATGTATTGTAACTGAGGGATCTGTATTTGGGCAGGAAGAGGGATTTTTAGAAGAAAAAAAACGACCAGATAATGACACTGCGCTCCTGCACACACATCATGTGATGTCCACAGCTGAAATAATAATAGATGAGTGATGAAACACAAGATGATCTGACCATTACGGCAGTAAACCAATGAATGTAATGTGTGTCAGAGCTATTTCAACAGGTTATGGGTTTTTGTTGTAATTGTTTCTTTGTGACAGCAGGGGGCACTAGACACTGTCCCTTCCAGGTGCAGGTGTGTCATTTGGGGGATGATGCACCTGGAAGGGACAGGTTTTTTACCAGAACAATGGGAGAAGCAGACAAACCCTTTGTTGTTGAATTACATTGCTTGAATTAAACAAACAAAGCATAAAACCCACTGAAATTCAGCTTTCTTATTGACTGCGTACAACCTACTGGATCGGTGCATCGGTGGCCATTTGTTCAAGATCGAATTTGTGTCTTGACAGCAAATAGCCAGTATAGAGTGAATGTATGAAGCTGGAACAAAAATAATCAGTAGTGAGACAGTCAGTTCTTGTCACAAAAGCAGCAGAGAGACTTAAACATTTAGCAGAAAAAATGAAAATACAAATGCACATGGAACCACTATTGTCAACATATCAATAAAAAAACTGCAGTGTTTCCCACAGGATTTTGGGAAACTATGGGGGGATTTCACCAACCCTGTAGGGGGTCTGGGGGCATCCCCCCCCCCCAGGAGAAAATTGTGAACATTTTAAATTAAAATGCATCAATCTGGCGCACTTTGAGAGCTAAATCAAAAACCTCAAATAAAAATGTGATCAAACTAATTTGGTGATGAAATGGGATGACAGTGTTAGATTGCAGTCTCCTCTCTCCTCTGCGACACTGAAAGTACGTTCTGAGCAGCCATATTGGAGAACGTTCCAAAGCGTTAATTGTGCTCAGAGGAGAGAGGAGACTGATCGGAGGAGCAATAATCAAGGAGACACGGGGGCTGCGTCTCAAAGCTCCAAAATTTCATTCCCATTTCCTCCACTTGCGTCGTTCACTTATGTCTTAGTCCCGCCCACCAGAGATGCATGGGAGAGATGGAAGGAAATGTGAGTGAAAAGACAGTCAGTGAAGTCAGTGAAAAGACTTTCGCAAAACCGGTTCTCTGGTCTCCTCGGTTATCTCTCCTCCAATCAGTCTCCTCTCTCCTATGAGCACAGTTAACACATTGGGATGTCCTTCAATATGGCTGCTCAGAAAGTAGTTCCGGTGTCGCAGAGGAGAGAGGACAGAGGAGACTGCAGTTTAACGCATTGAGACGCACACAAGAGCAGGCTTCGCAGAAGTTTTCTCACTGACAGACACACCCCCACACAGGATCTCTATCACTGATTGGACGCTGCAGCGGCTCAGACTTCTCTGAAACTTCACATCGGAGTTTAATGACAGCAGAAAAAAGACGGAGCTGAAAACAGTCACTGAGTATAGATGTGAAAAGCTGTCATAAAGCTGGGATTAAAAAGTGTTTGATGTGAGTTTGAAGCACAAAATACTGAACAAGAATGTCATAAAATCAAGGATCACGGTAGAGTTTTTAAGACGCCAGTGAACGACACAAGTGGAGGAAGTGAGGATGAAACTTTGGACCTTTGAGACACAGGGCAGCCATAGTTTGATTCATTAATAGGAAACACTGAACTGCTTCAATCAGTGGGCCTTGACTTTTTTTCAGTGTGAAACAGCTTTAAGTCTCAAAAATCCTCGTCGGTCGGGCCCTAATTAATTGTGAAACATTGTGAAATGAGTCAGAGTAAACAGAGGATCACTTCGTAGAATTCCTACCTGTTGGCACACAAAACTGGTGTTCTGAGGAGACTTCAAGGACAGGGCAAGGAGCTGCTTGTGGTGTGTTCTAAAACAGAATAAAAAAGAAAGATGGTTTTATCTCATACTACTCATAACAAACTGATTTCCGCTTCCGGCGCTGCTCGAGTAGGCAGCCGGTTACAGCAGCTCCTGCTCGTTTGAGTGTTTTCCTTTGTTTTTTTAGTTACTTTAGTTACTTTTTGTAAATTATTTTAACTTATTAGATTGCACAATGGAAACCAGAGTGTTTGGGCTTACTCTGGTGGTTCTGCTGTGTTTTTCACTGTTTTCCACCGTGTCTGGAGATACCATGAGGAGCCATGGTCCTATTGTTTACAGTAGGGATCAGCTGTTAGCGCTCTGTAACACAACGGTGCTGCCCCAGGAGAGACCCGACGTACCTCGCAAGCTGAAGAGGAGGAGACGGGGGTGCCGTGCCGGAGTCCGTCGTCGAGCCAGGAGGAGAAGATACAGACCCGTCCTCCCGTCCGTTATTATGGGGAATGTGAGATCTCTCCCCAATAAGATGGATGAGCTGGCGACGCTGACCCGGCATCAATCGGAGTATCGGGAGTGTAGCATCCTGGTGTTTACAGAGACATGGCTAACCACGCTAACCCCGGACACGGCCGCTACACTGGACGGCTTCCATCTCTCGCGGGCGGACAGGACAGTGGAGAGCGGTAAGAGGAAAGGAGGGGGGCTGGCAGTATTTGTGAATGATAGATGGTGTAACTCGGGGCACATCACTGTCACGGAGCAGATCTGCTGTAGAGACATTGAACTGTTAGCTGTTAGCATGCGGCCATATTACCTCCCGCGCGAGTTCTCGCATGTTATCGCGATAGCTGCATATGTCCCGCCGTCTGGTAATGCCGTAGCCGCGTGTGAGATCCTGCACTCTGCAGTCAGCCGGCTACAGACCAAACAACCTCAGGCCCTCCTCCTCATCTCTGGTGACTTTAATCATGCCCCTCTATCCTCCACTCTGCCCACTTTCACCCAGTATGTTACCTGCCACACCAGAGACAATAAAATACTGGACTTACTGTATGCAAACACCAAGGATGCATACAAGTCATTACCCCTCCCTCCCCTGGGGAGATCAGACCACAACTTGGTTTATCTCCAGCCTGTGTACAAACCCCTTGTCCACAGGCAGCCAGCTGTGACCCGTACAGTGAAGAGATGGTATGAGGAGACCGAAGAGGCTCTGAGGGACTGTTTCGAGTCAACTGTGTGGGAGGAGCTCTGTGATCCTCACGGGGAGGACTTAGATAACCTTACGGACTGTATCACTGACTATATTAACTTCTGTGTAGAGAACACTGTACCCACCAGGACTGTACGGTGCTTCTCAAACAACAAGCCCTGGATCAATCCAGACATAAAGGCTCTCCTGAAGGAGAAGAAGAGAGCCTTTAGGTCATGAGACAAGGAGGAACTGAAGGCTGTGCAGAAGGAGCTGAGGAGGAAGATCCGAGAGGGGAAGGACAACTACAGGAAGAAGATGGAGGACCAGTTGCAGCAAAGAAACATCAACGGAGTCTGGAGGGGCCTGAAGACCATCTCAGGCCACAAGGAGCCAGACTCTCCAGCTGTGGGGGACCAGAAGTGGGTGAACGATCTAAACCTGTTCTTCAACAGGTTTGACCAGACACCTGCCCCTCCCCCCACCCTGCCAGCCCTGCTGCAACTCCCCTCATCTACATCTCCGGGTCGTTGTCCCACCCTAACCTCCTCCCCCCTTTCCACGACCTCCAGCCCTCAACCACCAACCCCAACTGCTACTCCCGACAGAGGGCCAACACCCCAACCCACACCCTCCAGCACCCAGCCCCCCTCCTCCCACCTGTCCCTCACGTCCACCCAGGTGAGACACGAGCTCAGGAAACTTAAGACCAAGAAGGCTGCAGGTCCAGATGGCATCAGCTCCAGGCTCCTCAAGTCCTGTGCAGACCAGCTGTGTGGGATTGTGGAGCACATCTTTAACATGAGCCTGATGCTAGGGAGGGTACCAGAGCTGTGGAAGACATCCTGCGTTGTACCATTGCCCAAAACACCGCACCCCAAGGACCTGAACAGCTACAGGCCGGTGGCACTGAAGTCCCATCTGATGAAGACTTCGGAGAGGCTGGTTCTTTCTCACCTCCGGCCTCTGGTGAACTCATCAATGGACCCGCTTCAGTTTGCCTACCAGCCTGGCATCGGGGTGGATGATGCTGTCATCTTCCTCCTGAACAGAGCTCTGTCTCACCTGGAGAAGCCAGAGAGCACTGTGAGGATCATGTTCTTTGATTTCTCCAGTGCGTTCAACACCATCCAGCCTCTTCTCTTGAGGGACAAGCTGGAGCACACGGGGGTAGACCACCACCTATCGGGCTGGATCCAGGATTACCTCACAAACCGACCGCAGTATGTGAGGGCACGGGGCTGTGTATCTGACATGGTGGTCTGCAGTACAGGGGCCCCACAGGGAACGGTGCTGGCTCTGTTCCTCTTCACCCTGTACACGGCGGACTTCATGTACAGGTCAGACAGCTGCCACCTGCAGAAGTTCTCTGACGACTCTGCGATTGTCGGCCTCACCACCGAGGACGATGACCGAGAGTACAGAGGACTGACCCAGGACTTTGTGGACTGGTGCAAACGGAACCACCTCCAGATCAACGCGAGGAAGACCAAGGAACTGGTGGTGGACTTCCGTAGGCGTAGACCCCCCCACCTAACACCGGTGAACATCCAGGGCTCGGACATTGAGATTGTGGACTCCTACAAATACCTGGGTGTTCACCTAAACAATAGACTGGACTGGTCTGACCACACGAGTGCTCTCTACAGGAAGGGCCAGAGCAGACTGTACCTGCTGAGGAGACTGAGGTCTTTCGGGGTGCAGGGAGCTCTCCTGAGGACCTTTTTTGACTCTGTGGTGGCATCAGCCATCTTTTATGGAGTGGTCTGCTGGGGCAGCAGCATTTCGGCTGCAGACAGGAACAGACTGGACAGACTGATCAGGAAGGCCAGCTCAGTCCTGGGGTGCCCCCTGGACCCAGTGCAGGTGGTGGGAGAAAGGAGGATGCTGGTGAAGCTGGCATCCATGCTGGAGAGGGACTCCCACCCCCTGCAGGACACTCTGACAGCCCTGTGCAGCTCCTTCAGTGACAGGCTGCGTCACCCGAAGTGCGTGAAGGAGCGTTACCGCAGGTCTTTCCTGCCTGCTGCTGTTAGACTTTACAACCAGCACTGCTCCCAGTCACCATAAACTGAGCAATTATCGAACAATGTGCAATTACAATGTACAATTACTGTGCTAACTCTATTGACAATGTGCAATTCATCCATGTGCAATCACTTACATTCATCTGCAATTACTTGGTGAATGTGTAAATAATCCTTATAGGATTTGCTTTTTAGTTTCTGTATTCAAGCCCTTTTTTATATTTATACTGGTAAAATAATGTAAATACTACTATTTTTCATGCTATTTTTTATACCATTTTATACTTATTCTTTATCAACGCTGTCCCCCTTTGCTGCTGTAACACTGCAAATTTCCCCGTGTGGGACGAATAAAGGTTTATTCTATTCTATTCTATTCTATCATTTTCTTTCCTCAAGTTATTGTGAGAAGCTGTCTTAACCCTTTCCCTTGAAAATGAGCTGGAGGTGTAGCCCACTGGCAATTACCAGCTATCGGGTTGTTGGCAGCAGGGACTGGAGACCTTGGTGGTGGACTAGCAGCTGTGATGTTAACTGAAGGGGGAGAAGCCCATGAATCTGCTGCAGAGCTGTTAGTGCCAGAGGCTGGACCACTGGCTCTTATATTCACTCTATTGTGGATCCTGAAATGTGGCCTGGGGACCTCGAACCTTGACTAGTTGGCTGTTGGGTGGAACCTGCAAACATCACACCCCTTTCACCCAGTGCTGTCAAGAGAGTGTAATGTCAGCTGTTAGTTTCATTGAGATGTATATAAAGATGAATGGAAATCACTGTTGTCATGTACAGGCCCACCACCAAAAGATGGGATGCAGGGAGCTGGTTCAGGCTCCAGAATTCTGTCTTGTTCGGGCACGTGGTGCTGAAGTCATCCCTTGCTCCTCTTCCTCCTCACTGCTACTGCTTATTCTTCTACAGCCTCTGACAGTGATTAAATTGGGGTGTCAGTTTGTTATTGCAGTTAAAAATAACTATGAATACATCAGAATACAAAAGCAATTTAGACAGAAACAAACCGCTCCCTAATATTTGAAGACAAAATGTATAAATAGAGGACTACATATTGCCCATGATGTGGAGGAAGATGGGACAAGTCTCGGTTGATGTTAGACAACATCTAGCGACGTATGTTGCTCACACCATCAATTGATGCATGTCTCATCTTCCTCCATACCATGCACAATACATAGTCCTTAACTTGTAATGACAAGGTTGTATATAGTAGATATTCTGTATAGTGTAGTTTAGTGTATTATGAGCCACTCATACCTATTCTTTCTCTTCATGTTAAGGATGGGCGGATCGATCCCGTGGTATCGATATATCGATACTCACAAGCTACTCATTTGGCATCGATTTTCTTTTATAAATATCGATATAAACTAAAAAAAATAAGAATTGGGAGTGTATGCATCACTTTCCGCCGTTTTAGATTAGTTACTTAAATTAATACGTGCCAGGACACCCCTGTACCTGGCAGCGTATTGAGCTGGCCCATGTCACGTGACAGGAGACGAGCGAATGAGCCTCAACATGCGATACAGCCAGCCGACACAGTCAGCCAGGCCAGGATGCCAGTAGCACGAACAGGAGCCGGAGGAAAACCTGAGAAGCTAAGCTATGGCAGACAAAAAACGAAGCGTGGTGTGGTGTTATTTTTCACCAGTTGATAAAACCACGGCAAGGTGCCAGGTGTGTGATAAACAAGTTTTGCACAGCAGCAACACAAGTAATTTATTCAAACATCTGAAGACGACGCATCCCGAGAGCCACAGTGAGCTTGAAAAAAGACAGGCTGCTGCGAAAGCCCAGTCTCCTGCGCCACCTGCAGTCCGGCAGAAGACCCTGCAAGAGAGTCTGCAAAAAAGTCAAGTGTATCCAGGTAGTTACCTTTGACAGTGTAGTGCTAAAGTCTATAAATATTCCGATCACAATCTAATTTTAACAGACACTTCAGGTGAAGGGGATTATGTCCAGTATTGTCCAACTGCTGCTTAGCCGACTTAAAACAGGCATTGGTTTTTAGTAATATTTACTGAATATTTTGTTTAAGTAGCCTACTGAAGTTGAAAATTGCTGGCTCGGAGTAGGAAACAAGATAAGAACATGTGAGGTACAATTTTGGGGATTTTTCATCTTTGCATGACAGTTTTATTTTTACCATTGAAAAGAAAATCATTAAAAAATATGATGTTGTGATATGGGTTTTAATCTGTCACATGATTTCTTACATTTAGAAAACATAATTTCATATTTCATTAATTATATCACAAACTTAAAGAAAATAACTGCAGCCTCTTGCGATTCAGATTTGACAGTTAATTGGAAAACCCTAATATCTAATAAAATCCTTAGTATCTTTTGTAACAAATACGTTTCATCTTCCCTATTGTGACGTGAAAACTTTATCCTTTTCAGATGAGTCTCAAAGAGCACGTGAGATCACATTGAGCCTGGCAAAAATGATTGTGAAAGACTTGCAACCCATCTCAATGGTAGAGGACCCGATACCAGATCCCTAGTCGGAAATCCATGATGGCAGGTGAAATTCCCAAACTGTACGAGCAAGCACAAAAAACAGTAAAGGACTCCATACAATCAACAAGCAGTCTGGTTTTAACAACTGACATGTGGACTGCAAGAACCACGGAATCTTGTTTGACTGTGTCAGGACATTTTATCGATAAGAACTGGCAGATGCAGTCTTGCAATCTTGCAACCATGACTGTAGCTGTGCAGCACACAGCAGACAGTATAGCTGAACTCCTGACAAAAATCACAGATGAATGGGGCATCACCAGTAAGATCCATGCAGTTGTTGTAGACAATGGAGCCAACATGGTCTCCACTGTGCGGAAAACATGTTGGAAGCATATTCCTTGTTTCTCTCACACACTCAACGTCATTGTGAAGGACTCCATGAAGGCTGACACAAGTCTTGAGTCCAGCTTAGAGAAATGCAGTGCAATCATTCGGTTCTTCCACCACAGCACCAGAGCAACTGATAAACTGAAAGAAGTACAAAATCAGTTGAGCTTACCTCAGCATAAACTAATCCAAGCAGTGGATACCAGATGGAACTCGGTGTTGTACATGATTGACAGACTGTATGTACAACAAGAAGCCATCACAACAGCACTTTGTCTTCTGGGAAGAAACAACATGTGCCTAAGTGGTGGAGAATGGTCCCACATCAAGCAGGCCATTGACATCCTCAGGCCTTTTGAAGAGGCCACTAAGGAGGTTTCAGCAGAGCAGTATGTAACAATTTCCAAAGTCATATCTCTGGTGTCTCTTCTCCAGCAAGCAACCACATCTGCTGCGCAAAGTAACAGTCTGTCTTCACAACTTGCAGCACAATGCAAGTGACAGTTCCAAAACATAGAACACAACCACACACTTGCAGCCAGCACCTTTCTGGATATTTGCTTCAAAAACATTGTGTTCTGTGATTCTACAAATGTGGAAATGATTAAATCACGGATCATCACAGAGATGCAAGCCCTGGCCTGCGCTGAAACACAGTCAACCAGACATGAGGCTGCTGCAACTGCATCAACTGTGACACAAGTGACACAAGGGTCACCTGCTGAGTGTTCATCATCCAAGGGATTATGGCGGGAGTTTGACAGCCGGGTTGTGGCTTTTCAGAGCAATCGCACAGCAAACACAGATACGTATATTGAAATGAGAAGATACATGGAGGAAAAGGTGATCCCAAGGAGTGAGGACCCTTTGATTTGGTGGAAAAAAAATGAAACCACATTTCCACTGCTGAACAAAGTTGCAAAAAAATACCTTGGAACTGTTGCAACGTCTGTTCCAGCAGAGAGACTCTTCTCGAAGGCCGGAGAAATAATCAGCCAGAGGCGCAATCGTCTTAAAGAAGAAAATGTGAATATGATAATTTTTCTGAACAGCAATCTGAGACTTCAGTAAAGCGTGATGACATATCTCAAGTGCACTAAAGATGTGATGGTGTCGGACATTGTTCTAGTTGATTTTCTCAGGGAACAACTGTCTTATGCAGGTTTATAGGATAAGGAAATCCTAGTTTATTATGATAAGGAAATCTCTTGTTTTTGCTTCAGTGAAGTACAAATGTTTACTTCTGCAAAGAGGTTCAAAAAATAATAGTTATAATAGTTTTTTGTTTGTCTGTTTTTTTTTTTATCCTTTTCACTTTTTCTATCAAGATTGGTCTTTTTTCTCTTTTTTTTTTGAGAAATAAGCAAAGTGAATATGTATATGTTTTTGTATTATTTAATTTATTTCATTCTTATTTATGTTATTAACAATTTACATTTTGTATAAATGGTCTGTATTTGTCTTGTGATTTGTCTTAAATGTAATAATATTTTGACTGACAAAAATTGCCAGTAAGAAATGAACGGTATCGGTATCGGTACCGATATCGATATCGATGAAAATACAAGAAAAAGTATTGGTATTGTATCGAATCCTAAAAGTGTGGTATTGCCCATCCCTACTTCATGTACTCTAGCCTGTTGTCCTCGTCTTCAGTATTTAAGTCAGAGGTAACTGTGGCCTCTGGCACCTTAGCACAGGCAATCTCGTACACATCTGTCAACACAATGCAGAGTAGGTCTATATGGAAGGCCTCCTTATTTTGCTTTTGTGCCATAGGGTTTCATTTCAGAAAGTCTTGAATTGTATAATGAGAATAAAGCATTACTTTACCATGTGAATACATCACTCGGACACTGTACCGGATCCAGTCAGCACCTGGCAATGCCCCATCTTTAGTTGCCTTATGCAGCTTTGCAAGAGATTTAAAAGGGGGCCAGAAACAATGGCCTCCTTTCAGCCAACTAGAGTGAACGACTTCTACCTCTTTTGAACAGAGAAACTCCACAACATGATACATCCTATGAAGAAAAAGGAAATGTAGGTCAAGTAAGAGCCCACAAGACTGTAAACTGGGGCGAGGGGGCTTACACAGTTTCTCAGGTGTGGTCATCCTGTTAAACCAGAAAGGATGACCACACCTGCATAAGATCAGCTGAGGACACATCCCAGTAATGTCATGTGACACTTCTGAGGAAGACTGCAGCAGGTCAGCGGTCAAAACATGTCAAGGTAATGAAACTTAAAAATACACCTGTCTGACAATAAGAAAATTAAGTAAAAACGTGAAAAACCTGTCCAAGTGGAAATCAGTGGCACAAGTAACTATCTATATCATGTGAAATATTACACTCAATCTCAAGACAACTAGCCTAATGTAAATGCAACAAAGGCAATCCTACATGTTTGTTCTGGAAGGGGAGGAGAACATATTTACAAAGGTCATCACTAACTTTTACACACTTCAAACTTTCCGACAATTGTGAGAGAAGAAACACGCCCATGAGAGATGAACTGAGGGGATATGTGTAGATAGTTCAACAGCATGGAACTGACAATACACCACATAAGCAAAATGATATTTTGAAGCAGGCCAATGTCATTATTTATTTTAATACAATTATCCCCCTCTGCAATTTTAACACAAAAGTGGTTTATGTGCAGCTCTTTAAACTCCTGTATTCTCCCTTTAACTCCCTGTGGTAAAGGGCCACCAACATGTTCTTTCCTTAATACAGTCCAAGCTTTTACATGGCCATCATGGACTCCTCTGTTAGAATGCTCAGACATACGACGGACAATCTGGGCAACTGGGAAATTTGGCCCCCTCACCATACGCTTCACATGACAAAGAAAATTCTCAAAAGGAAACCCAGATATCTCATCAATACATCCATGCCTCTTAACATCATCAACGAAATGAACAAGGCCATGCAAGTTGTACACAAGATAGCCCTCACCATAAAGTCTGCAGAAATGTTCCACAAATGACAAAAGCAGTGTCCTGGCACATTCACACATCCCGACATCCACCTGAGGATTAGCCAAAAGGAAAATAGCAACCGAGAGCAGCATAAAGTTGCTGTAGACTGGAGCAGCCAGAACATCCACGAGAACAACTGGGCCTGTATACAACAAGAACTGGCGTAGCTCCGTAGCCTTCCATCTCTCTCTTTCTTCAAAGCTCTAGGTTTTCTAGCAAACTCACATGGAGTGCTTTCCTTAATTCCTGTAGGTTCTGTGATAGTGATTTCACCATCCGACCAGACAAGCGAGTTGGTAAAAGCCCACTACACCACAGGTCAAACAACCGACGCACCACTCCCAGACACACCAAATGCATGTAATCATGGGGAAAATCAAGTACCATGTCAATACCAAGTCCAGTCAGGGGAGATTGTTCTACATGATGATCTTCATCCAACATTTGCCTGAAACTAGCATCCATCCTCAAGGCGGAGTCAGTCTCTGGAAAAGTCATGCGATTCTTTAATGTACACCAGTCTGAACACATTTATCACAAGCTGAACAGCCTGTATGACTCTTTATGCCTTTCACAAAAGCCCGGGCTGGAGCATCACACACAACAGAACAGACTTGCAGGAAAAAAAGCTTTCCTTTAAACCAAAACCCAGACTGAAGGCTCTTTAACTCACTCACAAGGTCCCCCAAATACTCAGTCAGTGATTTGGGTTTGCAATCTCCTCCAAAAACAGCAATCATGAAGGGAAATTTACTTACTTCCTTCACTAGACCCAGAATGGGCCACAGCTGCTGGTTATTACTCTTGAACAATGCACTCTAAAATGTAATAGCTACTCTTACTTAAATAACATTTGTGCACTTTACTTAAATCTTAATAACCTGTTGACTGAACTAAATCAATATGAGTAAGAAACCCATTTAGCTTGAAAAAATATTACAACTTAATTCCTGTGTGTAAGCTGGACTCGAAACTTTTTATCATGGTGATTGAACACTGAGTTCAGGATTGCACATGTGCAGTAAAGCCAGGCGGGAGACTACTCTGCAGACTGATTTCGATGTTGGGGGACGCAGAATTTCTCTTAGTCTCAAGGTGAGTTATGAGTGGAAGTGAAACGCCAGTTTTTTTAACTACTAAACATTCTTTGTTGTGCTTGCTTGTATGTGAGGTGTGGGTGGCTCAGTTGGATAGTGTGCTTAGTCGGTAAACAAGAGGTTGCAAGTTTAAATCCAGCTCTGGGCAACAAATGGTGAGAAGTTCTTTGGCAAGACACTTAACCCCAATTTTCTGGTGTGTAAATGGCTATAAAAGAGTGTGAATGTATGAGTTGATACTAGTTGATAACTAACATAGGAAGTTGACATAACTTTCTTAATCCAAGTTAAAATAACAGGGTTCCGAGTACACAAAAACAAGTAAATATAAAGTAAATGTAATCTAAGACTATAAATCATATTTACTTAACTTTTTTAAGGCAATTGGTTTCCAAAATTTTTTTAAGTAATGCCAACTTGTTAGATTTTAGAGTGTGGGAGCCCATCAAAGTTCAACTGCAACTGCAGGGAATGCTTCCTTGGGAGTTTCATCCACACATTTTCAAGAAGGCCTGTCATGGCATTCAATATGCCAAAGTAAAAGAAGGCACCTCCTGCTACATGCAAGATATTGTATTTAGTGACTGTTTTGAGGAGAGTCCTCCCATCTCTAGGCAACTTGGCATGGTGAAGGTGTAGGATAGACAACAAGGCAGTAAGTGCAATCATGGTGACATTGAACTCCAAAGCCCAATTAACTAACTCTTCAGCAAGGTCAGGTCCATGCTCATAAGGACCGTCTCTATCACTACAATCACCGTCCCTGTCCCTGCCCATGTCACTGTCACTGTCAAGGTTCCAGTCATGCTCAAAATCAGCACTGTCATCACAGTCTACGTCATGCACGGTTTGATCATTCATAAGGTCATCTCCAAGATGGGGTTGGGTGTTAATTCCTCGCAGAAAACTAGAGACTGATTTTACTGATTTGCGTCTCAAATTGGATTTGAAAGAATGTATTTGATCAGCCATTCCTACCTCAGCAGTCTTTACTGTATTTGAAAAAAAGATTAGCATGATACAAAACTATCCATAGTGTCATGTCATAATGGTAACACAATTACCATTATTACATGACCCGTCTACCAGCATAACTGTACACTGTGCAAACAGCACGGTCCATCAACACATCCGTATAAAAACCATTGGCGTTTTTTTTTTTTTTTTTTTACAGAAGCCAGGGGAAGCCAGGCCTCCACAATATTGCAGGAAAAAAAATAAGTAAACTACTATATATTTTTCAAATTTATGTCAAAACACAACGTCAGCGTGACCGTGGATAGAGTCAGAAACATGTAGAGAGCAAGGGGCAACATCCTGAGAAATGATGCTGAGAGAGATGAAGACAAACAGAGAGAGAGAGGGAAAATGAAGCTGAGAGGGATAAAGACAAACAGAGAGAGAGAGAGGAGAAATGAAGCTGAGAGAGATGAAGACTACCAGAGAGAGAGAGGAGAAATAAAGCTGAGAGAGATGAAGACTAACAGAGAGAGAGAGGAGAAATGAAGCTGAGAGAGATGAAGACAAACAGAGAGAGAGAGAAGAAATGAAGCTCAGAGAGATGAAGACTAACAGAGAGAGAGGAGAAATGAAGCTGAGAGAGATGAAGACAAACACAGAGAGAGAGGAGAAATGAAGCTGAGAGAGATGAAGACTAACAGAGAGAGAGAGAGGAGTTATGAAGCTGAGAGAGATGAAGACAAACAGAGAGAGAGAGGAGAAATGAAGCTGAGAGGGATAAAGACAAACAGAGAGAGGGAGGAGAAATGAAGCTGAGAGAGATGAAGACTAACAGAGAGAGAGAGAGGAGAAATGAAGCTGAGAGATATGAAGACTAACAGAGAGAGAGAGAGGAGTTATGAAGCTGAGAGAGATGAAGACAAACAGAGAGAGAGAGGAGAAATGAAGCTGAGAGAGATGAAGACAAACAGAGAGAGGGAGGAGAAATGAAGCTGAGAGAGATGAAGACTAACAGAGAGAGAGAGAGGAGAAATGAAGCTGAGAGAGATGAAGACAAACAGAGAGAGAGAGGGAAAATGAAGCTGAGAGAGATGAAGACTAACAGAGAGAGTGAGAGGAGAAATGAAGCTGAGAGAGATGAAGACAAACAAAGAGATTTGTATCTGTAGCCTATAATAAACATTTGTCGAGAGAAAATCTCTCCCAAAGATGCAAAAACCAGGTCCAGAAATTGGAACAGAGAAACCAGTCTACTGCACTCTAAGAAACAATGAAAAACTGTTTCCCTCTGTGAACAGAAAGGGCAGGTGTGACAGAATCTGTGGCCCAAAGAACTCAACTGCTGATGAGTTTCAAGGTTCCAAAAAACAAGTCTTTATTACTGACCAGAGTTCGGTACACGGGTAGGCAGTCAGACCAGGCAGAGTTATCAAAATTGGCAGGCAAATAGACAAAGTCGAAAACTAACAGGTCATACACTAGAGCAAGAATTGACATGAGAACGCTGGACTGTGACATGAAACGCTTCAATCTGGCAACAGGACAAGGGAAGACACGGGGGTTAAATACATGAGGTGATTGGGGTAGATGGGAAACAGCCGGGGAAGCACAATCAGGGAGCAGGTGTGACAACGCCAGACAGGAAGCAAAACCTACGGAAACAAGGAGAGACAGGTGAATTTTCAAAATAAAACAGGAAATACAAAACAAAACACAACACAAGGACAAAACGAAGAACTTAACTTAAACAAGGCCAGGATCATGACAGTACCCCCCCCCCCTTAAGGGCCGGCTCCTGAAGGCCCAGGAACATCAGGATGAGAGGCATGGAAGTCAGAGATGAGGGAGGGGTCCATGATGAAACTAGAGGGAACCCACGACCTCTCCTCCGGACCGTACCCCTCCCAGTCCACGAGGTACTGGAAACCCCGACCCCGACGACGAGCAGCCAGGAGCTTCTTGACCGAATAGACCGGGCCCCCATCGACGATCCGGGCGGGTGGAGGGGGTCTGGCCGGAGGGACCAGACGACTCTCCTTGGCAGGCTTGACTTGGCTGACATGGAAGGCTGGGTGGATCCTCATGGTCCTGGGGAGCTTAAGCTGTTCAGTCACGGGATTTATTATTTTAGAAATAGGGAATGGACCAACGAACCTGGGAGCGAGCTTACGGGACTCCACACGCAGAGGCAGGTGACGAGTGGACAGCCAAACCTTTTGGCCGTGTCTGTAGTCTGGAGCGGGGGTCCTTTTACAATCCGCCGCCACTTTGTATGCCGCAGATTGCTTCAGCAGCTGATTTCTAGCCCGCTCTTTTGCATCTCCTGACCATGGCTAGTGCAGAGGGGACAGAGGAGTCCTTGTCTATGGAGGGGAACAAAGAGGGCTGGTAGCCATGAACTACATGACATGGGGACATACCTGTGGAGGCCGAGGGAAGGGTGTTGTGAGCAAGTTCCACCCAGATGAGCTTTGAGGCCCACGTCTCCGGGTCCTGTGAAGCCAAGCAACGGAGACCAGTCTCCAACTCTTGATTGAGTCTTTCAGCTTGTCCATTAGTCTGTGGGTGAAAACCTGATGAAAGGCTCACTGTGGCCCCCAGCAGGCCACAAAACTCCCTCCAGAATCCAGAGATGAACTGTGGGCCCCTGTCAGAAACCACATCCTCGGGAAAACCATGAATCCTGAACACATCCCGTAACATGACCTTGGCCGTCTCCTTGGCCGAGGGTAACTTGAGCAGAGCTATAAAATGTACCATTTTAGGAAAGGAGAGGCTTCCGGTGGCTGTCCCGGCGTGATGCACGTATAAGTCTGAGCTCCGTCTCAAAAGTCCGTTATTACACTAAGTATCCTACAATTCAGAGACTATTCTTGTTAAAACTACGCCTGAGTACTACTACATAATGTCGAGCGGGAGAGGAGCGAAGAGCAAATCGTCAATGGACGAGATAGCTGGCAAAAAGAAAGTTTTAACTTCGGAGCCGGAGGACATCTCGAATGCAGCCATTTTGCTAGCGCTGCGCGAGCAAGAAGATAGGCTAGCCGAAAAAGTTAAGTCGGCTGTGAAAGAGGCTGTCGAAAAAATGCTTGCCGGTGAAATCCAAGCCCTGAAATCTACAATTGAAGCCTCCAACGCGGCAGTGATTAAACTCAGCGACGACATTGCACAGCAAGCCGCGGTCGGGAGAAAGCTGCAGGGGAGGCTAGATGCTACATCCGCTAACATCAGAGCAGTGAAACATGACGTTACTGATCTCCAGAAAGAGCTACTAAACCTCCGTCAGAAAGCCACCGAGATGGAGGACAGGTCGCGGAGGTCTAACCTCCGACTTGTCGGCCTGCCAGAGTCAGCAGAGGGTGATAACGCTATTAAATTTTTACAAGACAACCTGCCCAGGTGGATTCCCTCCCTGGCTCGGGAGAAGATTGAAATTCAACGGGCCCACCGCGTATTCACCACCCAGGGCAAGACCAGCCGCCCGCGGACACTCATTTTCCAGCTGCTTCGCTACCAGGACAGGGAGAAAATCCTCAACGGAGCCAGAGCCCTCTCATCCCCGCCTACGCACCAGGTATTCAGCGAGGGGCGGGCATCGGCATCCAGATTGCTATTTTTCCCGGATTACAGCAACGATACGGCACAGAGGAGGAAAGCCTTCGAAGTGGTGAGAAAACAGCTCGTTAATAGAGGACTGCGGCCATTCCTGAGGTATCCAGCAACCCTAAAAGTTAAATACAATGGCTCGCTGCACTTTTTTGAAAATGTGGCCGAAGCGGAGGCATTCATGGCTCAATGTGACCGGAGCCCTCCTCCAACCCCCGGCGAAACCGGCACCCCCCGCGTCTCCTCCCCCATCATACCGGAGGGCGAGGGACCCTCGGTGGATCCTATTTGACCCAGGTGGCCCACTTCAGGATTCTGTGCTACATATTCTCCTCTTGACTGCACCTAGACTCTGACCTAATCTGAGGTAATGTGTTCAGGATTTGGACATACAGGATTGTAGAGGGTTAACAGACACTTGTGCTTTATAAATGCTGTCACAGGTCATTGTGGACATGGTGATAAATTGCACCTTTGATAAATGGTGACTGGACAGGGATAACCATATGTGTTTCCGTTTTTTCTCAATACCCTCTTTTTATTTACTTCTATTTTTTCCTTTTTTCCTTTATACATTTACAAGTTTGTTATTACTCAATTTACTGTGAACATTTAACCCAGGCCAATGCAGATTGAGTCTGAGGGGATAACATGAGTAGAGTTTAGATCCATTTTATAAGCAGATAGTTATTAGGCTAATATTTCTGATACCTATACGGACTCGGACAGGAGACGTGTATCGCTGTTGAAAGCCACAGTTAGTCAAGAAATAACCTTCTTGATTCTCTTTTTCTTTCTTTTTTGATTTGCTTTAAGTTCAAGTTCAAGTTTATTTTTACTTCTGTCCGAAGAGACCCTTTTATTATCTCTTGCGGATGGAGTGTTTTATTTTATCAGTTCTGTGTTTGTTGCCAAAGCCTTGCCACTTATGTAGAGACTGTTACTTGTTTTTTTCTGATTTGTATGCTTTATATTTGGGGAACAATATTTTGAGTGGACCTGTTAGTGATATCCTCCACATGATAAGGTTGCACAAGCTCGAATATGAATAACTCCTTTAATATAATGTCATGGAACGTAAGAGGCCTGAATTCTCCGGTAAAACGCACTAAATGCTTAGAATTCCTTAAACGTAATGGGATCTCTATTGCTCTGATCCAAGAAACACATCTGAAAACAACTGACGTTCATAGGTTTCAGAATAGATTTTATAAGTGTGTTGCTCATTCCTCAGCAGCAAATAAGACAAAGGGAGTGGTTTTTTTATTTAACAGGAAGTTAGGGGCAAAGATAGAGAAATTGGGCAGTGATAACATTGGCAGGCTGACTTATATCTGCGTCACAATTAATAATACAAAACTTTGCTTTGCATCTGTATATGGCCCAAACACCCACAATTCACATTTTCTAAGTACAATCTCTAACACACTTCTAGATTTATCAGGATATCAGCTTATAGTTGGGGGTGACTTTAACCAGGTGTGTGACACGAATTTAGATAAATCAACAAATGTAAGCTCAACCCAAGACTCTCCTAGTGGAATTAACACATTTATGTCAGAACTTAATGTTATCGACCCATGGCGCTTAAGAAACCCCTTAGTCAAGAACTATACGTTTTTTTCAGCCAGACACAAGACATACTCGAGAATTGATTATATGTTTATTTCTCCCTCTCTAAACCACAGTATTAATTCTACTGACATCCTCCCTATTGTGATATCAGATCATGCCCCGGTGCTATATAATTTTAAGTTCATACTGACCCACAGCAAAGCTACACACAGATGGCGCTTTAATATGACATTACTCCAGAATGTAGATTTTTTGAAAAAACTGAGAAATAATCTTAAAGTATTCTTAGAAATTAACTCGGCAACAGCAGCCTCACCTCAAACACTTTGGGAAACAGCTAAATGTTTTATAAGGGGGGAGACTCTGTCATTTGCGTCTTATTTGAAGGCGACCAGGAGACGCAGGATCACGCAATTGGAAGATGAGATACGAATTCTGGAATATGATCAAAAACAGCAGTTTTCCGAACAAAATCATTCAGCTCTATCAGCCCTGAAATTTGAACTGAATAACTTGCTCAAGGCTAAAGCTGAGTTTATAATTCATCGTACGAGACTCACATATTATGATCAGAGTGAAAGATCAAGCAAGCTTCTAGCTGCAAGATTAAAACAAAATGAATCAGTTTCCACCATCAGTGCAATCAAAACATTGTCTGGATCAGTAACATATGACCTAGGAGATATAAATGATACTTTTGCTGAATTCTACTCTCATCTCTATACAGCGGACCCTCCTCCTGACTTGGCTGCCCTTAAAATGTATCTGTCAGAACTTAAATTACCAACATTGACAAACGACGACGCAGATTCCCTTGAAACCCCATTTACCCTCTTGGAACTCAAAGAGGCATTGGTTTCAATGCAAAAAGGGAAATCGCCTGGCCTTGATGGGCTGCCTCCAGAGTTGTTTCTAGAATTATGGGATATTGTTGGGCCATTACTTTTAAACTCTTTCAACTATGCTATAGACACCGGCTCCTTTCACCGTGACCAAAATACATCAATCATATCAGTTATGCTCAAGAAAGATAAATCACCTTTGGAATGCGGCAGTTACAGACCGATATCACTCATCACAACAGACCTAAAGCTCTTTGCCAAGGTACTAGTCAAAAGACTAGAATCATGTGTAAGCAAGTTAATTCATTTTGACCAAACAGGGTTTTTAAAGGGGAGACTTGCATCAGACAATGTTCGACGCCTTTTTCATATATTACATGCATCAGAATCTGACTCTCATCCTGCAGCTGTATTCAGCTTGGATGCATTAAAGGCCTTCGATCGAGTGAACTGGATATATCTTTGGCAGGTTTTGGAGTCCTTTGGATTTGGCAAAAAATTTATAACAATGATTATAACACTGTACACCAATCCTTGTGCAGTTGTGCAAACAAATAATATTCTGTCTAAAGCATTTCCATTGCAGCGTGGAACGCGTCAAGGCTGCCCACTGTCCCCTCTCCTTTTTGCCTTATCACTTGAACCGCTAGCCCAAACGATCAGATTAGACACACGCATCTCACCTATTAGTATACAAGGTACACAACATAAAATTTCACTTTACGCAGATGACGTATTACTTTTTTTCACTAATATTTTAGAATCTTTGCCTCAAATACTTAAAGTTGTTTTGCAGTTCAGTCTTTTTTCTGGTTACAAAATTAATTGGGATAAATCCCTCCTCATTCCCTTAAATGCCTCTGTGAAACTCCTCACCTTACCACCCATCCAACATATTCGATGGCACAACGCCGCATTCACATATCTCGGCATAATTATAACCAACTTCTCAGATATATCTCATGCAAACTACAATAAACTTAAAACAGAGATTGCATCTGACATTCAAAGGTGGTCTGACTTTAAGATGTCATTGCAAGGCAGAATTGCGATACTGAAAATGAATATACTTGGTCGATTGAATTTCCTGTTTTCCATGATACCTATGTCCCCACCACCCAAGTACTTAGATGAACTACAGACTCTGATTACCAAATTTATATGGAATAACAAAAGAGCCCGTATTCGTCTACGTACGTTACAGCGTCCAAAACACTCTGGAGGTTTGGCAGTACCCGATTTTAAACTATATTATTGGTCATTTCAAATAAAGCAACTGGCAATTTGGTGTAATCAGAATGATGTCACCCCCTGGCGTCAGATAGAGCAAGAGATTGTAAAACCCCACAGGCTTACAGATATACTATTTTGTGGTTTAAAACCCAGATACGTGTGTAGGAAGTTTGGACCGATCATAGGTAACTCGTTGAAAATATGGTTTGCTGTCCAGAAACACATGGGATGTAATTTAAAGCTGTGTAATCGTTCTCCTATTTGGTATAATTACAATTTACTACAGCAGTCTGGCTCCTATTTTAACAACAACTGGGCCTCCTCTGGAATTCATACTCTCCAAGATCTATATGACAGGGATGGGTTGATTTCACTTCAGGAGCTCAAAGAGCGATTTTCTCTCTCTGGGTTTCCTTGGTTTCTATACCTCCAGCTGAGATCTGCGATCCACGCACATGGAATTCCATGGGACTCACCTTTACCCTTTCATCCGTTGGACACATGGATTTCCGCTCAAACATCCTCTAATAGACTGGTCTCTGTCATTTATACTGAGCTACTTTCTAAAAATGCTAAACCTTTGGGAGTGATTGGATCGTGGAACCATGAACTTGGGACTCTGGGCTATGTTTTGAACTGGAACAATGTCTGGACCAACATACCCATCTCATCAAAGAATCCAGCACATCAACTTATTCACTACAAATTTGTGCTCAAATTTTATGCCACACCATACAAACGTTTTATGATGAAATTGATAGATGATCCCAACTGTACGAAATGTGATCAAAATGCAGTTGGCACATATCTTCATGTTTTTTGGGAATGTTCCTCAGTCTATACCCTCTGGGCCAAAGTACATAGTTATCTCAAAAATGTTTTGAAATTTCCTTTCCCTATGCATCTTCCCCTATTCCTATTTAATGATGACTCTGGCCTTAGCAACAATGTCAGTTTGGCACAGAAGAAAATAATATTTGCAGGACTGACTGCGGCTAAGAAAACTATAATAAATTCATGGTTCTCCACCGACACACCATCAGCAAAGGAATGGCTCAATTACTTTAGAAATATTGCCCTTTTAGAAAGATCTTTGGCTGTTACACATAAAGCACGAGCATCCACTGTACAAACCTGGGATGCTCTTATAACTTCTCTTTCTGATGCAACACTGCTTGCTAATATATAAGTCACTATTCTGACTTACACTGTCTGACTGCGCGACTTCCTATTACCTAATGCAGCGAGCCATTAATTCTGGGTCCGAAATATAGCCCCCCCCTCCGACCACTACTTAGTGTAGTCTCCAACTCTCACCTCTCATTTTTATTTCCCTTCTCTTTAGTTAATTTTATGTATAACAAGTGGGTGTGTGTACATGGATATGTTTACCTATACGTATAGATACTCTACATATGTGTTTAAATATGTCTATATGTATCTCATGCCCTTTTTTTTTTTTTTTTTTTTTTTTTTTTTTTTTTTTTTCTCTCAAAACAGTAATGGCTAGGCAATGGCATTGTGTTTTAAAATAAATTTTTAATGTTCAAATTGTTCAATAAAAAATGTGTCACAAAAAAAAAAAAATGTACCATTTTAGAAAAACGGTCTACCACGGTGAGTACTGTGGTATTACCTTTTGAGGGGGGTAATCCAGTAACAAAGTCCATGGAGATGTGTGACCAGGGCCTTTTAGGAACAGGTAGGGGGTGCAGGAGTCCTGAGGGTTTCTGGTGAGAGAGTTTATTGGCAGCAAAAACCCTGCATGAAGAAACATAGTCCGTGACATCAGCCTTCATCTTAGGCCACCAAAACCATTGTTCAATTACAAACATGGTGCGAGTAACCCCAGGATGTGAGTATGTGAGTATGAGCCCAATCAATCACTTGACCCCTGAGCTCAGGTATAACAGTCTGTTCTCTGGACATTCAGGTGGTACTTGGATGGTGCTAAGGCCCTGCTTAACCTTACTTTCAATGTCCCAGGTAAGCACTGACACAAAACATGAAGCTGGCAGAATAGTTTTAGGTTCTGGATTGTGATTTTCAGACTCGAAGTTCCTAGACAGACTATCCGGTTTCACATTTTTGGACCCTGGTCGAAATGACATGACAAAATTAAAACGGCTGAAAAATAAGGACCACCTAGCTTGTCTCGCATTCAGTCTTTTAGCACTCCTGAGGTACTCCAGATTCTTATGATCTGTCCACACTTGAAAAGGTTGAGCAGTTCCCTCCAACCAGTGCCTCCATTCTTCCAGAGCTATCTTTACTGCTAATAGTTCTCTATCGCCGATATCGTAATTTCGTTCTGCTGATGAGAGTTTCTTGGAGAGAAAGGCACAAGGATGCAATTTATTGTCTTTAGGGCTGATTTGGGAGGGAACTGCTCCAACCCCTATATCAGATGCGTCAACCTCGACTATGAATTGCCTATGAGGTTCAGGAAGACAGAGAATAGGTGCAGTGACAAATTTGTTCTTGAGTTTAGCAAAGGCTTCTTGACACTCGGGAGACCAGCTGAACCGTCTGAGGGGAGAAGTGAGATTATCTAAGGGAGCAGCAATGGAACTGTAACCACAAATAAATTTGCGATAAAAATTCGCAAACCCAAGGAACCTCTGAACATCTTTGCGGCATTTGGGTACGGGCCAATTAGCAACTGCTTGAATTTTTTCAGGGTCCATTCTGATCTCTCCTTCTGATAATACGAACCCCAAGAAAGGAACAGAAGGTTTGTGGAAGTCACACTTCTCCGCCTTGACGTACAGCTGGTGGTCCAGCAGCCTTTGCAGTACAGCCCGGACATGGTTCTGATGAGTTTTTTCATCTGGAGAGAAGATCAAAATATCATCCAAATACACAAATACAAACTGATTGAGCATGTCCCTGAGAACATCATTAACAAGGTTTTGAAAAACAGCAGGTGCGTTAGTTAGTCCAAAAGGCATGACTAGATATTCAGAATGGCCAGTAGGGGTGTTAAAAGCAATCTTCCACTCATCCCCTTCTCGAATTCGGACCAGATGATAAGCATTTCTTAGATCAAGTTTAGTAAAAATCTTGGCCCCTTCGAGTAATTCGAAGGCAGTGGAGATAAGGGGGAGTGGGTACCTGTTCTTGATGGTGATCTCGTTTATTCCTCTATAATCGATACAAGGCCTGAGTGTCTTATCTTTCTTCTCGACGAAGAAGAAGCCCGCCCCCGCAGGGGAAGATGAGGGCCTGATGATGTCCGCCGCCAACGACTCCTCCACGTACTTCCCCATAGCCTTATGTTCTTGAGCAGAGAGAGAAAAAAGCCTTCCCCGGGGAGGGGTGGTACCAGGTAACAGGTCAATGGCACAATCATAGTCCCTGTGTGGTGGTAATGAGGTAGCCTTAGTTTTGCTGAACACTTCTGCTAAGTCCTGGTAGCAAGAGGGAACACTAGTGAGGTCAATGGGTCTACTTTCACTCTCGTTCCTAACCTGTTTAGAAGTCTTAAAACAACGTGATAAACAGTTAGCTCCCCAAGACTTTACTTGTCCTGTGGACCAATCAAGTTGGGGGTTATGTTGCTCAAGCCAAGGGTGCCCTAGAATCACCTGATGAGTCATAGAGTCAAAGACATGAAAGCTGAGTCTTTCCTGATGGTGATCTGGGAAGAAAACTTCTATGGTTGTGTCCGCTGAGTAATTCTGCCAAGAAGTGTTCCATCTACAGCATTAACCTCAAGGGGACGGGGTAAATGGAACAGCTTCAGCCTGAGTTTCCTAGCAAAAGAGGATTTAAATTGGCATCAGAGCCTGAATCAATGAATACCGAGGTGTGAGCTGAATCATTCTGTGAACATAATTTATCATTGGTTGAAACTGCGCTGGATTGTTAATAATTACTGTTTGACTCACCCTAGTGGTTCGTAGCTCAGGTCTGCTGGCACCCTTGACATGGCAACAACTGACTGTATGTCCCAGCAGTCCACAATAAAAACACCTCCCATCCCTAAGCCGCCGGAGACGTTCCTCTGGGGTGAGCCTGGTGCGCCTCAGCTGCATGGGTTCCTCCGTAGGTTGAGACGGAGGAGAGAGAAGAGCTGCTGCAGGGACGGCTGATCCGAAGCATAGTCCTCCCAGCGGTGGCGAGGTGAAGTGCGGACAGCAGGACGCCCCTTCTCTTTTTCCCTCTCCTGGAGGCGCTTATCCACCTTTATAGCCAGAGCGATGAGTGAATCTAAGTCTTCTGGGAGGTTGAGAGGGATCAGAAGGTCTTTTATCAACGACGAGAGTCCTTGAAAAAATGCGTCTGAAAGAGCGGACACATTCCACCCACTGTCTGCAGAAAGAGTCCTGAATTCAATGGCGTTATCAGCCACGTGCCGACCCCGCTGTCGCAGCCCGATGAAAGAGTGAGCCGCCTCCCTGCCCGGCGCCGTGTGCTGGAACACATGAGTTAGAGCCTGAGTGAAAGCCGGAAGAGTGGAACACACGATGGATTGACGACTCCACTCGGCTGTAGCCCACGCCTCCGCTCGTCCTGTCAGGTGAGATATTATGTAGGCCACCTTAGCCCGATCATTGGGGAAGGCGGCTGCCTGGAGCTCGAAGTGGAGTTCGCATTGCGTGAGGAAGGGACGGACATCACCGGAGTCGCCTGAAAACTTTTCCGGTCTGGAAAGCTGCAGGCATGACATGGCAGACTGTGGAAGATGTGAAGTGTCGGTGGGAACCTCAGGGGAAAAAGTCGGAGCGGGATCAAGCTTGGGTGCTGCAGGAACCTCCCTCTGCAGGAGGTGAGTGAGAGACGTCATCTGGGTATTCAGGTTAGCGATCATTGTCTCTTGACGGTCCGCCAACTCTTTAAAATGGGAATGAAGCAGCGCCAACTGCTCCTCCTGATGAGCCAGACGCTGACCCTGGGCTCGCAGAGCATGACGTACAGGATCCTCGTCAGCTGAGTTCATCGTTCTTGTGGCCAGATTGTACTGACAGAATCTGTCAGCTGTACAGCTGGTGGTCCAGCTGTACTCAACTGAACTCAACTGCTGACGAGTTTCAAGGTTCCAAAAAACAAGTCTTTATTACTGACCAGAGTTCGGTACACGAGTAGGCAGTCAGACCAGGCAGAGGTATCAAAATCGGCAGGCAAACAGACAAAGTCGAAAACTAACAGGTCATACACTAGAGCAAGAATTGACATGAGAACGCTGGACTATGACATGAAACACTACAATCTGGCAACAGGACAAGGGAAGACACGGGGGTTAAAAACATGAGGTGATTGGGGTAGATGGGAAACAGCCGGGGAAGCACAATCAGGGAGCAGGTGTGACAACACCAGACAGGAAGCAAAACCTACGGAAACAAGGAGAGACAGGTGAATTTTCAAAATAAAACAGGAAATACAAAACAAAACACAACACAAGGACAAAACGAAGAACTTAACTTAAACAAGGGCAGGATCATGACAAGGTGTCAGCAACATTTGGATTTATCACAGAAACAAAAGAATGAACGGAAACAATACCAAGTAAAACCCTCCACTGTAAATCCCCAGCCCTTCTGGTTAACGGTGGTTTGTACAGTGCTCTCCACTCAGGCCTCTGAGCCTCAGTCAGGTTTAAATAAGCTCTCCATGGAGTATCTACTCGATCTTTAAGTTTGTTCTGGTTTAACACTTTAACACATAAATAATACATTGTTTTACCTACCATAGAACTCAGTTTATTATCAACACCTGGATTCAGTTTAAGCAGAAAACTAACATCACATTTAAACTCTGGAACAATGTTTCCCCCAGGAAAGAGTCACAGCTATCAGGCTGTAACAGTCCATGTCTATATGCAGCAGCCAGGGAGCGCTCTTTAGGACTGAGCTGCTGTTTCCAGCCTCTCAACAGGAGGCCGGCCACCCTGACAGACCTGATCCCTAGGTATGAGACCAGAGCTGCAGCATTGTCCAGATCAGGGCCACACACCCCCATCAGATGGCCCAGAGTGAAGATGTGAGCCTCACAGAGTCTCTGAATCAGGGACGGCCCTGCCGCACACTGCAGACGAGTCCCGTGTATGACAGGTTCTTTAAGAAGCCAGAACAAAGAGCCACAGTCCTTCAGCCTCTCCTTCTTGAAGAGTTCCCACACTTTAAACAGTCCCTTGTAGAAGGTAGGAAAATAGTCCAGTTTAAATCCATTCAGGTCCATGAGAAACCAGGACTCTGCCAGATCCAGCCCTCCACAGCGTTTCAGCAACGCACAGGCAACAGGTCTCCAGACCAGGTCCACCGGTCCAGTTAGGAGGCGCTGAATGAACTGAAGCCTGAAGGCAGCTCCTCTGCTCGCCAGGTGGACAAGTCCCTGTCCTCCCTCCTCCTTGGCCAGTAAGAGGACGTTCTGTGGGACCCAGTGTAGACGGTCCCAGAAGAAGTCCACCAAACATGTTTGCACTCGGGCCAACAAGTTCTGAGGGGGTTCCACACATGACAGCCGGTGCCACAACATAGAAGACACTAAATTATTAATAACCAGGACTCGACCTCTAAAAGACAGCTTGGGTAGAATCCACTTCCATTTATTAAGTCGATCCTTGACTTTCTCCAGGACATTGTCCCAGATTTTAGACAGGAAGGACTCATCTCCCAGGTACACTCCCAGATATTTTAATCCTCCTCTCCTCCACACCAGTCCACCAGGTAAAACCAGTTGAGTAATCAGTCCTTTACCCACGGCCAAGGCTTCACTTTTCCCCCAGTTCACTTTGGCAGAGGACAGTCTACCAAAATCACGCACAGCTTCATTTAAAACGTTCACATCATGCTGATTTTTAACAAAACAAATGAGATCATCATCATATGCTGACAATTTAAAACTATTAACAGAACCAGGAAAAGAGAAACCAGACAACTGTACCCTCAGTTTGTGTAACAGTGGCTCTATGGCCAGAGAGTACAGCATACCTGACAGAGTGCAGCCCTGCCTAACACCCCTCTGAACTTTAAAAGGAGCACTTAAACCACCGTTAATCTTCAGTACACTCTCAATGTCACTATACAAGACCTGGATCTGAGCTATAAGACCAGAGCTGAACCCAAAAGCCTGCAGCATCTGCCACAAGTACTGGTGCTCAACCCGGTCAAAAGCTTTTTCTTGGTCTAGAGAAATCAGACCAAGCTCACTGCCCAAAGAACCAGAGAGGTCCAAAATGTCACGAATTAGTGCGACGTTGTCAGTTATCAACCTGCTGGGTACACAGTAGGTCTGATCTACTTGGATGACATGCTCCATCACCTTCCTCAGTCTAGTGGCCAACACTTTAGATAGAAGTTTATAATCTGTGCACAGTAAGGACACAGGACGCCAGTTCCTGATACTCTGTAAGTCTCCTTTCTTAGGGAGGAGGATGAGGACGGCCCCCCTACAGCTCAGAGGCAGCCTCCCTTTACTCAGACTGTCTCTGAGAACACACAACAGATCGTCACCAACAACAGGCCAGAAGGCTTTATAAAAGTCAGCAGGGAGGCCATCTATTCCAGGAGCCTTTCCACTCTGCAGGCTCTGCAGGGCCTCCTGCCGCTCGTGAGCAGAGAGCTGTGCCTCCAGCTCAGCGTTGACCTCCTCAGAGACCTGAGGGAGGCCTTCATAGAAGGACTGAGCCACCTCAGGGTCATCCTGGAACTCTGTCCTATAGAGGTTCTCATAAAAACCAACAGCACACTGCCGAATGTCCGCTGACTCCTGCAGCAGCTGCCCAGTGTCAGACCTGAGGGAGTGAATCGGCCTCCTCTGACCATTCTTACACTCAAGACTGAAGAAGAAGTGAGAGGGAGCATCCATCTGTACAACCTTCTGAAAACGTGATCTAATAAGTGCACCCTGAGCAGAGATACCCAGCAGGTCAGACAGAGTTGTTTTTTTTTACTTTTGAGAACTTGAATCTGTTCTCGATCTCCTGTGGAGCCTGCAGGACCCTGCAGCTCCATCACTTCTCTCTCCAGAGCTCTCATAGATCTGGCCATGTCCTTTGTGACATTGAGAGTGTACTGTAGGCAAAGCTGTTTGATTTTAACCTTTCCAACGTCCCACCCCTGCTGTAGGGAGCTGTACTCTTGTTTGGTTTGACTGTGGTTACTCCAAAAAGATCTGAACACATTCTTAAAAACATTATCAGACAATAGTGCACTGTTAAAATGCCAGTAAGCACTTTTACATCTGATGTTCTTAATAAAGATTGAGCACTGAACCAGAGCATGGTCTGATATACCTACTGGAATGATACAACTACCTTTAAACACACTGACATGATGTTCAAAACTATACACTCGATCAAGTCTGGCTACAAAGATAACATATTATCCTTACAGTGAGACCAGGTATACTGCCGCTGGTTTTTATGGAAAAATCTCCAAACATCACAAAGTTCAAAATGTTCAATGATTTTACAGAGACAACTCCTAGAAGCAGCGTGGGGCTCTGGATGATTCCGGTCTAGAACAGGGTCTCCAGTACAATTAAAATCTCCCCCCAGAAACAGGTACTCCTCACTGCTACAGCTACCAAGAACATTATTTAACACATCTAAAAACAAAATTCTGTCCGAGCCCAGACATGGAGCATAGACATTTATAAATACAGCTCTGACTTTTTCAAAATCAGCAGTGAGCTTTAGCAGTCGACCAGGAATGACTTCCTCTACAGAGAAGGAAGAAGGTAAAAAATCTGTGGAGAAGAGGATTCCCACTCCTCCACTAGTGCTACTCCTATGGCTCAGAAAAACCTCCCCACCCCATTCCCTCTTCCAGTCAGACTCATTGTCAAGCGAGCTGTGAGTCTCCTAAAGGAAAGTGACATTTAAGTTTTTACCTCTGATCAGAGTAAAAAGAGAAGCTCTTTTAAAGTCTTCTCTGGCACCGTTAATATTTAAGGAGCTCAGCTTTATCTCACACATAATAATTATGAAGCTGAATCCTAACCAACAAAGAGAAAAGAAGAGGGACGAGAGAAGGCTCTTAGTCATCACTGGCTATCCGCTCTCGAATTTTAACCAGAAATTTCCTCAGCCGGAAAATTTCTGGATCAGTGAATGCAGGCTGCCCGAGGTTTCTGGTGTTTATCATGTAAAAACGGACAGAATCATAAAACAGCTTCAAATCAGGAAGTGATCCTCCACTTTAACACCCCTATTGCCTTTGGTTTGAGTCAGGAAGGCTCTAACTCTCTGGAAAGAGTAGTCACTCTGGATTTCATCCTGCATGTTCTCATCAACATCAACATCATCATCATCATCATCATAAGTGTGCAGTGACTCTGTGTATTCTCCTCTAACTGAGATGAGGAGCTCCGCACATCTGTTTTAGACACTTTAGTAGTTTTAGCACTGCTCTCTTTAGCCTCTGAACTTTTTCTTTTAACAGAAATTTTCAACATTTCATCATCTAACACAAAGTCTTCATCCAGAACAGACTCAGCCACTCTGGTTGCAGTGTGATCGGACTGTTCTTTTTCATTTTGCTGACTCTGAGCATTAACAACATCATCAAACATTTCATCCTCATCATTGGAACCATTTTCTTCATTTCCTGTTACATTATCACCCCTATCTGTGCCTATCTGAGTGTTGTTTTGTGCATCGTGTGCCTTGAGTGAGCTGTTATTTTGCGTGTTTTGCCTGTCCTGTGTGCTGTCCTCTGTGTCCTTCTGTGTGCTCTGTGTCTGATCTTGCATGCTTTTTGAATCCTTTTGTGTGTTTTGTGTCTTATCCTGCATGTTTTCTATATCCTTTTTCACTTTCTGTGTGGCCCCATGAGTATCAGTGTCTGTAGCCCTCTGTGCGTCAGTGCGTTCTGCGTCTTGCGCGTCCGCTGTGCCAGCCGGCTGCGCCGCCGACGCAGCACCCTGACGGTGATTCATCTTCTCAGGGCACGAGCGAACCAAGTGCCCCTCTGCCCCACAACCAAAACATTTCAGAGTGTCAGATGTGACATGAACAGTATAATCAAAGTCATCAATACGGAAAACAAAAGCTAAACTAATCTGCACGTTGTCTTTCAGAATCATGTAGACCTGTCTTCTGAAAGACACGTGCTTCAGGTGTGGTGACTTACACCCGAGAGGGATCATCTTTATCGGGGATACTAACTGCCCATGTCGGGCTAACTCCTTCGAGATCATTTCATTCCTCAGAAAAGGGGGCGCATTTGAAATTACAACTTTTTTAGCGGGGTTAGCCAAGGAAAAAACCAGAGTCAATGCTCCTTGGATCACGACTCCATTCTCAATCAGCTGATGAGCCTTCTCAATGCTGTCAACAAAAACGACAACAGCACTGTTCATACGAGAGGCAGATTTTACACTGCCATAACCAACTACGGCACCTACAGCCAAACTACACTCCTCCACCGAAACACCAGCACCCGGAGAAAGTTTAACAGCATGACGGCTTCTCCAACACGGAGACACCATGTGGCGGCGGCGGCGGCAGCCGCCAAACAAACAACAAAAGCTTTATAATAAAAGACCAAACCCAACTTTGATGACAGAGAAAGTATGGACTATAACAGCCACTAACAGCCGGTGAAAGAGAAAAAGCAAAAAAGGGTTTGAAAAAACTTACACACGATCACAAACGCTCTCCAAAGCACTCACTCCCATCACACACTCAGAGAGAGAGAGGAGAAATGAAGCTGAGAGAGATGAAGACAAACAGAGAGAGAGAGAGGAGAAATGAAGCTGAGAGAGATGAAGACAAACAGAGAGAGAGAGAGGAGAAATGAAGCTGAGAGAGATGAAGACTAACAGAGAGAGAGAGAGGAGAATTGAAGCTGAGAGAGATGAAGACTGACAGAGAGAGAGAGAGGAGAAATGAAGCTGAGAGAGATGAAGACTAACAGAGAGAGAGAGAGGAGAAATGAAGCTGAGAGAGATGAAGACAAACAGAGAGAGAGAGAGGAGAAATGAAGCTGAGAGAGATGAAGACAAACAGAGAGAGAGAGGAGAAATGAAGCTGAGAGAGATGAAGACTAACAGAGAGAGAGAGAGGAGAAATGAAGCTGAGAAAGCTGAAGACTGACAGAGAGAGAGAGAGGAGAAATGAAGCTGAGAGAGATGAAGACAAACAGAGAGAGAGAGGAGAAATGAAGCTGAGAGAGATGGAGACTAACAGAGAGAGAGAGGAGAAATGAAGCTGAGAGATGAAGACTAACAGAGAGAGAGAGAGGAGAAATGAAGCTGAGAGAGATGAAGACAAACAGAGAGAGAGAGAGGAGAAATGAAGCTGAGAGAGATGAAGACTAACAGAGAGAGAGAGGAGAAATGAAGCTGAGAAAGATGAAGACTGACAAAGAGAGAGAGAGGAGAAATGAAGCTGAGAGAGATGAAGACAAACAGAGAGAGAGAGAGGAGAAATGAAGCTGAGAGAGATGAAGACTGACAGAGAGAGAGAGAGGAGAAATGAAGCTGAGAGAGATGAAGACGAACAGAGAGAGAGAGAGAGGAGAAATGAAGCTGAGAAAGATGAAGACTGACAAAGAGAGAGAGAGGAGAAATGAAGCTGAGAGAGATGAAGACAAACAGAGAGAGAGAGAGGAGAAATGAAGCTGAGAAAGATGAAGACTGACAGAGAGAGAGAGAGGAGAAATGAAGCTGAGAGAGATGAAGACTAACAAAGAGAGAGAGAGGAGAAATGAAGCTGAGAAAGATAAAGACACTACAATTTTTTACTACTGTGAAACATTGAAACAGTACAAAAATACTTTAAGGAGAAAAAGGGACCAACATATTAGAAATCAGCAAAATTCAATTGAAGAATATATTCAAACAAACCACTTCTGGGAAAACTGGAAAATCCTAAACAAACAAAAACACGAGGATCTACCAATCCAAAATGGAGATGTATGGATAAACCACTTCTCCAACCTTTTTGGCCCAATAGAGCAAAACAAAGAACAAAAATACATACAAGATAAACAACAAAGACTAGAGTCCACTATTAAAGACTATCAGAACCCCTTGGATTTTCCAATTACACTTAAAGAACTTCAGGACAAAATCCAGTCACTAGAATCTAAAAAGGCCTGTGGTATCGATGGCATTCGAAATGAAATGATAACGTTTACAGACCTCAAATTTCAACTGGCTATTCTGAAACTCTTCAACATCATCCTTAGTTCTGGGATTTTCTCCAATATCTGGAACCAAGGACAATTAACGCCACTCCACAAAAGTGGAGACAAATTTGACCCCAGTAACTACCATGGGATCTGTGTCAACAGCAACCTGGGAAGAATCCTCTGTACGATCATCAACCACAGACTCCTACATTTCCTCAATGAAAATAATGTCCTTCATAAATCACAAATTGGCTTTTTACCAAATTATCGTACAACAGACCACGTCTTCACTCTTAGCCCCCTAATTGAAAACCAAATAAACACAAAGAAAAGCAAAGTTTTCTCCTGCTTTGATGACTTTAAAAAAGCTTTTGACTCAATTTGGCTCAAGGGTCTGCTCTACAAACTATTAGAGAGTGGAATCGGGGGAAAACCTATGAAATTATAAAATCAATGTACACAAACAACCAAAGTGCTGTAAAAATTGGCAAAAAACACACTGACTTTTTCCACCAAAGACGGGGGGTGAGACAGGGATGTGGCTTAAGCCCAACCCTCTTTAACATCTACGTTAATGAACTGGCAGAGGCATTAGAAGAGTCTGCAGCACCAGGTTTGGCCCTGTTAGACTCTGAAGTCAAATGTCTACTGTACGCAGATGACCTGGTGCTCCTGTCTCCAACCAAGGAAGGGCTACAACAGCACCTGGACCTCCTGCACAGTTTCTCTCAGACCTGGGCCTCGACAGTCAATCTATCCAAAACTAAAGTCATGATTTTCCAAAAAAGAAACAGCTTCCAACACCACACTTTGAGATTCTTTCTAGATAGTGTTGAAATTGAACACACAAGGAACTACACTTACCTAGGCCTTAACATCAGCGCCACAGGTAACTGTAACAGTGCTGTGAACGACCTGAGAGACAAGGCCAGAAAGGCTTTCTATACAATCAGAAGGAACATCAAATTAGACATCCCTATTAAAATCTGGCTTTAAATTCTGGACTCTGTTATAGAGCCCATTTCTCTGTATGGTTGTGAGATCTGGGGTCCTCTCGCACACCAAGATTTTTCTAAATGGGACAAACACCAAACTGAGACTCTGCATGCAGAGTTCTGTAAATCCATCCTCCGTGTCCAATGGAAAACCCCACATAATGCATGCAGAGCAGAATTAGGACGATACCCTTTAATCATCAAAATTCAGAAGAGAGCTCTCAGATTTTATAACCATTTAAAAGACACTGACCCTGACACGCTCCATTACAAAGCCCTGACCTCCAGAGAGTCTTCAGAGAGCTGCCCCCTCAGAAACCTGTTTCTGGGACTGTACTCCCAGGCACAGCACTCAGACAGAAACCCAATCAAAATAAACGAAATTATTAAACAACAAAAAGAAAACTATTTAAGACATTGGACAGAATCAACCAAAAAACAAAGCAAGTAAGAGTGTTATCTGGATCTAAATAGAGATTGCACAGTGGCAGAATATCTGAGCACGGGGACTGATCCAAAGCTGAGGAAATCTTTGACCAGGTACAGACTCAGTGATCATGACCTCGCCATTGAGAGGGGGCGCCACCGACAGACCGGGCTCCCCAAAGAGGACAGAGTCTGCACCCACTGCACCCAGCATGAGGTGGAGACAGAGCTCCACTTTTTAACTACCTGTCCTCTGTATCAGGACATCAGAGACACTTTCTACCCTCTGATCACAAACACAGATTTTAACTTACTGACCAACAAACACAAATGGTGTACTTGCTGGGTGAGGTACAACACTGTGCAAACACTGCAGCACGATATGTGAGCTGCTGTGACCGGAGGAGAGCGTCCAACAGCTCCAAACCCCCCTGAACCATCAACTACACCTGTTTATAACTGTACATAGATACACTACAGAGCTGTACGTCTGTTTTCTACAAGTCATTGGGGTTTTTTTTCTTCTTTACTTTATATTTCTATGAGTATTCTGTATTAATCTATAAAAAAAACTATATTAAATTATTATTATTATCATTATTATTATCAATATTCATGTATTCTCTTTCTTCTTCTATATATATTTTCTTAAAAACAAGCTCTGTTAGTTTATCATTTAATCTGTAGTTTTGTCTAATTGTTTGTAATTCTATGTTTTATGATGACTTAAGCTTTAGCAATGTTAATGTATGTTTTCCATGCTAATAAAGCTCTTTGAATTGAATTGAATTGAATTAAAGACTAACAAAGAGAGAGGAGAAATAAAGCTGAGAGAGATGAAGACTAACAAAGAGAGAGGAGAAATGAAGCTGTGAGAGATGAAGACTAACAAAGAGAGAGAGAGGAGAAATGAAGCTGAGAGAGATGAAGACTAACAAAGAGAGAGAGGAGAAATGAAGCTGAGAGAGATGAAGACTAACAAAGAGAGAGAGGAGAAATGAAGCTGAGAGAGTTGAAGACTAACAGAGACAGAGAGATTTTTTTTAATTTTTTTAAAAAACACTTTACATTTCCTACTGGAACTTTACAAATACATTTAAAAATTAAAGTGCTTTTGTTAGTGAATTTCTTTAAAATAAATACATGCATTATACATTCATCTTATCATAATGTCAATAAAATGCAGAAGGTCTTCTCTGATGAAGCAGAGGATGTTTTCATAACATCAGAATTGTGTGAATGAGTCTATGTTTGCGGTGGCTTTGAGATATCTGAACTCGAGCCAGATTCTGGCTCTGATGCTGTGGAGGAACACAGGGAGAGCCTCCTGCTCCTCTCCATCTTCAATCCTGCTCCTCCTGCTCAGGTAGATTGCCATCTTGGCCTCTCCCAATAAAAAGTTCACAATTAGCCATTTTATTTTGTTGTTTTTGTTGTAACCAGCTCCAAAAATAAAAACACTCTCAGAAAAAGGCACATCAAACTGATTTAAAAGTCCAGATATATACCCAAAGAAACTTGTGAGTCTGCTGCATTCGGTAAAAACATGGAAAACACTTTCTCTCAAGGCACAGAAGGGACACTCGTGGGAAACACCGGGATTTAAAACAGACACAAAGGTGTTTGAGGCAATAGCACCGTGTAGAATCCTCCAGCTGTCCGTTTTTTGAGGGGGGGCTTATATAAAACCTTCCACTGGGGGCGGAGCCTGTCCCCCCCCAGCCTGCTGCTCCACACCGTGGGGGCTCTGCCACTCAGTCCTCTCCTGTTCAGCCCTTTCACACAGTTCCTGTAGAGTGTGGCCTTGTCCCCTCTGTGCAGGCTCAGCTTGCCCAGGCCACTGACAGTCAGCAGGGGGCGGTCTCCTCCCCCAGCACTGGGCTCAGGTGGGTCTCTGGGAAAGGGTCTGTGTGGTCTGGCTCTGCTTCCCCGTGGCTGTGCTTTTTGAGGAGAGTCCTCTCCCTCCCACTCAGCCTCTGTTTCCACAGCTCCAACAGTCTATGGGTCACTCGGACAGAGCGGATACCCAGGAGAGAGCCCAGTGCTCCAGCATCCGTCAGCTCCGGCCCTGCCGCCTCCACCAGCTGCTGCAGGCTGACAGTCCCAGATCTCTTCAGGGTGGTCAGCAGCCCGGGCACCTGGCTGCAGACATCCAGTCTGCTGCCGTGGACTAAAGGCTCCTTTAACAACCAGTGCAGACAGTTAGACCTTTTTTTCAGTTTTATGCTTATAAAGGGCCAAAGATTTAAAAACACCCTGATAAAACCATGGACACCCACTTAAATTTAAATGAGTCGGATCAGTTAAAAACCAAGCAGCATCCAGCCCCAGGTTACTCACGTGTCTGAGGATGCAGCTGGTCACACTCCTCCACACGAGGTCGGACAGCCCTGTTAAAAACCTCTGGATGAAACCGAGTCTAAAGATGGCTGTTCTGCTGGCCAGGTGGATGAGGCCCTGTCCCCCCTCCTCTCTGGGTAAGAAAAGCACCCCCTGTGGCACCCAGTGCAGACCTCCCCAGAAAAAATCCACCATTTTCTTCTGGATCTGAGCCAGTAGATTTACGGGGGGGTCAACACACATTAGACGATGCCACAGGAGGGACGCCACAAGGTTGTTTAAAACCAACACCCTCCCCCTGTAGACATTTGGGGGAGCAGCCATTCCCATTTTTTTAGTTTTCCTTCTATGTTTTCCATGACAGTCTCCCAGTTCCTACTTACCACGACGTCTTTCCCAAGGAACACGCCAAGATACTTTAAGCCGCCTGTTTTCCAGGCCAGGTTTTGGGTAAAACTGGGAGACCGCCATGCCACTCTCTGACAGCGAGAGCTTCACTTTTCCTCCAGTTCACCCTCACTGCCGATAGAGTGGAGAACCTGCTGACCATGTCCTCTAGAGTTTTTACTTCTTGTTGGTTTCTGATAAAACAAAAAAAATGACATCGTCTGCATAGGCTGATAAAACAATACTTTCATTAAAATCGGGTAAAACAAGGCCAGAGATATTGGAGCGTATTTTGTTGAGGAGGGGTTCTAGGGAGAGCGCATAGAGCATCCCCGACAGGGCACAGCCCTGCCGGACCCCTCTACACGCTCTAAAAGGAGCACACAGACTGCCATTCACCTTCAGAACACTCTTGACTTCACTGTACAGCACCTGGATCCTGACTATGAAACCAGCGCTGAACCCAAACCTCTCCATGACTCTCCATAGGTAGTTGTGCTCAACGCGGTCAAAAGCCTTTTCCTGATCCAGAGAAATCAGACCAGTGTTAGCGCCCAACGAGCTGGAGACCTCCAAAACATCCTGAATGAGGTGGACATTGTCCACCATGGACCTGCCGGGTACACAGTAGGTCTGGTCCCAATGGATGACCTGCTCCATAGCTGTTCCCAGCCTGGAGGCCAAGACCTTGGACAGAAGTTTGTAATCCACGCACAGCAGGGACACGGGGCACCAGTTTGTCCTGCAGGTTTCCCTTCTTGGGCAGCAGCATAATGACCGCTCTGCGGTAGGACATCGGCATGGAGCTAGAGGCCAGACTTTCATTAAAAACAACTAAGAGATCTTTTTCAAAGATGTTCCAGTAGGCCTTATAAAACTCCACCGTCAGGCCGTCAATACCAGGAGCCCTGCGTCCCTGCATGCCCTGCATGCCCTGCAGGGCGGCCTGGAGTTCTTGGGCCTGCAGCAGCCCCTCGAGTAAGGCATTGGTCTCCGCAGAGACCTGAGGTAGTCCTGCTGCGAACTCCTCCCTGAGAGCCTACTGCTCCTCATACTCCACGGCTCTCCTTCGGATCTGGCCCGGCTCCATGATCTCTTGCCCCGCGTCCGACAGCAGTGCGTGGATCACTTTCCTCTGCCCGTTCTTTTTCTCCAGAAGCTAGAGGGAGCATCCATCTCCGAGCTGGTCTGGTATCGGGACCCTGTACTTTATAGACCTCTACTGTCCTTCATAGACCTGGTGCAGTCTCGTGTAACGTTGAGAGTGTGCTGTTGGCATAAAAGTTTGATTTGAGTTTTGCCACGGTCCCACCACTGCCTTAGACTGCTAAAATCCTTCTTTTTCTGTTTAAAGACTTCCCAGAAATAAATAAGGGCCTCCCAAAAAGTTTTATCTAAAGTTAAAACAGAGTTAAAATGCCAATATGCACTTTTGGGTAAAATATTTCTGATAAAAACATGACATAAAAACAGGGAGTGATCAGTAAAAGCAGCTGGGACTATCTTACAAAATTTAAAAACATTAAAATTGTGTTTAAAAGAATAAAATCAATCCAGTCTGGCTGAGGAGATGTGACTCTCTCTCAGGTGGGTCCATGTGTACTGCCTGCAGTCTGCGTGCATCCTCCTCCACACATCCACCAGGTCATGTGTGGATACCAGCCGCCTCAGAGCGTGCTGGGATGCTGGATGTGGCTCTGCATGGTTTCTGTCTAAAATCTCATTTACAGTACAATTAAAATCCCCACCCAAGAATAAAAACTCCCCAGAAACAAGGTCGTTTACAGTGTGACTGATTTTCTCAAAGAAAAGCTTCCTCTCTGCACCGTTGTTTGGAGCATACACATTAATAAACACAGCAGTAAAAAGGTCAAACCGGGCCCTGACTAAAAGAAGCCTCCCCTCGATGATATGCGGGACCTCCAGTGAGAGCAGAGAGAAAGCTTTGGAGAAGAGGAAGCCCACTCCTCCGCTCGGAGAAGTGCCATGACTGAGGATGGCTTCCCCTTCCCACTCCCTCCTCCAGTCTGCCTCATTACCTCTGTCACTGTGTGTCTCCTGCAGAAACAACACATCTTTATGTTTAATTTTTGCAGTTTCATAAATGTGTGCCCGTTTTCTTTCTTCTCTGGCTCCATTAACATTTAAACTCTCCACTCTAAGAAAATCCATGTTGAGTGAGATGTTTAAAACCAGATTAAAAACCAATAAATTCAATAAAAGACACATTTGGGTGTTTTCCATGGTCATTAATCATTTGTCTCTTTGCTTTTAGCACAAGTTTCTCCAGTCTAAAACCTTCCTGTTCTGTTAGGCCAAACTCATTTTTTGTTTTAAATACAGTTTAGCTGAGGACTGAAACAAAGTACAGCTTACTTCTTTGACTACTGCTGAGGACATCACTGGAGTCAGACACACACTCATCACTTTCACTGCCATCCATGAGCTCAGGCCTCACTCTGTCCTCGCTCTCACTCATCCTGCTGCTTTTTTCCTCACCTGACACCTGTATCTGACTCTTCCTACGTTTAGCAATAGTTTTTTGTTTCACCTCCGCTGTTGCTTCCTCCTCCATCACCTTTTTCCTCGATCGGTTTAATTTTCTGTTCATTTGCCTGCACAGCTCCTGTCTCACCTGTCTCACCTGTCTCACTTGCCTTTTTATTTTCCTCATTCACACACTCGCTCGTCTTTTCAGACCCCTCATTCACACCTTCACTTCTCTTCTCTACCTCCCCTCCATCCACTTCACTTTCACCCTCTCTCATACCACTCACACACACACCAGTGTATTTACAGATCTCACCCGGTGCTGGTCAGAAACGGCAGCAGTGCGTCGCGGCACCGGTGTTGTGCCGAAAAGAGACTGCCTGTCGAAAAACGACTGCCCCCGACGGGAACGCTCATCGGCGTGTTGCTCAATCTCTCCACTGCTCAGATACGCTGTGCTGATGTTTTGTATGTCATTCTGTCATAGGCTACAACTTGTCTTTGAATAAACAATTAGGACTTTTGTTGTTTTACTTTTATTGCTTCCGTTGTTGTCGCTACTCCTGCAAGATGGGAAACATCATGGTTTGTAATGTGACGTGAATTTACAACATTTTAACCCAAGTTTTAGCCTACATTAAAAATCCAGTAATTTCAGTTTCAATGATTTATGAGGATAAATTAACACATTAAGCTTTGATGGCATATAGTAATTAAATAACATAACGAGAAATTAGTGCTAACTCTATTGTGAATGTTTATGACATAAATGTGTATGAGATGGTATATTTATTTCTTTGCACAATAAATGTAATTCATCTTCATCTTCATATCTGTCTATTTTTGTCATTATTAGTCTGTCCTGGTTGAACTAAAGTTGTAGGCTACTGTAACACTCAACAATTGTTTTCTCTTTCCATAGGCCTACGTGTTTATTTAAAATTTAAAATGCCGCCCAGGATTTGTCAGTAGGCTAACGTGAAATAATAAAATTATTTATTATTAATATTATCATATGTATGTATAAACTACTACTACTATTCTCCATCATTAGCAGCATTCATCAGTCTTATTAGCCAAGCCATCCTGAAAATAAAGGAAGTATAAAAAACAAATATTTAAAAAGAAAGGGGCTAAAGTGAAAAGCATAGTGCAGTCTTTGCAGTTCTTTCTCTTGAGCAGGTTACATGCGTTACTATTCTAATTTTATTTTGGATAGATTTCATCTCATGAAAAAGTTCTTATTATTCTCATGAATTAGTTCTTATTAATTTTGTCCTTGATTTGGTCATCAAGTCATAGCCTATGAGAACCATATATAAACTATTTGTAACGATTGCCCGAAAGGAACCAAATGCAGACTCAGAGACAAAAGGTAAGTTTCAGTCCGTTTAATCAGAAAAAGGTTCGGTACACAGGAGTTCAAAATGATCAGGCAGAGGTACAAAATCGGCAGGCAAAAAACTGGGTCAAGGAATCAGGAACAGATCTGGATACACAAGATGGCAGAAGAAAAAACGCTCGAAACGATGCACACTAGGGAATCAACACGATCTCGCACAGAAGGAGGGAGGGCCCAACAGACAGGGATCACCAGGTGCACACACTCAGACAATCAACGCAGGTGAGACAAATTAAGCAGATGAGCGAGGAGCACAGGTAGGGGAGGGCAGGAAGGAGAAATCTGGAGGAAAAACACAAGGTAAGAAATCACAAAAATAAAACAGGAAATGACCAGACAAGAAACATGAGGCGGAAATAAAAAGGGTGGCTTAACCAGGGGATGTGACACTATTCACAAAAGATCCCACCAATAATATCCATCTGATGTAGTTTATTGTATGGTGGAGAACCTTGTGATGCAGGAGTGATGGACTTGAGATCCAGAGGGAGGGCCTGCTGTGAAGTAATTGATTCACAGCATATTCTGGGTTGACAATAGAAGGCACCAGATACAAGCACAGTAAATTTGCATTCCTGAATTAATGTAGGCAGTCACTGAAAAACTAATAAAAGCAGGGGGGATGCAAAAGCTTAGACTATAAGACCCAATGGTCACGAAGAAATGTAATTTGATTTAGTTTGAAGAATTCAGTTGACTGAATTTCATGTTGTGTGATGTGTTTGAGGCTGTCTTTTAGCCTGTTTCTCAGCTGATGCTTAAATTAATGATCTACTAATATTGCCTGTTTTCCCCCTAAGATGGAAAGCTACACTACCGAAAAAAGGGGACTCCCATTGAGGTGGTGTGTGGGGCTGAAAAGGCTGTGGAAATTTTCAGAGACTTCCACGCTCTGGTGGACAAGTTGTGACCTGCATCGTGAACCACAACTCTGCTCCACCAATCTCAAAACAACATGCACCGACAATTAAAGATAACGAACCTAGTGACATGACTATAAGGATTATGGCAATGATCCAGTTTGCCAAAATGTTGAACTATCCCTTTAAGCACTTGTGAAATAACTTTTCCTTTTCCCAGTCCATTTCAGAGCACTGAGAAAACTTGCTGGGGAGAGGCCACAGACCTGGGACCAGCATCTCAATGCTGTCATGTTTGGCTTGAGGACCAAGACCCAAGTCACAACAAAGTATTCGTCATATTTTCTGAGGGAAGCTCGGTACCTATCCCAGGTCCCTGAGGAGTACATGGTATTTTTTGTTGTAACAAGTGGCTTTAACTCATGTATATCATTATTTATATTATTTTGTTGTCTTCATAAAAGTCTTATTTCAAAAGATTGACAGCAGTGTTGAAACGGGGGTAAGGAAACGAGAGCCCGACTGATGACATCATCCAGCTGAGCTCTGCAGACTGCTCGGGATGCTGTAGGCAGAGGAGACAAAAAGGAGAGGAGCCCATTAAACCCCCCATGATTCAAAGTGGGGGACAAAGTGTGGAGGCTAAATGTGAGGAGCCAGCAGAGAAAGGGAGGGAAGCTGGAGCGTGACTTCTTGGGGCCTTTCACCATTGTTGCACTTCAGAATAAAAGTGATGATCTAGAGAGTGAGGAAGGGCGGTTGTTCCCAAGGATCAGCACAGATCATCCTAAGAAGTATGTGGAACAAAATCCCCAAGTACCACATAAGCTCACCACCACCGCTGCAGCACCGTTGGCCCCACCAGCTTCCTCGGCCCTACTATCAGCCCCACCCCCTGTCAGCTCCTCTGCCCCACCAGCCCCTGCAGCATCATCGACCCAACCAGCCTCCTCGGCCCTACTATCAGCCCCACCCCCTGTCAGCTCCTCTGCCCCACCAGCCC